>OY292390.1:4200000-4680589 GCA_958496215.1 Verbena officinalis | reverse complement strand
CTTTTGTAAATGTTGGATTCTTTACTGGACATATCTCTTTTATCTACATCAAGTATTAAATATATATATATATATATATATATATTATTTTTAACTAAAAATATGGAGTTTGAGTTTCTGACTGTGCATCTATTTAAACGGAAAATTACACTTTTGTGGTTTCTAAACTATTTAAATGCAGAATAAGAAAAGTTTAAGAAAAATATATATAGTGTTATGTGTGCAATGGCGCATGTGACCATTAATTTTTCTTGAGAATACATTATAGTTCAAATTATTATTATTATTATTGTTCAAAGTTGAGATTATTTTATAGGTAAAGATTTTTAAATAATGTTTAGTCCAATGTGCAATGATTTCGATTTAGACATTGTTAACAAAGACATCTATCTATCCAGTTAATTTCCATTTGCAATGTCTCCAAATATCGGAGTTGTATGGAGTATATATGGACATTGGACACCTATCTGCTTTTTCTTCAGTTATATCCAATCCATCACCTTATCCCTTTATTCCCATCACCCTGGCCTCAACAGCTAGCCTGGAAAATTCAAATAAAAACTGAAAATACAATTAAGTTTTAAAAAACTCAATTTCCTAAAGTAAAGTTCTTGTCCAATATTATAAATGGTTACATTTAAATTTTAGGTTCAATCCCACAAAACTCCATAAGGTTTGCGCCTTTTACAAAACCTTAATTGCAACCTTACATTTAATCCCTGAGGGGATATTTGTAAGGTTTTTTTCGAGGGTATTATGTATAGATTTTTATGTTTCATGGGAGTATTTGTAAGTTTTCAAGGTTTTAATTGTTTTTTGGATTTTTAAGAAAATCTGAAGAAGGTTTGTATAATCATCCCTAAATTTCATACACAGGCTCTCTTGGTGTAATTCTGTAATGTGTATTTCTCTTGGATTATTCGATATATCAGTCAAAAAGTAATTTGCATGTCTGATTTTTGGTAAAAATGGACAATAAATTAAATAAATCAAGAGTGTGTTGGTTTCTCTATATTGACAAAAAACTATTTCATTAATTAAATTTTTATTTATTTATTTTTGTTGGGTGCATGATGGTATGAGCCCTTTAAACCTTAATAATGATAGCATAAAATGCAAAAGAAAAGAGAAGTAAGCCAATAATATGGGAACCAATTACTTGAAGCAACTGTTTTCAACTTTGGTTGAATCAAATTGAGTATATGTTTGGTGATTCATATCTAAGATATATATAACGCAATAATATTTCTTCAACAATCATGTTATATATATATATATATATTATGGGCATTTCTTAATTTGGTAGAAACAAGAAAATAATGGGCATAAGTAAACTTCAAGAGACTACTAAAATAGGAAAACTTCATTTCCAAGTGAGTAACAAAAGGCATTCACATCCGTCGTAATATATTCCAACTTGTTTATGTTTAGTCTAATCAAGAAACTCGGATGCTTTAAATTACTTTTGGATTCGTTTCATCTTTTAATCATCACGTTTGCAATGCATGTGGTTTATTATATTAAAGCTACTTTACTTACTTGAGATTGTTACACTCAATAATCAATAGATTAGTTATGAATATATTAACAGTTTATAATATAATTAATTTAGTGTTTACATAATATAGTTGTGAGTAGACTTTACTTTGAAATAGATTATTATGTATAGTTATAACTCATTTAGTCTTAGACTCCACCCTTATTCAGAAATATTGGCAAAGTTAAACAAATTAACGTCAAAAAGATACCTTGTAGAACTCATGTAGAATAGAAAGCTTCTTCCTCCTCCTCCTTACTTCATTATTAAGATTCTTTAAAGTTTTCTTCTTCTTCCCCCTCCTCCTTACTTCAATATGATCCAGATCCTCCTTAGAAAATTTAAGATATACATGATTATCGGGTGAATAGAGAAATTTTCAAATATAATACCCATAATTCTACCGTTCCACTCCACCAATTAAGTTATGTTGCCTAACAAATTATAATACCACTATATTAAAGCTAATTTTCCAAAAGCGATCTAGTCTAGTTTTAACTAGCTTTTAACCCCTGCGTTACATCGGGAAATCACTTTATGATTATAAATTTAATATATTAATCATAGATATATATTAACAACTTGAATATATATCACAAATTTAGCAGAAAAATCTATTTATAAAATATAAATTATTAAATAAATTGAATCATATTTTCTTATATAATTATTAAAAATACATATAAATAATTAACTCATAATTTGAAACACACACCAAAATAATTCTTTTTATAAAATAATCACGAACTATATATGTGAAAAACTCATTTTAAATATATAAAAATAGTAATATGATATGATTTTGTATTTTTAATAGAGGGATATATATATACATATATATATATATATATATATATATATATTATATATAATCTAAAATCATGCACATAATAATTAAAATATAAAAAATATTTAATAATAGACTATATAAATAATTATTGGAATCTCTTGTATACTTGATATTATTATTATTATTTGAATAATTTTTTATTATTAATTAATAATAATATTCATTTCATTATTAAAATTTCCTTTATATTATGGCAATATTAATATTGATATATAATAATTTAATAAATTTATTCATATTGAAATGAAAAATAATTTTTCCACCACAAAATGAAAATGAAATACTTGTATTTAGAGGTTTTTCTAAAAAATAATTATTTATTTATTTTATAATATTAAGGTAAATAAAATTGAGTTAAACTTACATTTTAAAAAATGTACGTAATTATGTGACCCCATAAATAATTAAAAGAAAATTTGAAAATACAATTACATGATAGATAAAAAGAATACAAAATAAAAAAATATTAATTATAGAACTAAATAATCTTTTACCTAAATATTGTTAATATTTTGTGAATGGTAATTCTTCTATACTATGCATTCATGTACAAATTGAATATTATATCTAAATTATAATTAGTTTTAAATTCCTCTTCAATCATATATATTTTTTAACACTTAAATGTAAAGTTCATAATAATTAGCAAAGCTTATTAAAATTTACTTAAATTATTTCTTGAATGAAATTTTTAATATCAATATTATATAAAGTAGTTATATAATTATATAATTAAATAGGAGTTACAATTCTCTTAATATAAACCAATATATGGAATGTCAATTAAATATATATGTAAGTTACAAAAATAATAATTAATGATCTTAATTATAGAAATAATCTACATGGCAAAATGGACTAATTCTAATTAATCCATCTCATTGACACATAAGCATGTTTCCTAAAACATCTCACTCATTCATTTTCATATATATATATATATATGATTAATTACTTGATCTAACTATCTAAAAACAGAAAAAAATTCAGAATAAACCTAATCGGATGACTACAATAAAACTTATATTGGCTTTACTAAAAAAATATATATATAACATCGCTGATTTTCGACTATATATATATATATATATATGACCTAATTCTCACTATTTAGTTCATAAATAAGACCCAAAATTAGGTAAATTCCATAATTTGTTCAATAGGTATTCAAATGTTGAGGTTCTTTTTTCTCATCCTGGGGAATTGAGAGGAAAGCTTAAAAGTAGCATATTAAATGAAGTTATGAATGAGTCCAAACAAAGGACAAAAGAGGTGTCATTTTGTTTTCTTTTTTTTTTTTTTAATGATTTGAACATAGAATTGTTGAATTAAAAAAAAGAGCCAGCTCTTTGTTTAGAAAAATCTGGGTGCAGTCAGCATCTGAGGGATATATATAATTATAAGTTAGTTAGTGGTCAGTTCAAATTGCCAGAGAGACACTGATGTTAACTCCCCACAGAGCAAACATCACAAGTGAATTGCTCTGTGCAAGTTTCATTTTCTTTTGCTAAAAACTTTACAAATGTCTCAAGTCATGATCATGATAGGTTTCCATATGCATTTCCCTTGGGATGCTCTGTTCAATATTGCCACTTTGAACTAAATTTTTGCAATTATTTTGAAATTGACACCATTTATTGCCCTGCCAAAGTTATCAAGAACCATAGACTTCATATGGGTGGACTTCTTTTTCTTTAAATTATTTAGTATTAATATTTTGCCCCTAGTTATGGGCAACCTTGTCTTGATGCTCATAAATCATTTCCATGTCCACTTTTTTCTTTTCAATTTTCAAAATGGTTATATGTTAATTATCTATTATATTTGATTAATGTTTACTTGCTATATCAAACTCTATCTTTTAGTCATATTATAGCACCTTCTTTGATGTCTCTGGTTTTACTTTAAACATCTAATTCTAATAGGATATATAATTAAAAACCCTAGACCAAAAAAAAAATATAGGACAAAAACCATCCAAACTATAATATTTGATTTCAGTAATTTACCTTCTAAACTTTATCTTATTGTTAATTGGCACCTAAATTTTGGATTTTGTTGTTATTTATCTCTTGATTCCGCTTTACCATCAAAAAGTGTGGCTAGAAATTGCTAACCTGTATGACTTATTAGGTTGCTTTTTTTTTTTTTTACCGAAAATGAGTTAGGAGGTAAACTGCAATGGAAAAATTAGAAAAATATTATTAATTACCCCAATTGTGGTAAACAATGAAGTTTAACCAGCTTTCTTCTTATATATAGCTGTACTACTAAAGCCCAATAATTAATTTGCCTAAATATTAATCCCTTTTACCAACAAATCACACTCAAATAATCTTGCCACCAAAACCAACAAGAAAATCCAACTTATTAGTAACATATAAACACATTACATGTTCTCACTTAATAGTTTCCCAGCTTCATCCCATCAGCTAAACTACATGTCTTGTTGCCAAAACGTGAACTACATCTATATTAAACAACGACAACAGCGTATTCCCATCAAAATAATGTCAAAATAAATGACTAAATATATATATTCTCTCAAAATTAAACCAGGTATAATTTTTCCAATACGAAAGGAGCCCAGATTCCTAAATTATTGAAATAATAATTAGAAGCCAAGAAAGAAGAGGTCTTGGAAAAGTGTGATGAGCTTATCTTGAGAGGGAAATGTGGGGTTGAGTCCAGTTCATACATGGAAATTCAGAGAAGAACTAAACAATAATAGGGGACTTGTGCACATGCATGACTAGTACTGTATAACTTGAGAAACAAACAGGTTTTTAGCTATGCAAATTAAAGTGGTCCATAATGGATGATTATATGTTACTATATTATTATTACTACTATTCCTCTTGTTGGCTATTCTGAAATATTGGCTTCAAAGTCAGCTATACAGCTGCTTTCTTTCAGGAAATGTTTAAAGACATGTACAACTTACAACATATTGAGGGGTGGCTCTTGCTTGGTCCTACAAACAATGGGCTCCATTCATTTTTATGTGACAAAACAATTTTCCAAGCCTAGTAGGGCTTTGTGTTGATCCAATTAGCTGCTCTAAACATTAAAATTGATGTCCATATTTCATGTGTTCCCTCTGTTGTCTTGTCTTTTTCAAACGAGCCATTCGTTTTGTACGTTCTTGAAAAGGAATGCAAAATGTAATGAAGATTAAACGCATTTTGCATTCATGGTGTGTTTGATGTATTAAGCTAGATTACCATTTAAAGCTCGCCTCCTCAAGGCCAACTCGATTAAGGGCAAAGCAGTTTTTGCACTCCCAAATTTGAGCCTTTTTACAATAGGGACTGAACTATCAAATTTCACAAAAATTGGGTACCAATCAATAAAGTTGGGTAAAGAAAGTCAAAATTGGGGGTGAAAAAATAGTTTGCCCCTCTCATTAATGAAAAGTAATAAAATATCAACCTGATCAAGCTTCACTTTTAGCTGTTAACTAGGCCCCCAGCTCTCATAAACTGTGTCTTTTAAGTAGTTAACTACAGAAATTTGGATCATAATGCAGAGTAACATAGAGTAATTCCAAACAACAATTCAATAATGTGGGATAATAAAACATTTCTGTACGTAAGCAGTTTAACTGTTCTTTCTTTTTTCTTTTCAAAAAGCTTTTGAGATTCCACCCAAAATCGGGCCACAGTCCCACGATATGTATGTGCAAGAAATCACCAACCTACTGGCCCAACCGGGGTACTATCGTATAAGCGCTTCAACTAATAATATTGGCAAAGTCACTCTAATACTAAATGATATCAATATTATCAACAATTTTCTCTTTTTTTTGTATAGATAAATACGATCAACATGGTTGGTTAAGAAATGAAAAAAACCATAGTTTGGATTGAGACAATCAATGGGATATTTCTGTCACCACATCAGATGTTACATACTATAAAGAGAACACCGAGAACCTGAGGATCAGAATTCTACTCTTTTCACTAATCTCATCACGATTAAATAGAGAATTTTATAAGATGCAAATTGAATCTCACTCAGCTTTCCGTGCTTTGGATCTGGCTGGCCTTGCTGGCTTAATGACGTTTCCCAGCACGATTAAAACTATTGGAATAACAGTTCCAATGTAGTAAACGCTCCCATATGCAGCTAGCGTTTCATGTAGGCTTAGTACCTGTATATCAGTCAATTAGTTATTCTGTTCTTCAAAAAAAGGAATAATCACGAAAAACACCCTGAGTCCATGATTTTCGTTACCATCAGCCATACCTCAGGGTTTTTTTTTAGGGTGTTTTTCGTAATTGACCCGAAAAAAAAAAAAAGGAATTGCAGAAGTGGAGAAAATAACTAACCATGAAACCAACGCAGGAGTAGTTCAGAACAAGAAGTGTGTAAGCAAAGTTCAATAAAACAAACAGATTCTTGAATAGAGCATTTTGACTGGCTTGCTGCCATCTGTAAAGAACTGTATATAGAACAAAAGAAGTTTGTAAGCGAGGGAATCAAATGCTTAATCATCTAAATTACGTAATATTGGCATATTGAAAATTCTTACCTCTTGAACCAGCAATCATTGTAGCTGATTGGACAAAGAATATGAGATATCCAGGATACAATCCCTGGGAAGCAATGAAATTATTTTATATCAGAAGTTACATTGTTAATCTAAAACTCACCAGTAAAATCAATAATAAAACGAGAGATATAAGTCTCTAATTAAATTCCCCAAATCATAATGCAAGAGTTTCTCATATTAGTTATAACAATAACATATGAATATCTTCTTAAGTCTGCCAGAACTAGAATCATTTTGATTTAAAATAGAATATTATTCAGATTCTTCAATAAACCTTAATTTATAGACTGACAGAAGATCTTGATTAGAGAGAGAGAGAGAGTATGGAGTTTATGCTTACATGCCACACTGCACTCACGGTTTGAGTAGCCAGCAACTGGAAGAAGCCTGCTTTCTTACCTTTCTGAACCAGCCTCTCATAGACATCTAAAAAAAACAACAATAATTAGATAAAAAGCTAATTCAAAGATAAAGATTTATCATTTAGATGATGAATCGTTGCTTTCATAAGCATATAGCACCATTCATGTCGAATCACCAAATATTTAAACAACCAAAATCCCAGCAGTCCTGTGGCATTTCAACATTTACAAGTAAACCAATCCAAAAGGTGAACAAAATAGTTGAAGACTTAATTAATTTCCACACTAGTCACAACACAACTATTTGAATGCATTTGCTAAGAAGCTAATATTAACAGTTTAGTCAGTGTTCATATAACACGGTATGTTCAATTTCTTCTTCAAATGTATCTTAGTAATATGAACATTTTTGCCATGCAACACAGACTGGACATACTTTTATAGAGCTAAGTTACCAATAAAATACATCTTTGACCTTTACTATCCTTAAAAGGCTGAAAATAATTTCCTTTCATTAGCTACATATCCTTGATCAGCAACTCAGCTCTAGCCAATGCTTATATTTAAGTCTTAACTCAAGCTTATCTACAGAAATGGTAAAATTAGGAAATGAAAAACGGAAATGACTTTTCATAAAAATATAAAACTGATAACTAACAAAATACGTATAACTTTTATTGCTTGTCTAATATTGCCAAATAAATTAAATATGTATCATACATTGAGCCAGAAGCATATGTACTTTTAGAAGGAAGGTTAACTTACAGTGTCTAAGCCAGGTGCTGACTTGAATATTCCAGACCAGTGGCAACTGCACAGAACTCTTCGCCAACTCAACACCTAATACATCAACATTCTTAGCACGGTCCCATTTGGGTTTGGGTGGATTAGAGTCAGTCCAGCCACTGAATCCCAAGCCAGAAATAATAATAGAAGCTTCCGAGATGGACCAAATGAAATAATACTTCCAACGAGCAGTAAATCCTGACATGTACTGGTAGCTTAACCGTTTCCAGAAACCATATTCTTGGTATACTGTCTCTGTGAAACGAGAAAGTGGGAAATGTGGTACAAGATACAGATACAAGCCCATACAGAAAGCAGCTTGCAGAAAAGCCCTCAAAGTTGCAAAATAAGGAGAGGGGGAAAATCCCTTCTCTGTTGGTTGCCAGATCTGTCAAAGGTAAATTGGAGCTGAACTAATAGCAAGAAGAACGAGTAGACGTAAAATCAGAAGCATTAATTATGAAAATAAATAGGATTTA
This sequence comes from Verbena officinalis, assembly GCA_958496215.1. NCBI lineage: Eukaryota > Viridiplantae > Streptophyta > Magnoliopsida > Lamiales > Verbenaceae > Verbena > Verbena officinalis. The sequence goes on along the minus strand of OY292390.1, from coordinate 4,672,020 downwards.
CCCCTTTCCTCTCAGTCCATTCAAGATAATCTTTCATTTCATAGACTGGACCGGCAAAATGGCTCCCACAACAGAGACAGTAACCAATGTACTCGAGTATTGATGGCAACTTGAGCAACCTGTTTTTCTTTTGTGCTTCACGTAGATCGTCCTCTTTGAGCATTCCATCATTGTAATTAATCACACATGATATGATTTTCAGTGTTATGACCATCAGAGCTCCTGAAAATTAGGAAGATAAAGAACATGAATATATGCTCAAATTTGATTAAGTGCATTATTAATTTAATTGTAACAAAGAAAATAAGCTATTCAAATTGCTAAATATTAATGTATGAGCTTCATATAGGAAAGAAATATGCTTGCACAACTTTACGAGTTTCATCACGAGATTCACAACATCACCTCACGCATAGTAGATCTCTAATTTGTCAAAGTGGAATATATGAGCTTCAGATAAAAAAGAGGCAATAATCCCGACTGTTTTTAACATTATGGACAATCGTAATACATACTGCAGTTGCTGACCTCGAAAAACTTTTCATCAAAAAGTAGATAATTATGATTTTGCAGAATACACACATGTATGTTGGTGCATGTATGCAGACATTATGTATATATCCATGGATTCTGAAACTATGTGATTGAAACATTTCCTGCTTGTGGCTTACTAAAAATTCCACAAAACTTATTAACACATCAATAAACAAAGATGGAACAATCAAAAGGAGAAAGTCAAGAAACAGCTTCAGATAATGATATAGTGCTGACCTGTAGCATCTATACCTCCTTCCTTCCATGCATCCCCACTCATGTAATATACATGGCTACACACATGTACCAATAGTCAGATTTTTCCCCACTATAAAAGCATACCCTAGCAATAACAAATAAGTACAGAATATGGGTTTTGATTGAAACAAATAAAAGCTTCACACTCTTAACACCATCAAGTAAACAACTAATCCGAGCCAAATTTCTTAAAAGAAAAGAAATGAATAAACGACACGAATAAATTATCACCAGGTGATTGCACAATTACTGCCACTAAAATTTAGGAATTACTGAAACATCTCTAACCTGAAAAGGTTGCAAAGTCCAAATTTCATTTGTTAAATCACGTCATATATTATATTTAAGGGAGCAAAATGTATGTATGAGCATTCCAAAGTACAGTTATCTGTACAAAGAGCAGCTTTAGGCGAATGTTAGAATTCACATTAACACATTATTTACATAGTGTCCCAAACAGATAAACTTTGGTATGTGAGTATAAATTTAGATTTTTGCCTTTGTAGCTAGTATCTATTTGCAGTTGGCATCCAGGTGCACCTTAACCAGTTCCCATGTTGAAAAGATCACATAGAGCTCAATGAATACAAATGCATCATACCCCTCTATCTTTAATAGAACTAATATTAAGAATCAATTTCCTGCAGTAAGAAGGCGAAAAAATAGCTGGAAAACCTAAACCGGTATTACCTTGCATAAGGGAAAACTTTGAGGAAGAAAAATAAAAATACAATCCCTTCAATCCAGTGTTCTTAATTATAAGTAAATAACGTCCACGAAAGTATCTTAATCCAGAGAACATCCAGGTAAATGGAAAAGCACGTTCTTTTTCTCACTGAAAATAAGTATCTCAAATCAAATTAGTCATCTTTTCAGTTCTATGTTCGGCTTTACAAAGATAATGAAAATTACTCTTCCTTAAACTGAACATATCACCTTTTTCTCTGAAAAACCAAACAACCATACTACTCACATGCAATTGCAACAATAAAAACGAATAACTCTTAAAAATTTAACCTTTCAGGGAGCCAAAGATAGCATCCACATCAAGTAAACAACTCCAAAAATCCCAAATCCAAAAGGCACCATGCTTGAAGCTAAAGCAACAGACAGATCGAAAAGAAGCAAATAATTCAAAAGGCAAAAGCAACCATACCATCCAATGAGGTATCCGAATGCCAGGAAGAAAGTAATCATCCCGCAGTACTTCCGGCAAATCACCATCGACGCATAACCTAGAAGCATCGGCACGAGGAAGTGCAAATTGGATGAGAATCCGAACGAAAGGTACGAGAGAATCGCCCCGGTGGCGGCGGCGTATAGGTGTCGGGCGGTGGGTCCACCAGGGACAAAACGGTGGAAGAAGCTGACCGGAATAGTGGCGACGAAGCATAACAAGAAGCGGAGAACCGGTACAGATACTCCGATCGCCGATGCCAAAGAATCCATCTCCGGCAGCTCCATATTGCGGTGAATCGGGGTTGGATAATCCGCTGGTCAATCTGAGTTGGACTCCGTGGTTCAACTGCTTCCTCTGAGTAGTTGTATCTGAATGGCTCGTAAAACTAGGTGTATTTATCGTACAAGACGACCGGATTTCAAAATTTCTTTTAAATGCCGATGATACCATTCAGCAAGCAATCGTGCGATTCCACGAATGGATTTTTTATTAAATAATAGGGATAATAATCTTTTCCAATTTTATGCTACTTTTATATTTTATCATTTTATTTTATTTTATTTTTTGTAGTTTGTTTCCTGAATTATAATTTTTTTTGTAATTTGTCATATCCGATTAAAATATTCTACCGAAAAATTGCATCGTGTCATATGAAAAGCATACATTCACATTGTATTACTCTCTTAACGTATCGAAGATAAACCCTCAATCAATTTCAGAAAACTTGGAGTTCTTTATTATCCAATTGAATATTTAAAAATAATCTATTAAAGTCGCCGTTATTCTAGTTGGGTGATAAAAACTCCACATTTTCTTAAATTGATTGAGGGTATATTTTTGAGATACTAAGGGGAGCAATACAACTTAAAACTATGTTTCTTATATGACACGATGCAACTTTCCGGTGGAATATTTTCGTCAGAGATGACAACTTACAAAAATTATTATAGTTCAGGAAGCAAACTGCAAAGAAAATAAGTTTAGATGATAAATTACAAAATTCGTCATAGTTCAGATCGGAAAAGATCTTTATCTCTAAATAATAAATACTTTAGATTAAATCATACTATTTTTCTAGATTTATATTTATTTACATTTCAAACGAATCTAAGATGTGTTAGAGTTTGAATATTATTTTGTAAATATTAAATTTATAATATGGTATAATATCAATTTATTTATTTTTAAATAAATTAAAATTATGTTGTGATCGATTTCAATTGTTTGGTGCCTTATATTTAATTAACGATGTAATAATCATATATATATATATATATATGAAAATGATTAAGTGGGATGTTTTAGGAAACATGTTTATGTGTTAATGAGTTAGATTAGTTAGAATTAGTCCATTTTGCCATGTAAATTGTTTCTATAAATAAGTTCATTGATTATTATTTTTGTAACTTACATATATATTTAATTGACATTCTATATATTTATTTATATTAAAATTTTTGTAATTCCTATTTAATTATAGAATTAAATAAATATTTTATATAATATTGATATTGAAAATTTAAATCAAGAAATAATTTTAATTAAATTTTAATAAACTTTACTAATCATTATGAACTTTATATTTATATGCTAAAAAATATACATATAATTGAAGATGAGCTTAAAACTATTTATAATTTAAATATAATATTCAATTTGTACATGAAAGCATAGTATAGAAGAATTACCATTCAACAAATATTAACAATATTTGGGTAAAAGATTATTTAGTTATATAAATAATACTTTTTTTATTTTGTATTCTTTTTATCTATCATGTCATTATTTTTCCAAAATTTCTTTTAATTATTTGTGGGGGTCAAATAATTACATATATTTTTTAAAATATAATTAAATTTTATTATTATCTTAATATTATAAAATAATAAAATAGTTAATTTTTTAGAAAAAACTCTAAATACATGTGTTTTATTTTCATTTTGTGGTGGAAAATTTATATTTCATTTCAATGTAAATAAATTGGTTAAGTTATCATATTTAAAGATTAGTATTTTCATAATATATATAAAGGAAATTTCAATGATAAAATGAATATTATTATTACTTAATAATGAAATAATAACAAATTATTCAACCAAAAAAAATAATATTAAGTATACAAGAGATTCCAATCATTATTTATATGGTCTCTTATTAAATATATTTGTATATTTTAATTATCATTTTAATATTTTTGTATTGATTGTGTGCATGAGTTTAAAAAATATTATATATATATATATATATAATGAGTTTTTCATATATATAGTTCATGATTATTTTATAAACAGAATTATTTTGGTATATGTTTCAAATTATGAATTAATTAATTATTTATATATTTTATTAATTATAAATAAATTTCCCCGTGCAACGCAGGGGGTAAATACTAGTTAAGTCTGTATAATGATTAAACATTTTTTTTAGTGTTAATTACCCGTTCCGATAATCCTACATTGAGAGCCCTTAATCCAGTTTGGGGCTTAGTCACGGTTAAAACTCTTTACCCCTTCCAACGAATGTATTTAGTAGGGATCGAACCAGAGACTCTTTCAACAAATTCAGCCTGTTTTGTCAATTGAGACACACCACGTTGGTATAATACTTAAACATTTTAATAACTCTTGAATTCTGAACTTTTATTTAAAATTATTTGTAAATTATGCTATATTTTAAATATCATTCTATATATTAAAAAAAATCTTTACATAAATTCAAACACATTTTCTCCTAGGTAGCTAGATAGAATATGAGAATTGGTGCATTGATTGTTTGGATTTCAATTTGCAATCTGTTAATTCAGACTATAATTTTAAAGAAATTGATGAGTAATGATGGCCAATCACCATCCACATAAATGAGTCGAAAACCTTTCGGTGATTTTATTAGGTACTGTATTGCACCTATTGGGGACCAAAACTTTAAAAATATTGGAACTTATCTACATAGGATAAATGTTTACAAATTTATTGTATCAACATGTTAATCAAATCTAACTCATCCGTAAGGACTATGGAGCATACATGATATTTAATTCATACTGTTTAGAGAATGCATACCAATAACTTAACCACCAACAGATTACTATAAAAATTGATTTGTGTCAATATTCCTGTCCATATTCTTGGAACTTAAAACTAGTCTAAATCTTATTTGAATTGATATATATATTAAGACTCAAAAACTTGATAATTTTAGATTTTTCAAGTAAGTGAATTGAGTTACTTGAGTTTGTTTAATAATATGTATCTTGGCATAATTCAACTCAAATTAACTTATGTGGTAAGATTTGTTGATAGTCTTTTTCTTTTTTTGTTTTTTTTTATCGAAAAAAAGAGTTAGAATTTATTAGCTAGAGCGATCAACGGAGAATACATCAAGAACCTCCAAAGGGGTTCATTCCAAAGCATATAAGAGTCATCAAGATCATGTTCGAGCTTAGTCAAGCCACCAGCACACGCATTTCTACTATGCCTAATATGACAAATCCTAATATCCCAAGGTAATTTAAGAAAAGCACGACATTCCTCAATAAGGTTTCTCAAATGGTGAAGACTTGTGTCAACCAAGTTAACGAGCAAAAGGACGACTTGAGATTCAATCTCAACTTCCAACCTCAAAATTCTCCGGTCCCAAGCAAGATTTAGCCCATCATGGAGGCTCAGAAGCTCCACAACTGTAATGGTTGTGTCCCCAAGTTTGCTAGAAAAAACAAAAAACTACCCTCCATTGATCTAGCTAGTCATTTTACTCAAGATAATATTGTTCCGTTCATTTGATGTCAGAGATTTGAGATTTGACATAACTTCTTAGGATTCGTTGAACACATACAAAACAACAGTAGCAGGAATTTTGCAAGTAGAAATTTCGAACGGGATATAGATCGAGTACGTTCTAATAATAAAGAAATTTTAAGTTTGAGTTGGATTTAATTTTTTTTGCTAAACCCATTCAAAGTAACTCAAAACAAATAATTGTTTTAATCATTCGTAATAAATGAGTTTGATTTGTTTTTAAAATTCTGAATTTGACATAACGAATGTGAGTTCCTACTTAACACAACCACTTTTTGTCTTTTTCTAAATGAAAGTATAAGTTGGTCTAAAAATGAAACCAAGACAATCTTTTATTATAAATCAATATAGGTTGCAAAGCATTCGTGCAAAACACGAAAACAATGACTAATTGACCAAGTAAACTTTATTTCATAATCACTCATGACATCCTGCAAATGTAGGTATTACAATTTAGTGTTTGGAAAAAATATTAATGTAATTGATTGAAAAAAAAAACCCACTTCTCATATAATTATCCAAAAGATCGATGTATAGTTTTATACATTTGTGCAACAGGGTTGCCAGATTTCAGAGAAGGAACTTGATCAGATTTTGGTGTTAGAGTCGCTAATTAAGATACAATCCTAAACTTAGACCGCACTATCAGTGTTTCTTCGATTTACTCTCAATAAGATTTAAGTTTGGATATATTAAATATTCAAATATAAGTATAGTACAATCATATTATAGTATGTTAGTATAAGTTGTCTTTTCCAAAGTGAAAAATGAGCTATTTATAGGCCTGTCAAAATGGTTTTGGGCCCATAGATATAACCAAAACCAATAGTTTTGGTTCAGTTTTGGTTTGAGTGAAATTTAAATGAGTCCAAAATGAGTTTGGCTAAAATGACTCTCCTCAAACTTGGGTCACTATTGGATTTGGACTGGGTCACTAATGGGTAGCTAAGGATCGTTATTGAATTGAGCTCAGCAATTAACTTTTTTTGGAAATTACTAATATACCCTTAATTTAAAGCTTGTGAGTTGTCGCTTTGACTGCCTGCCTCTCGGCCATTGACTCACCCCACGATATTTCTTTTTTCCTTTTTAGTTTTTATATCAGATTTTAATTTCATTTCAATTAATTTTTTTTTCAGTAATCATTTCAATTAAATATGATAGACAGCATTCTGTTAATTAATTTTGCTAAAATATCTGTTGGTAAAAACTAAAAATACGTATTATACCCGTATTCTCACAAAATACTTCTTCTAAAATAAAAACATTGTCACGATAATAAATTTGTTGTTTTCAAGATAAAAGTATACTTATTATATCCTGTATCTACGTTAGTTTTATTGAAAAATGAATAGTAAATACCGAAAATACTTTTTTTTATATGAGTTGGTCTTAAATTTTACTTGGGTGTCATTTGTAATATCATAAACTCGTTTGGGGTCTAAATATAATTTTTTTAAGTTATAAATGGAATATTCTGTTAATTAATAACGGAACATTAATGTTCCCTAACGGAGCCCTAATACTTGGATGTATTTTATAATTATTCAATTCCGTATGAGGTGTAACTCTAATTGTTTGATTAAGAGGGTCATGAGTTATAATTTAGCAAACTCCTTTGGAGTTTAAGTGTAATTTTCTTAATTATTTACTAAATTGAAATTAATTGTATAATATATATTCAGGAATTAATATTTCAAATCCAAAATTTAATATCCAAACTCTCTTTTGATTCTTTTCGTATAAAAAAAATTTAATATCAACTTATATGAATTTTGATCCTTTTCGTATAAAAAAAATTTAATATCAACTTATATGAATTTTGCCGTAAGTCAGGTTTAATATTAAGTCCAAAAATTACTTTTCATTTTACCAAAGAAAAGGTAGCAAAAATAGAAATATTAAAACTAGCATATATACAGGATAATAAAGTATTTTTGATATAACCCAAAAAAAAATATTTTTGATAATAATCTGTCTCAATTTTTGAAAAAATGTGTTAATGTGTGTAAATATGTGTTAGTGTGTGTAAAAGTACGTAAATGTGTTAGTATGTGTAAATATGTGTTAGGGGTATTTTGGTCATTTTCATAATAAATTGAATAAGAATCAAATGGATTTTCTTATTGAATCCATTAGCAAACCATATTCGATCCGTCTCCAACCCACTCCAAAATCATTAAAAAATCGATCTATATTTGACCCATAATTTTTGAATTCATTTTGGACCCAATCCATTTCAAACCGATCCAATTGGATCCAAACCAAAACCAACTCAATACTCTATTTTGACACCCCTAGCTATTTTTAGTATTTTTCCTATGGGAGGGATGACACGTGGCCTGATCGAGGCCTTCCAACTTGCTTGCCGTGTGTGGCTAGGATCTTCTGGGCTTTGCTGGGCCTTTTCTCTATTTATTAGTGGTGGGCCTTAACCTTGAGTTTTGGGCCTTTATTAAGAAATGGGTGAAGCCCATATCAATTTGGATATGCTAATCTTAAATTATAATTGATGATAATAATTATACTTCATTTAAATATTGAAAGTAAAAACTTTATTAATCCCTACCAAAAGATAGACCAAGAATAAAAGAAATTATAGTTAATAGAATTAAATTTGAAAACACATCTATATCATGTATGGAAAATAGTATTCCCACTTTTTTTTTCCAAGAATTGGTCAATTGACCGTGGGATTTAAAAAAGTTCCCTTCTCGTATATAATCAACTTAAAATGAAAAGTTTACAAATTACATCAATAAAGTGAAAAAAGTATCCACCGAAATAAAATAAGCAACAAAGCTAAAAACACAATAGTAAACTATTCCCACTTCACATAATACAATTGTTTTTCCATTGACTTGCCTATTCCAATTTGAATATCACAGATTTTGTTCAGTAAATCTATAATCGAATTTTATTCTTTTCCTGCAGGTCATCAGATTACGAAATAAAAATTGAGAAAAACACATAAAATTATGAAAAAGGGAAATGACATCATTACAAGTAAATAAAAACAAACAGAGAGTTACCAAACTTTGTTGGACTGAAACCCGACCCATTACAAATTTGGTGATTCCGACCCGAATGACGTGTGTCCATAATTGTCAACAGCTGGTGCTGACATGTCAAAAGTGGACCATTTACCGGCACCAACCGGTCAGCCGGTCATCCTCATGCTCTATTTCTTCCCGCGAACTAGTATAAAAACACAATGAGACGTTCCATATTCTCACTCAAATCACACACACACAGAGTTGCGGAAATGGCAGAGGATTTCCCGAGCTGCTGTGTGTGAAGGTATTGTCACGAAAATGTTCAGTTTTGCATTTCTATTTCTGTTTTTGTGGATTTCGATTGAGTTTTCTTTGTTATTGTATCCTTTTCTTTTTCTTTTTTCTGGTGTATTGATGATTCGATTTTGTTTTGCCATTTGTGTAGTGGAAGACTGCAATAAGAAGGGGGAAAAGAAGAGGATGGACGTAGAGTTGATTTTAAGTAAAAAGATGAAATGGATCCGTTTATGATATTGATTATGGCTGTGTAACAATGTTGTGAATGATTTAATTTTTCTTGTAGTATCTTCTAAATTTTTTTGAACTTTGGTTGATTTAGCAGGTTTGTATGTTTTATCTGGGTTTGCATGCGTGGTTGGTAAGTGCTGCGAGTAAAAGATTAGATTCTTTCTTTTCTTGGGTGTTTGTTTCATATTTGTTGGTCTGCCGTGTGAGTATCGTTGTGACGAATATTTTCCTTTTATTGATAATTGCTAATTGAATAAATTACTATATTCTCTGCCTGCCAAAATATAATTTGTTTTTTCCTAAGTGGTAAAATTTTGAGCATTAAAATATGGTGAGGAAAAATTACTATGTATGTTGGATATTTTTGTGATTGTTTTTACTGTTAAGATTACATAACAAAATAACCTAACTTTTATTTTATGTTCGCTTTACATTTCTCTAGGATTTCTTGCATGAACACCATTCCAGCTTTTTCAAAATTTCTGCAAGAGATCATGGCTTTGGAGGGTTTTCAAGATTCTAACAGGCAATCCCCTATACCTGTAATATTACCCATTAATGAGGCCAGAGAAATTTCGGAGGCTATATGCTCTCACTCGCAAGAAAATGAAGACCATTTCAATTCTTTTCTTAATATGGCGCAAATGAACACAAACTTGGGAAACTCTTCAGCTTCAAGATCTTCTATAGGCCATATTCCGATTGCCAGCTTGATTTTCCCCACTGGTGCTTATTTGCAAATTCATGGCAACACAAATGTTGAGCCTTCGATGGATGTTTTTCCTACTGATGACACATTTTCTCATCTATGTCAAAATGAGAGAAGAATGAAACTATTGAAAGATATAAGAACAATTACTCCAATTCTGAAGAATGTCAACGAAGAGAACATCCATCATCATCAGCAGCAGCAGCAGGATCAGAAGATTATTCAGGAACTATTGTTGAAGAAGTTACAAAGCTGCAATCCACAAACTCATTTGCAACAATTAATTTCAGCTCCACAGCTACAAAAAGAGCAAATGAGAAATCTTATGCAAGAGCATGGTAATCAACAAGGGACTTTTGCGCCTCTGTTTGATGGTGCTCTTTGTTCCCGGAGATTCAAGCAGTATCTATATCATCTTAGGAACGACAAACATGTTGGCTACTCTCTCTCTCTTTATATATATATATATATATCAAGTTTATTAGTTATTAACTAAGATCTCGTTTTAACATGTTTTATATCAACTATAGGATAATGACATTGCCTATTGGAAGAAATTTGTGTCTGAATATTATGGTCCTGGTTCCAAGAAAAGGTGGTGTTTCTCTACATATGAAAATATTGAGTCGCATGCTGCTGGTGTTTTCTGTCCTAAATCTACGGTCAGATAATGAAACCTTTTTTTTTTTCATTATCTGTTATGTGACTAAATTTCCGCAGCTGCAAATGTTTCCTTGAAATATTTATTTTCACTGAAATCATCTACATTTTAAAGATTTTATGTCTAAAAGGAAATTTGTTGTTTGTTCAGGAAAAATGGTGTTGTGACTTATGTGGTTCGAGATCAGGGAAGGGTCTGGGTAAGGAGGGCATCTACTTCTCTATACTGTATTTTCCCATGTACACTTGCTCGGTTGCTCATATAGTCATATTCTCTCTCTCTACACATGCATTTTAAAATTGTTCATTGGTAGCATGCAGCTAACATAGTTACCTGTACTTTTCTTCTTGTGATTTGGTAGAGGCACCTTTCGATCTATTTCCTAGGCTGTTCAAGATAAAGTTAGAGAGTGGTATTCTCGATGAGATTTTGTTTCTTGATTTACCTCGAGCATATAAAATCTCATATGGACTGGTGCTGGAGTATGGGAAAGCCATCCAAGAGAGTGTTTATGAAGACTTTCGTGTTGTTCATGAGGGTAAACTTCGCATTGTTTTCAGACACGACTTGAAGGTATTGATTTTTCACATGTCAGAACTTAATATATGATGTGGCCTTGCAATTATATTCATTTGCTATTTTGTTGCTTGACACTTCACAGATGTTGTCGTGGGAGTTTTGCGCATGGCATCACGAGGAGTTTCTGCTTCGGAGATTGATTGCTCCTCAGGTACCAAATGAAAGCTATTTTATCCAATACTGTTGTTTAAATAATGTAAACCATGTAACGGATGAATTTTATTTTATTTACAGGTTAATAGATTGGTTCAGGCAGCCATGATATATCAAAATGACATTCAGAATGCTGCACCTTACAGGCTCTTGCCAGAAAATTTGCGAACAGTTAACAATATGTAAGCGCTTTTGTTTTTGTTCTAAATTCCCTTTAAGTGGTTATGATTCGTTGAATATGATGTGCTCACTTGGCGGTCCGGGAAGCTGGAAGCCAACTAATTTCAAATATATGTATATAGTTGATGAATTCTCTAGATATATTGTTGAACCTAAAACATTTGGATTCAAGCTGCAACTTTTATAGATGTTTTCTTGGGCAGGTTTATCTTAGCAGGAAATCAACTTGCAAGAAAAGTGGAAATACCATTAGTGAATGCCTTAGGATATCCCAAACGATTTATCAGGTGCTTGCAGGTATATTCTCAAAAAAAAAATGATACAGTTGGGATTTTGCAGCATCCATCTTTTGTTTTTAATGTTTTTAATTTCATTGGCCACAGATAGCTGAAGTTGTAGATAGCATGAAAGATCTCATGGCATTCAGTCATCACGCAAAACTGGGTCCAATAGGTACTAATAAATTATTTTTATTTACTAGTTCTACTTTTAGGCAGCCAGAACCTATGGTTTGACCTAATTATAAATAACCCCTCATATTCTTAAAATTACTAAAACACCCCCTTTCACGTTTTAAATTTTACCTAAACCCCCGTGTTTTAGGATTAGTAGCTTTTGTTTTGATATCTTATCACAACATCCCCTTAATAAACTAAAACATCCCATTGCAGCGTCTTTAAACGTGCTCTCTCCCACAAGCAAAACCAGTAATCAAACCAAGGAGAAACAACAAAGCAAAATATATGTGGATGTTCAGAACGTACCGACATTTCCTGAGCAACCTTTTCGTGGATATCATGCAAGTGGCTATCAGATGACTGAAAATGGTCAGCTGTTCGGGTCGAGAGACTCTAGTTCTCCTTTTGTCAATCTTGACCATCAACTGCATGGGCATAACTCTTCAGTTTCCTCTCTGAGAAGAAATCTTAGCCATCAATCAACCAACTCCCATTTATACAACGAGGTGCCTAATTACCAATCTTCTGAACACAGTAAAAATCCTCATCAAACTTTAGCTGACAAGTTGCTTCACGGGCCACAGCGCAAGCTAAATGAAAAAACCAGAAACAAGCTGATCAATTATGGCGAAAGCTCGAATGCTGCTTCTGCAAAGGTGATTTTGGCTAATCCATCACGACTCGGCAATCATGGCAACGTATCGGCCACAAGTCAGAATATGACTATAAAAGCAGAACCATATTCACCGTAGCAGCTGCCAGAAGTTGTTTTGTTATGAGACTAAAAACTTAAACTCCTTGGGATTCTGTGAATGTATGGAACTTATTATGCTTCAAAAGGAGTTACTTTTTTGTAATTTTGAAATGATGAATGTGTAATTCTGTTTCTGTACTCAAAAACAGTGCAGCTGCACAAACATACTTTAGAATGATAGAAAACAGCTGTCTGGATTTTGGAATGATTGTAAGTTGTGTAAGGACCCATTTATTTTTGTGATTTGGTTGTTGACTGGGGGCAAAATTATAATTTTAATATATATAAATAAATAAATAAATAATTATAAATTTACTGAAAAATAATCAAATAGACAATTTTGAAGGGAGGGAAGCCGCTGCCCCTGTTCTTCTCTTTAAACGGGATAATTCTAGGCCAGAGATGAGTGTTTTACACTAGTTGTAGATATTTTAGGAAGAAAGACAAATCACATAGCAAGTGTATTAAATACACTTACCATATAATTTGTGGGATCTGGCTAAAATCTTCCCTGTAAAAGAATCATCTTTTAAAGCCATAAAACTGAAATTCATGGACAAAAGTTAGAAAGGGATAATTATATTCATTCACTCTCTCCCTTGTAGAAAAAGATGGGGATAAAAAGGGGACCGAAACTAATCATACTTCACAAAAGTGGATGAATACTACATAACAAGGCCAAAACTAAGAGAAATCCCATGACCAACATTCCTATGCTATAACATACTCTTATCTGCACAAAACGCAAGGGAGAGAAATGACAATTTATTTGTACAAGCATGGTTTAAGGAGCTACAAAAGACTACATTTCTATCAAGAGAGTGGTTGCAATAAAAAAAAGCTGTCATCTCTCTCTATCAATAGGATATATCAATACAGAATCTACACACAGACCACCTTTTGTGTGCGTGCAATCAATCTGATTCATTGAGAACTTGACCTTCAACGCCTTGCAAGAATTTGTGACCGTAAAATCCCCAGCATGATAAAGAATCCATTTTCCCGGTTCCTTTAAGTAGAATTGTTTTGTTGCTTGCTGACCGTCTGAAGTTGAAATCTTGAACCTGGTTGGCTTTATATCCCAACCATGAACGTGCTCGGAGTTACAAAGGCGACGACCAAACCTCTTTTGTGCTCGACCCAATTGCAATCTGAAAAAGAGTCTGTATGAGCCCACTGGAAACGGGAACTCGATTTCCCCATATACTTCAAACCACCAGATTTGCTGGAGATAAGCTACTGAGCAAAATCTACATGGAAGAACAAAGGCCAAATTAGTCACTCCGCATACCTATATCTAATACTAGGGACAGAGCCGAGAATTCAACTTTTTTCTTTTTATTGGGGTGGGGGTGGAGCAGGAAAAATGTTTTAGAACATGAAAGGCAAATTTCTGTAATATATAGTTTTGAGAAATGAATATATAAAAATTCAATTTTCAAGAATTTGAAAGGGGCAGCAGCCCCTGCCACACTGGGGTGGCTGCATCCGCTTGGCATACCTAGAATAGGAACAGAGCCAGAGGTGAACGAAAAAAAATTAATACACAATGGGGAAATTTGTCATTTGGGGGGAAGAAAATGTATCATTTCAATAAACTTATAAGTAAAAGTTTGATTTCTAAGAATTTCCAGAGCAAGTATTGATAACAGACTAGCAATATTGCATGAGAATGGAAAAGTACCTTTTTTTGGAGAAATTTGACGGAAAATGGTCTAGAAAGTTATCGGCTAATCTAAAAATGTATGTATCAGAGTGCAAACAAAACCTTGGATTCAAATTTTAAGAATACACAAAGAAAAGAACCTACACTTGTAAACCTCACCTGGATTCTTCAGTTGGAATTCGAGACCAGTATCTCCTATCATCGATCCCGGTTATTGTCAATCCGTTTGATGATATCGACATACAAGTCTTGCCTGAGGTTTTATCCAACCAGAGTTTCTGCACAAAATCAAAATTTATATAAATAAAACTTAAAACTCTTTTTCATAACATCATATATAGTTCAAGTAAGGATATTTCTTCAGATATTTCACACTGCTATAGAAGCCGATATTTTGCATAATTTCATATTTATCAGATTCTATTTTGTCTATCTACCAAAACCCTGAAGTCTTTTTCCACGTTTAAAATCTCAAATTTCATATAAAAATATCTTTCTTAAAACCACCTCAAGAATTAAAAGGAAAACAAATCCCAATATTTTTATATTTGCTATGATTACCAAAATTACTAGCATGCATAGCAGCCAATAAATCATAACACAATACATACAAACACTAACATATTCATCAGATAGACTAAACTGGGGATCTTCGAATTCACATCTTCCAACAAAAATAAATAAATCATAAGAGAAAAGATAACTGCGAAAGGTTAAAAGAAAAAAAAAACCTTAGTGCCACCATCAAAAGAGTTGGGCCTAGAGAGCCTGGCATAGATATCCCTCAAACACAAATCCTTACAGGAAACATCGTTTTCCCCGAACACTCTTTCAGTAACGTCCTCATAGTTCAACGGCAACTTGGATTCCCAAACAAAATCCGCTGAAGACGCATCCCTAAAAGCCCGGTTCAACTTTGCGAGCCTGCATATCTGCGGAGGATCCAGATACGACAGCACCGCTGCTACGCAGCTCTCCGGCAAGTCCCCCAGACCAGTCCCCGGTGAAGGGGCGCCGGCGGAGCTCCCAATCGGAGCCAAGAATGAAAATGATAACCCCATGACCATTAGAAAGAAAAAAAAGGAAGAATTGAATATAACTTCGTTGTGTACAGGTATAGATATTTAGAGAGAGATGAAAGGCGTTGCGTTGCGTCAGAGGGGAAGTGGACGCGTACCGCGAAAAGCAATTGGAGGGAGGGAGCACTAACGAAAATGTATGTGGATAGTTGTTCAATTTATAGTTAAATTACAATTAAGTCCTTAGATATATTGTTCTCCTCTCTTTCTTTTTTTTCTTTTTACAATTGTTTATTTCTTTATTAAAAAAATTTACAATTTGATCCCCAAATTTTGAAAATATTGAGGTTAGAGACATAAGTTTCAAGAAAATAGTAATCCATGTTCTAATTTTAAAAAAATTATATATTAGAGACAAATTTTGGTGAAGTTATACTTTCTTGACTGAAAAAATCACTAGACTAATACAGTAACACGTACGTTTCTACTTTGTGACGCCTGTTATTTTAGTTACCACTATGATCTATTAAAAACAGGAGTCATGAGGTCAAAAAAGTGTAATTAATGAATTCTAAAATTACTGGTGAAAGGAGGATTGGTTTGTTAAGGGTCAAGAAATATATAATGTTTTTGTAAGAAAGAAGCAGATAGATACTTGCAACAAAGATAAGTACACAATATTTATTCTTGTCTTTCATTATTATATTTATTTAAAATAAATATCCGTGAGCTAGGAACTTTCGGCTTCCATCATACAGCTCTAGACTAAATTAAAACCAACCAAACTATTCAAAATCCCTATTTTTTTCTCATTTTATTTTTTCAATAAATCTGGTTCACATTATTTTTCACTTATCTCTTTGTGGAATTTTGTATTTTCTGGTGAGACTTGCATCTAAAACCTCTTATGTTTGGTATAGTTACAAAAGCTCAAACTTGAATAGACTTGACTATATATAAGTGAGTTGAACTTTAACTTTAAATTTATAAATTCGATGAATTCGAACTCGAGCTTTTAGTGATAGTTTAAGCTCAAGTCTGTAAAGCTCGACTCCAGTATATAAATTAACTAATGGGTACGCACTGATCCCACAAAAGTTTTATAATTATATTTATTATAAGTAAAAAAAATACATTAATCGATCATAGTTTTATTCCAAGTACTAGATTCGTTCGAATTCAATAAGTACGTTCTTATATAATTATTAATAACAACATTTAATAAATTAATATTCTCCAATAAGCATCAAAACGACAAATTAAGGTGTTACAAGTGATCAAAATTATTGTATTATTATACACTAAAAAGTGACGCAACGGTAGGAAAAGAAATACAATGAGCTGAGCCGACGCATGCAATATCTTATATCTGCATGAGTCGGCAAAACATGGCAACCACATAACATGGTCAGGTCTAACCATGACTGACCACGTGGTACGTCCAGTCCACTTACATAGCTAGCCAGCTTGGACTATTAGGAATTAATATTACAAATAAATCCAATCTTCTCACAATGATGAGGTTTGTTTTTGGTCGGGGGGTCGTGGATCAACCACGTGTCTTGCTCGCTAGTTGAATTTGTAGAGGGGATCCGACTTCGACCTGAAAACACTAAACACTGGGTTACTTGGCCGGAGGGGATTGTTTCCGGCTTAGCCCCTCCACTGAATTAAGTCAGTACTAGGAATAGGATATTCGAGTAAGGGAGATGCGATCGAAGCAACTAGGATGCGATCGGAGTAATAATGAGAGCTTACCTACAACAATAAATGCTAGGGGTATATATAGTGGGTGATAACACACACTAAGTACACCTTGGGGAGTGTGCATTTAATGCTAGTCTGCATTGACCTGCAGGCATTTAATGCAGGGCTCAGGATATGTGCAGAGGATCTCGTACTATCCTTAAAAGAGGGGATCTGGTGGGCCAGGCTCCTTCATAGCTTGGTACGGATTTGGCTGCAGCGTTCGGGGTGTACCACCTCAACAATCTTGCCAGATCGCGAGGCGGTCGAGCGACCTCGATGGGCCTCGTGGGTGACTCGGACGACGGCCCTTGACGGCGATCGAGGCCCGATCGGACGAACATCACACTAGTTGGACCCGTAGGTCCGGTCGAGAATATCCGATCAAGTCCATGACGAGAGCTTCAGACGTCGCCACGTGGCTTGAGCTAACCGCTAAGATCGAGACACGTGGCGCAGTCGGATTAGCCATTATCACACAAGATCAATAATCCAAGTTATAAGCTAGACTGAAAGGCTTTAGAGAGAGAAAATATGGGCTCAAGAGACTTAATGCTCTGGCGGCTTTGGTGGGATTACCCATGATTTGACAGAATTTAAGGACCCCCGATCATGGATCTACTCGACCCCGACCCTAACGGGTCATGAATTTGCTCGACCCCGACCTACATGATATTTAGATTCTTAAGATCGCGACATATGAACGATTGGAAATATCCTCTATCAAGTATTATTTGAACTTGCATTGAACTGGAATTTAGTTATGATGATTGACTCAATATAAAATTATTTCGACAAAATGAATTTATTAATTAAAGTTCTTCAATATCGTTCAAAAGTGAGTTCGAACTTATATATAGTTTTTTTATCATGAATTGGAATCGAATTAATGAGTTACTTCCAGCAGAGGTGGAAATAAGATTAGAGAGTCAAACTCAATACTCTATTTCTCTTGTCTCATTGTTAAGCTTGACTCGTTTGTCGAAAAGCTCAATTACCTTTTCGACTTTGTTAGAACTTCCTAGCTATTAAATTGAAGAAAGAGCCGTCGCACTAATCTAAATAGTACAATTAGGATATATATATATATATATATATATCGGACAACCTTAATTATTAATTTCTTGTAGTATTCGTTGATTGGATGGGTAACTAATACCTCAGATAAGTGGATGATTAACCTTGAGAGTCCAAATGCTTTGTTTAGTATAAGTTGACATCAACGACAATGACTTTAATTTCCAGGCTGAAACTACGTACATTAGCTAGCTAGATCGATTATGACAACATTTTCGTAGGCTGCGGTTCATATATCCTTCACTTGCTATTAAATCGAATTTTGCTGAGTACTTTTCATAGTTTCCAACAATAACCTTACATATCACTTAGTAATAGCTTTTACATGTATTGAATTAATATATATTGGCCTAACTCAATTCCCAATAATCCCCAAAAGGTAGTTCAAGATGGGAGGTTTGTCAAGCCAGTATATAGTGAACATCATATTTTTTATTATTCGATGTGGAATGGAGTTAACAACATAAATAAGCTAGGGAGAACTTACGGCCAAAATAAAATATACAACATATATTACTACTTTCTGTAGCAATATGTGTTCTCTCCAGCGTGCAAATACATTACCTAGTTAAATTAGCAACATGTATACAGTAGCTGTTCTAGTACTTGATTGTCTTTTGCTCAAAATTAAAGCATTATCATCACGAAAAAGACCAGTATTTGTTAGTGGCCATGAACAAATTAAATTAAAATATATAATAAGTTTTGCCTAGCTATTTCTATACAAGCTGCAGTCAGGAGATCGCCCTATTGATAAAAATGAGTTTCTTTTGCAAAACGCCAAACTAACAGGAACACTACATTTACACCTCATTGATTCATCAACATCATCACCACAAATTCACATAATTAATATTATATCTCTTTCCACATCAAATCTTATTAATGTCACAACTGCCAATGTTTATAATTAACTTGGTCATCACATTATTATTATTATTATTATTATTATTATTATTATTTTAACTAAGAATCGGCCAAAATAGACCGTGGGGTTAGCAGAGGCCTCGACCTCATCAGATTGGCTAGTTTAGTTTTACAATTAGGAAAAAAGTTTTATTAAATTTTTGGGGCAAATATTATTTTTATCACAAAAAGTAATTATAACAATGTTAACCCTGACAAAAATTGTGTTATGCTGTTATTATCATTAGTAATTAGTGACTTTCATAGTTACGAAAATTAAGACATAGGACCAACCAAAGAGTAAATAATAAATAAAAATTAAGTATGGAGGGTAATAAAAAATAATAATTAAAGGAGAACAGTCACGCTTAGTATGCAATCTCTTTTTAACTTTTTACCCGGGGGGAAAACATAATTGTTAGCTAATTATGCGATTCCAAGATGATTATTATGAAGGTTCTACTTAAGTTAGACAGCCACAATTATGAATAAATTCATCAGAAAATCGGCCACAAGACAAAATTAATTAAATTATTATATATATATATAACCTTTTTAAAAGATCTAATAGATCTTTGTTTGTTCTTGTCGGGCCGAAAACGGGCAACCTTTTGTGGCAGTGAATTGTTGGGGTGACTGTGACTATATTTGTAGATTCATGCATCAAGTACCCTTAGCCTAAAAAAGAAAGCACAGCAAATATTTGCTGGAATGTGAGGTTTATTTCTAGACAAAATTTGTATTTTGAAATTTTCATGTATATTATTGTTTGGAAGACAAAAATTATGTATTCTTTTGAGGGAAATTCTAGCCCGGATTCGGTTTGGTTACACCGTGTAAAGCATATGGTTCGATGTAAGTTAATTGTAATTTGTAAGGTTTCAGATGGAAAGGGACAAGTACAACAGACGGATCTCTTGTAGCCGTAGGGCTTGTTTACTTTTGGGGTATTTGGCAGTCCACCCAGTCCCGTATGGTTTATTCTGCACTAATCTCATTAATTCAGAGTAGTTCAGACAAATTGTCAAATTACTCGGTCGGTGACTATTACTTTCAAAATAAACGTCGCATAACATAATATTTTTAGGGGTAAATTACATTTACAACCCCTGAAGTTTGATAGGGGGTGTTTGTGTAATTAGTGAAACTGGAGGAGATGTATGCTGAATTACGCCAATCTTGAGGGGTGTAAATGTAACCCCTTTGATTCAGAAGGAACCCACATGATCATGCTCCTATTTCTTCTCCTGCCGCCATTTCTGTACTTCAAATTCAAGCTACTGGAATCTCCCAGCCCTCCTCTCCCTTCCGGCCCAACTCCATGGCCAATTATCATCAGCACCATTCATCTCCTCAGACCAATGACTCACGTCTCTCTAGCAAACCTCGCTCCATCCTACAGTCCTCTCTTCACGCTCAAACTCGGAGCGGAAACCATGATCGTTGGATCATCACCATGTGCCGCTGTCGAAATCCTCAAACCCAACGACCTGGTATTATCAGCGCGATCCATCCCTCATGCTGTCCCACTGACAGCCTCCCAAATAACCAAAATGGCCTTTACAACAACCGTTTCATTGGAAGATCAATATTCGAACAATTTGTCGAACAAAACTGTTTACCGCTAAGGCGTTGAATTGATTCTCTGGCACGTCTGAGGGAGGAAAAGGAGACCGAGATGGCAGAGTGGCTGAGGTCAAAGGAAGGCGGGGTGGTGGACATTGGGCAGGTGGTGCCTGCCGCCGTGTTTAATATGTTTAGCAATTTTTTTCTTTTATGGGGAACGAGGATGAATTGAGGAATGATCAGGTGAGAGGGATTTAATATGGTGGAGTATAAATGTATAATCATATCTTTTCTTTTAACAGGTTGGCACTATGTGTGAACATTCTTACAAACAACGACTATCAAATACTCACAGGCCCTTTTAAACAACCGATATTTTATCATTATAAGATTGGGCAATTGAGGAGATCCAACTACATGGGAACTCTAATACACAGCATTTCCTGGGACTGATCTTTGGGTGTTTGACAAGCACTGGTGCCTGGCCGATAAAGGTTTTAACCATGGGTAATGGTTATACGAAGATCCATCACTAGCAAATAGAATGTTTTGCTCTTTTGTTTATAGTTCACGAAAATGTATGGGAACACAATTTACAAGCAACCAATCTAGGAACCTTTCCAGGTATACCAAAGTTGACATAGCTCCATCTATACTGTAAGATTCTATAAAGCCATGCTCAAGACAATGTCAATTGCCATGATCTTTTCCCAACCAAAAGCGATAAAACCAACCAACAATGACATATTCACTTATAAAATCAACCTAGTAAATATAAGGGAAAGTTTAACCTACAGATTTAAGAGCTTTACCAAAACAAATATAATCACGCTATATGGACTCGAGATACAAGGCTTCTTGTTTGCTGGTGAGGCCCAATTCAGTCAGACTTGCATTACTCTCTCCATCACTAAAAGCACGCCGAGGGTATGGCCTCACCTGAAAGCAGCATACAGCCAAAGTCACAAACAATACTTAAAGAGTCATTCTCCAATAAAGTGGAGCTAGAAAGAGATCATTATTGAGAATAATGCCAGCAAAAATAAAAGGAGTGTCCATAAATTTACCAATCTGTAACTTCCTGGTTTGATGACTCTGCTAACATCAATGAAGTCAAAGAGATACTGCAAAACAGTCCAGAAAGTCAAGTCAGTTTACAGAAACTAAACACAACAAGATTGACGAAATAAATTAACAGATCAAGAGCTAGAAAAAACTAGTTTACAGGCTTTTGAAATTAATTATTGAATAGTAAATGGAAGAAGCAAAGTGTACATACTTCCCCTATTTACTTCTTTCAAACCTAAATTCACTATATAAAAATGTCCCATTCTTTTGGATTCAATAACTCTTATTTCTAAAATGAATTTCTTTATTTCTTTGTGCTTCCCAATCTAACACAGCATATTACCTGTAGCTTGTCTGACTTCAGAAATCGTCGACCTCTCCTACTTCCATCAGGCATTCGCACAAGTAGCGTGACGGCATTTTCATCATCGGGTGTTGGTTCTTGAGGAAGGGAAGATTCTTTGGCTGCCAGTTGCCTCTCGACTTCCTGCCCAACAATTAGAAAAAAACTTACATGATTTATGAGGATATACAGTATCTATAAATACCAAATTGTATTTTAATGAGTAAATAGAAGAAAACTGTATCTGCTATCAACAAGATATCAAAAAAACATTAGCAATAAAATAGAAGTCATAAATAAAGATTACACCACGATACAGTCACTGCATAGGTAGCATGTGAGGTTGAAAGTTTCTTTTGGTTATTAATGGTTTCCAAGTTTTTGCAGAACTAAAGCACATCAAGTTGTGTATTTCGACCCAGATACGCATCTAAAAACTGTTGAATCACTATTCTCAGTTTCTTCAGAATTCCAAGACAAGGGCAAGAACTATTGCTGGCCAAAGCTGAAGTGATTACATGAGAAAACAACTTCAAGAGGCATGTGTACACTTTGGAAAAATATGTAATTCCAATAAAAAACCTGAACAGTAGGGATATTAGTTTCTAATAGGTAACCATTACTACAAAATAAGGAAACCGGCCCATGGAGGTGATGACAACCCCATATAGTGCACCCGATTATAGCAGATTAGATGATGGCAATTTTTCCAGAAGATTAAAATGCGTCGACTGTGACTGCTGGCTGTTTTAGTGGACACGAAGTGCTCGACTTGTTATTGTAAAGTTTCCTAAAGTCAAGGTAAAAGTCAGTCTGAAAGCTACCTAGTCATGCTTCTTCCAGCTTACGGATATCATTATTAATGCGTTATTCCTTTTGGATAAGTATACCCCAAAGGTCTAAAATGTTGGTTAAATCCAAAAAATTGCCCCCAATTAAGAAACAAATACCACCAAGACATCACCTATGTGTCACCAACCCGAACTTCATCTAATGGTTAAGGTCATCTTCAAACAACCATTAGCCGCTTTACTATGTGATTCAGAAAGAATTGTGGTATTTGTATATTTAACTGTCTAGAACAGAAGCCATCTGAAAATAGCATCTGATAATCACCATATCTCAGTGTTAAAGCATGTCTACCCGTCTATCTAGAATCAAATCCATCTGGCGCGAGGATAACAGATATACCCATTCGAAATCTTAAGCAAACATAAAGCTACCATTATGTCAATGAATTCAGAGATAAATTAATTCAAAAATCACAATTCAATCGAACCAAGTACAGTTTTGGGGAAATGTTTCGACCATTCACACAAGAACTTCGAAGTAAGGCACCTGTTCTTCTTGCAGTTGTCTGCGGACCTCCTCCTCCTTGCGTCTCTCTTCAGCAAGAGCAGCTTCAGCTTCTTCCTTTGCCTTCAATTCCTTCTCTCTGTCAGCTTGTAATGCAGCAAGGTATTCATCGTCCTGCATGAAAATAATGTAGTGTCATAATCAAGGGCAGCTGAAAGTTGAACCACCACTTAGGCTCATAACACAAACCTGCTGTTCTCTAATCAATCTCTGAGCTGTAAGAGTAGGCGATGGAGGACGGGGTGTACGCCTGGGATAAAGAACATCAGGTCTATCTAAGCCATTCTGCATGAGTTGATGAGGTGCATAAGGAAAATGATATCCAGTTCCTTCTGGGATGCCACCAAACATAGCAGCCTCAAGCATAATAGCTTCGTCATGTTCCTCAGATGAGATGCCACCCCACTTCAAACAGATATACATTCAAAAAATATAACTTCAATGTGCTTATTCATAATATTGGGAACTTTACTAGAACAAGCATATGAATATCAGCAAAAAAGAAGTTACCTCTGGGAAATCACTTCCATTGGGCTGTGCATGATGAACATTATCATTCTGTTGAGGACTTGAAGGTGGGCTAACCTCAACTCCTGAGATATCTTTAGGTTCGTCAGTAGAACTTGGAGAAACACGTCTTCTCCTGTGCCTAACCAGTTGCAGCTCTTCGACATCTTCAGCTTCATCTTGGATGGATGAGCTTCCAACCTCCAGTTGAGATTGCCTACAGATTTCAAATGCTTATTTATTACACGTGAATATATACGACTATAGCTTTTAAATTTTCTATTTACAGTATCACTACACTGAAGTGTCCAAGGCATAAAAGAAGTGCACGTCATTGACCAAATAATGGAGGAACAGGCCTATCAAAATATAGTGACACAGAAGTATCTACCTTTCATTTGCAGATGGTAATTTCCCTTTTTCCTCTGGTGAAGCAGGCTTCTGAGCCGCTAATTCCGAAGCACCAACTTTCCCTTCTTGTTCCCTGAGTGCTTTTTCTTTCTCCGCTGTCTGAAATGGCTTCATGTTAACCACAACAGTAACAGTAATTCAACCTTGTTGGACCTAAAGGAAGAACCTACCTGCAATGAGAGGGAAACTGCATGTGCAAGTTCAGCATCTTCTAGGTGAGACTGCACAGGCTGAGGAGTGGGATTCCCAACATCCTGCACCAGAATGAAGTTAATATCAATAATAATGAAAAACAACATATTCCAAGAATGACAGCAACTCATGTACTATACATATATCACATACAAGACGGTCGTATTGTTGATTTGATGTTGCAGCATCCTGCTTCGAAGCCTCAATGGCAGCTCGTATCATTTCTTCTTCTATATCATTGTTAAAGTCGGGCACATCTACAATTGTGGGAGCACTTGGTTCAGATTGCGCAGAGTTACTTCGAATCCCGAGCACATCAGCATGCGCAATTGGTGCATTTGGAATATTTCTATCGTCGTCATCATCTAATATAACAGTCCCCCGTATCTCTGGGCCATGATCATGTGCAGTTTCCGTGACGTCTTCAATAACAGGAGTACTGGCAGACTGCCCTGACGCTCCAGTTCCATCTCTAACCTCAATTGGGATCTCCCTTACCTCTCTTGGGTGTGAGACAAAAGGCGACCGAGATGCAATATCAGTGCCGCTATCAAATACACTTCTAGTGAAGTTTGGATCAAGGAAAGAAAACGGATTCAAATCTCTGGCAGATGGTAGAAGGGAAGGATGTGGTCTGCGGGACTCGACTGGAGTGGGATCATCAATGTCCATGACATCGTCCTGAGGAGTAGCAAAAGATGCTGCTTGAGCTCTGCACACAGAAAGGAAAAATGTGAAAAGATGCTGAGTCTCCGCCAAAATAATTGTGCAGAAAGTATTACTTATTATTAGCAAAGAAAGGAGAGACATTAGCAATGAGACTAACATGTTTCTATCCCCTTCACTGAAATGTGCATTAATAGCTTCATTAAGGTTGCCTTGATGCTCCTGCTCAAGTCAAAATCAAATGAAGAAGGGGCAGAATTAGGAAAAAATTTAAAAATTACAACAATATTCTAGGAGAACACCTCAACTTCAGAAAATTAATAAAGGACATATTTTTCAAATGCGCCTGATGTCATGCATTTGTTTGAATAGCAAAGATATGTATCACCAACCAGCCATCACTGGTTTTTCCACCCACCCTCACAATTTTAATAAGTAAATCTTGCAACTTATGCACTAGATAATTGATACATCCAATCAATTGATGTTTTTGAAACCAAAGGAGTGATGTGTGTTGTATAACAGTTTCCATTATTTGAAATGTCAATGCAATGCCAATTTTTCCATCAAAACAGCCATCGGTAAAAGCCCAATTCATAAAATCCATCAATTAAAATGCACACAGTAAGCACAATTGACTTATTTTCAGTTGAAGGTGGAATTATATAACTTCTTCCTCAACAAACTGCACAAAATAATTACATATTTCAGCTATGAACTCCAACCTCAACCATACCAGGGCACCAAAAGTGAAACCCATCAGCACCTAAAATTGACTAAAACTAAAGATTCAGGATTCAGTTAATTCCACCAACAAAAACGACAAAAAGCCCTAATTTCCAAGTCACAAAAACACTACACAGTCTGCACTCATACATTCAAGTAACGCAGCAAATTACAGATTGAAACTCAAAGAAACGACAAACTATCAAAATAAAAAATCCGAGAACATTGATCAATTGCGTAAAGAAAAATCATCAAACAGTAATTGCGAACAGTAATTAGAAGTATTAAACAGAAAGAAAAAACAAACATACTACCTCCAATTTCCGAATAGCGTCGGCTTCAGACACGCCGGCGATGTTCATGAAAGTGTCAATAGCTTCTTGATCAGGTCTCGACATTTTTGTCCAAATTAAAAATATTAACAATTTGTTTTCCTGAAATTCAGATTTTTATTATTAATTTGTGCTGTGGTAAATTGGGAGAAGAAACTTGGATTAGGTATATATAAGGTTGAGGACTTGGATGTCATTTTCTTGCCGAAGATGGGTGTTTTAGTCCATTAGAAAAGGTTGGGGCCCTTCTATAGTGTTCTAAACTTGTGCGCTTTCCTCTTTTTTCTTTTATGGGCTTTAGAATATAGGATATCTTGGGCCATAAGTCATGGTTTTAAGAATATAGTTGTCCATTAGTTAATTACAATAATGAGAAATTGATATTAATTGTATTATTATTGGGATTGGTTTTGTCGAATTTAGATCATTAATTGAAATTATATAATGATAAATTTTCGAAATTGAAATATTTACAAAATGACCATATAAGTGTAGTTGTGTGGTTTAAACTTTACAAAATTCAACTTATTTTCTTGCATCTATCATCATATGGGAGGATCTCTTTCATCTTCTTCCTAATTTTATTTTATTTTTTCAAATTGCCTCATTAAACAAAAATCTTTTTCCTTGTTTTAATTTAAAATATATTTGGGTCCCTCGTGTGTTGTCGGTTTTGGGCAGGGAGGATGGTGATCAGTTTGCAACAATTATATGGGCTCTTTGGTGGAATCACAATAAAAGATGGATGGAAGAAGAACTTAAGGATCCTCTCGATTTGGCATTGCTTGCCACTAATTATCATAACTCTTATCTTATTGGACATAGAGCTGCAGAAGCTAGGGAACAAGATGTGAGGATTGATTGTTGGAGTAAACCAGCTAATTGTGTTATTAAAGTTAATGTTGATGGAGTTGTGTTTTCGAGAAAGTGTGAGTTTGGGTATGGAATGGTCGCTCGTGATTCGACGAGGATGGTGGTTGGTTGGACTAGTGAGTATAAATGTGGTGATTTCGAGTCGGAACATGCTGAAGCCATTGCTACATTAGCTGCTGTCCAATTTGTACGTCGTTGAAGGTGGTCATCAGTTTCTTTTGAGAGCGATTGTTTAAATATTGTGAAGAAGGTGCAACAAGATGATACAGATTTTTCTACTCTTGGACATTAAGGAGACCTTTTCTCACATTCCATCTTTCTCGTTTTTATTTGTTCGTATGAATGCGAATAAGGTGACTCATAATTTAGCTAGGTTATCTAGTGTGTTAGTTAATGGGGATGTGCTCCCTGATCCTATTTCTGCTTTTGTTGTAGATGACATTGTTCACTAATAAATAAATCTCGTTTCTTTTCAAAAAAAAAAAAAAGAAGTCTATATACAAAATTAAATTCAATGAGATCATCCATATATATATATATATATACGTTTAGCTGGATAGTTTCGAGGTTTTTGAAGTATTTTATATTGATTACCCTAATACAAGATATATTAACACATGAATATAGTTTCTCTTACAAACTGTATCTTCTTTCTTTTCTCTGTTTTCCTAGACCTACCACTATCTATATATCGGAACAAAAAAAGAAGGAAAAAAAAAAAAAAATCCACACAATGGTTAACCGGAGATTTGATTCTTCAAAATCTCTGGCGTTATGTTTATATATCAATGCTGCAATGAATGCTACGAGTTCTCCGGTTTCATGCATGCTTTTAGCCATCCAAAATTGACTTGCCCCTGTGTGCGTGTCATTCTTAATTCGACGTCATTTATCTTTTTTCAGAGATGTTAACGTCAAATCCATTGGGAAATTGTAGACCAGGTGTTCGAAGAATTTCCCCTCCTTTGATCGCTTTGCACCTGCCAGAATTGCAAGCAAATAGGTTAGCAATTATCTCTCTATTTCTGCCATGTACAAAGTTTCTGAGAAACAGTAGAGAAATTAAAATGCAGTCGTCTTGTTCTTACTTGTACTTGGTTACAAAACAATGGAGAAATACGGCCATTTGCACCTTTGTGAAATCTGTGCCAACACAAAACCTCATTCCGCCTCCAAAGGCCATGAAGTTTCTAGATGCACCGTTTGTGTCTATTCCCTGCAGGTATTAAAATATTTCCACGATTAAGAGTGTTTATGCTAAGAGTGAGTTGGATTATAGTGTGATAATGTGTGAATATATAGATTTACCTCCCATCTCCATGGATTGAATTCGAGTGGATCTTTGTAGCGGTTTGGGTTTATATGCACAGCCGGAGGACACACCATGATTGCCCAACCTGCCGGAATGGTATATCCTGCACCATGAAAGATAATTTTAAGGTATGCTCAATGAAAAAAGATTTAACAGATTAAATCTATGTTGATGAATATTGAATACACACCTTTAAATTTGATTTCTCTCAGTGTTTTTCTGAAAATTCCTGGTACTATATTTGCCAGTCTCACTGTTTCATTGATAACCTGCAATTCGATTTCTGTTAGTGACCAAAACATTATTGCTGAGGGAGAAAAAAAAAAAGGATATTGATAGTCTCACCTGAAATGTGAATTTCATGGATTTGTACTCATTCCAAGTGAGTCCAGAGTCTGGATTTTCCCTCCTCCTAATAATTGCCTCGTGCTCGTCCTGAGACATATTAAGAGCATGTTAACTTCTAAATAGAGCTTTGAAAAATCAATTCGTAGCTTTTTTATGGGTATTGTTATCTTTACTCACCGTAAGTTGTTTCAAAACCAATGGATGATCTACAAGAAACTTAGTTGCTAAAGTGAGTGCTAAAGAGGTTGTCTCGAAGCTGGCAAAGAGTAACACAAACATCAAATCCAGAGCAATAGCCTCTGTAAGAACCGTATCCTCTCGTTGAAGTTCTTCCAAAACATAATCAAAGAAATCAGTTCTGATTTTCCGGGGATTTTCTCTTCTCTCTTGCAGCAGGTTCTTAAGCATCTTCATTGCTCTTTTTCTCCCCTGATTAAACCAAATTCCTTTGTTAGCTACTACCCATGGTAATATTTTATCTTATTTACTTTTTTCATGAATATTACCTGTAAGCATTTGTGGTAGGCTGTGCCAGGAATGTCTAGAGGAAAGGAGATCAACCCTTGTATGAACGCAACAAAATTTTCCCTTAGATTTTCGGGAGATTTTTCCGAATCATAACTGATTAGCTTTTTAGCAGTCAGGTCAAATATCATCTGCAGGAGAAACATAACCATACTAACATCAATAATCAAATTTAAACAGCAATTTAGCATTAAGAAACTTAACGATGATGATTTTATCATTACCTGTGCAGTCGAATTCTTCACTTCAACACTACTCTGGCCAGACCATCTTTCTAAATTCCTCTTCGATGCCTGCTCAACCTCCGGAAGCATCTTCTTGAGACTTTCAGGGCCAAAGAGATTGAGCACCATATTCTTAAGATACTTGTACATAAAACCATGCAAAGAACCTACATTTTGCTTCCCGAATATTTCGGTGAATGTATCTGGATACCAGCTCTGAAACAATTGCCCCTCCTGTTGAAAGATGTAGTAGTTAAGATCTGCATCTGTGGATACTATTACGGGACGTCCCACCAAACAAGTCTTGAATATAGGTCCATGCCTGAAAAATGTTACATCATATGATTGAGTATATGATCAAGATTGTAATAACTTTGATGGATTATATGAAACATGTTTCGATCAGCATTACCTTTGCATCCTGTCCTTTACAAAAGGTGGGATATCGAAAGTCGAGCTCGGAGCAAAGAAGTGAAAAGTTTCTCCCAGAAGCGGCCAGCCCATTGAACCAGGTGGCAAAACTCCATTGCACCTTGGATTCCTCCAATTGTAAAGCCAGGTCGCAACAACGATCACTAATATTGCTCCTCCAATGTAGAAAACTATTGGAAACATTGTCAATGGAGGAAATTTGAGAAATGCAAGTTTTCTAATTTCTTGTTATTTATAGAATGTTGTTATTTGAATTTTACAGAATTAATGCAGGAAATGGGAAGTGCGGAGAATGTGGAGAAGAAGGAGACAAAGTAGAATAGAAGTTGCTGGTATGTATCTGATATTGACGCGGAGGAGTGCTTAAATAGACAGGCAAGAATCTGCAAACTGGTTAAAATAACTTATTTTAAAGTTAGCTCAGTTTTGTTTTTTGGGAGTTGGTTGCTCCAAAAGCTGTACATATATGTTGTAAATGACAAATAGAATATTTTTGTCTAGAGCACCCCCTTATCCTTCGTCAACACATGTATAAAGTATTTCGAGAAAGCCTAGCATGACGATGAACCTTACAGGATACTTCCTACCACCCCACCCCACCCCACCCCACACCCTCCTTTCTCCAACTTATACCTTTTTAGACTTGAAAATTAAAATGTGGATATATATTTATTTTGTTCTTTATCTTATTTTGAGTAGATTTGGCAAGAAGAGGATCATTCCGCCCTAGATTTAAGAAAGTAATAGTTCTAACCATAGATACTTCTGACCCACTCACTAAGAAAAACATTTATACAAAAATATAAATCACCAGAATCTGAAGGGATGTCAGCTTATTTGCAAAATCTTTCCTATATCTCTGCTAAATATTTTGTCATCCAAGAGTTTTTAATTAATGAAAACAATACTAGTTAGTATTTCCCCCCTTGCTAAGACTCTGATTTCATTCTTTTATTTTATGTACTTTTTTTATTTTAGGTTGAGTTGAAATTAGATCCCATCCTAGATCTTCTTTAGCTGTACATTATCGCGTATCGAAATTCTGAATCTTATTTACATCAGCATTGATACTCAAATTATTCTCTTGTAGATTTCCATACAACTTAAAGCTTTATTATCACCATTAATCAAACACAACTTTGAGCCACGGGCTTGAACTTGTTCAACCACTAATTATAGATAGGTTAGTACTGGCTTGACCAATCCATTATTAGCAGTTTGTATAGTCAAACTACAAATTATCACCATAATATGGGATCAAGATTCATTCGTAGGGGTAATTTTTGCACTGATTAAGGCCTTGAGTTACCCCTCTGCACACTTATCAAGAAACCTTGTCTGGTATTTCTTGTATCAATTCCCTCAACACTCGTGTGCACATTGGACCTTTTGGCAGTCAAAGGGAATTATTTTTTTGTTTTGGTTAGTATATATATTCATTTTTTGTCTTATATATACCATCCATACGTGTATAATGTACATACATTGTTGATTTAATTACATTTAATTATATGGGTTTTCTCTTATCTCTTTCGGTGATTTGATTTAAGAAAGAGTTGTATTTTTTTTAATCATAATTTATGTATGTGTATTGCTTGAGAAGGATGACATGGATTGCTTAACAGCGCTTGGAAAGGTCTTTTAGGGGGGAAAATGCAGAATAATGACAGCTCAATAAGTTGATAGTTTTAGACTTGTTAGAATAAAGAAAGTGTTGTTGAAGTCAAATTCTCTGGACCTTAAGAGGTGCTTTTATTTAGTATATATGGGTTTTACTTACTTAATTATATATTTATTAATAATAATAAGATAAAATTAAAGACTTGGTGGTGATTCCTGGTTGAAGAGGCAACATGTCCCACTTGTTGAGAAGGTATGATGCACAGATCCATTGCTCTGGACCTACCTGTAAAGGACGCATGTGTGTGTATATTGTACATTTGTACTAACCTATGTACGTACGTGATTACATTTTGTTTCTTCGGGAAGCCTAGGCTTATAAGAATTTCTAGTATAATAACAGCGGAAAAATAAAATTATAGAAGAAAACTAAGGATATTTATAGGGATATATATATATATATATATAATTACTAACTTGAATTACCAATGCCTCCCCTGATGTTTCACTCTCTGTTAGTAACAAACCTTCATCTAAAATGAAGGGTGACGTCGGTTTTTCAAAAATCAATCCGTTTCTTTTTTCGTTCAACCATTGCTGTCAAGGGGCAATATGGTGATTTTGCCTTAGCGGGTTTGAGAAACTAAATAATTGTATAATTACAATTATTGTATACGCATATACATAATTACTATTAGTGTCATGTGTAGCTCATGATCAGTTCCATAAATTAATTTCAACTTCAATGGTCTTTAATATAAAAATGAAGAAGAAAAGCAGCATCGACCGTATAATTTATAATGAATTTAGAGCTAGGATACTGCAATCACAATTCTCATAGTTGAAGACTCTTAGCACTTAAGATGCTTAAGTATATATATACAAATTAATAAATCAAGAAGCATTTCACAATCTTCTGTCATTTCCGAAAACTTAAAAGAATTTCATAATCTATTTACTTTTCCCAAAATTTAGAGGGGATTTAAGATGCATGCGTGGCAATAATTGTGGTAGTAATAATATATAACGGTACTTACTACTTTTTGTTGAATTATAATTCAAAGCAAGAGAGAATTGAGGATGAAAACTGGTTCCTTTTTTGTCTCGAGATGAATGGTCTGTTGGCAAAATTAAGACAATGATCCTGGTCAAATGGCCAAAAATATATATATGCAAAAGTTCCTGTGCTTTTCCACTTAATTAGCTAGCTAGCTTGTAATAAAAACCTATTGCCCTTTTAAGCCCAAAATCTGGAAAACCAATTATGTATATCCCTTTTCGGGTGAATTAATATCCTGATGGGATGTGAAATTTTGAGTACTGATTGGCTAAGCTTGTTTAATTGTTGAGTTTATTACTTTTTAGACCTCAATGGAGTTTGCTAAACTACTAGTTGTAAGTACTCTTTTAGTTAAAATATTAAATTTACATTCCATGCTGCTTTCATAATCACAAAAAATATTCAATTTTTATGGTTCGGTTAGGATTCCATCCTTTCTAATGGAATACTTCCAACTGAGTCCTAAAAATTGGGTGTTTTTTATAATTATGAAAATATCAAGGGGTGTTTTTGTAATATTTTGACTACGAGGCTCACAATTTATAGTTTAGCAAACTCCATTGGAGTTTAAATGTAATTGTCCCTTAATTTTTTTAATAGTTTCTCAAACTTTTAGATAATTTTTGAAATGAACTTAAGATTTTAAAATATTTAGATTATGAATGAAACATACATGATATTTTCTCCTTTAAATAATCAAGTTCTAACAATAAATTGAAGTTTAATATAAACATTTCATAAGTGACTCGGAGTAGCTAGATTCTAAGGATCAAATGTGTTTCTTGTGTTTGGATATATACCTGACATGTATTATATTTATTTTTCAATTGGAAAAGAAATATGTTGTCATTTGATGTTTTGAGGAGAACGAAAAAGTTAACGGAAGATGGTGAATTTTATGAGATAATTCGTAAAAGAGGTAGTGAATCTTAAGAAAAGAAAGATTGATAATTGTTGAAATCTTATGAGATTTCTGTATTTGGGCCGAATCCGAAAAGTAATTAATTGGTAATTATCTCTAAAAATATATAAAAATTAAAGAGGTGGGTCTAGCTAGTACTAGAGCCCTATGCCTATGCCTCAACATCAAATACTCTGTTCATACCAAGAACATTCACTATTTAATTTGTCATCTTCCCTCTCTCTCTCTTTTTTTTTAATTTTCTTGATTAAGATACTAACATGGTATTGGTGTTGTAAATTGCATTTTAATCATCCTAATCCCACTAATTAGGAAGTGTTGTACAAAGTCAACTCTTTAATCTTGAAGAGTATTTTATATTATCTCACAGTCTCACACTCCATAATATTCTAAATTAGTAATAGGTTGTCAATGTGTCATTAATTTAATCAATATTCCTAAAACAAATATATGTGTATTTATACTGAATTAAAATAGTGCCGATTTAATTTAATAAATATTGGTGTAAATTCCTAAAACAAGTATATATTTATACCGGATTGAAATAATATAAAATTAAATAAAGATGTCTAGCTTGCCACAAAATTAGGGTTGACCTTGTTATTCACTAATAAAGATAAAGATAAAGAAAATATAGGTGAACTGAGTAAAAATAAAATAAAATTTCAGATGGAGATTGCTTGCTGCCACGTTTACAAATTGAATTACAAATTTTTCCTGCTTAAATGGATATTACAAAAAAAAATTGACAATGTGATGAATTTGGTCAGCGTAAAACGGTAAAAAAAAAAATCAAAGATTGTTTAAAATTATTCTGAAGAAAAAATTGTAATTATAATTATTTATTTGGATTGAGGTTCAAGTTTTGAACTCATTGACATCCCTAACAATTATTAAACTGGACCAGTTGGCTAAAAAAAAAAAAAGGTGAGAAACCCAACCCACCCACCCACCCCCCACCCCACCCCCCAGGTAAACGCTGACCCCATGTTCATAATTAAAGTGGCATCTGCAAATTCCAAGGACATAAATAACTGACAACACCTAAATAAATTGTTTTGTGCCACTTCGACTCGTTTAAAGGTCCAGGTGATTTAGGGTTTTTCTGCAAATTTCACTAATATAGCTTCAAAAACTGCTATAGTTTTTCTCTGTTTTGATGGTTAAAACTGCTTTGATATTACATAAAGAAAGTGCTCTGCTCAGCATGTGAATAGAGCCTAGGAAGATGAACCTCAATTACTTAAATCCAAGTTTTGTAATTGACTAATTGTGAAATAAAGGACTAAGTAACTTCATCAACACTGAAATAAAGTGTTTCCAGAAATAATGTCTAGACATTTTAAGATAACAATCTCCCAAAACTTCAAATATTGATTCAGAAGGTAAATTTGAACAAAATGTATTTTCCTACTAAATGAAGATCAGGTGAAATCATTTTACAGAGAGAGAGAGAGTCAAAAGTGATTCCTATAATTCTTGAATGAAATTGGACTATTGGTCAGTGTCAAGAGGGGGTGTGGTTCAAGTTCAACAGTGTACAACGTGTGTAGCATTGTAATGGAAGAAATTAAAATGTAAATTGTAGTTCAGGAAAACTAAGAGAAGAACTATTACTATTACTATTACATCATCTACTGCTGCGGGAGTGAGGGTCTTTTCTCAACCAATTCATATTGTAGGACAAAGTTATCCTGCAACGGCATCAAGTAATAATAATTAACATACATATCTTTATCTTAAAATGAATTTGATTGCAATTAAATGATAATTGTTGATACCTTTCTTGCAGTCTGCCAGGTATTCGGATCGAAACAGAAGTAGCTAGCTCTCTCATAAGTGTTGGTCTTTACAAGAGGCTCCATATTCTTTACACGAGTCAACCACACTCGTAGCTCTCTATGGTAGAACCATCCTCTATTGTAACTGCAATTCAAATTTGAAAATAAAAATGAATTCAAATAACATTTAAGCAATGCCGTGGAAGGGAGAGAGTGAAAATGGGTGGCAAAGAAACTTACAGTTCGTTTGCAGCAAAGAGTTGTGCCTCATCTTTAGGCATGCTGAAAAATAGGAAACAAAAATCACACAAATTAGTATGTCCCATCAAGATTAGATGTGGAAAATTATAGAAACTTACCTGTAAAAGATATAAAACAACGTTTCGGGCCGGAATCTTGCAAAGTAACTTTGCTGCATTATTAAATAAACAATGATCCGTTAAATAAGTGAATTTTCTGTTTAATGCATTACATAAAAGATATTCACCTTTAATGCAGGAGTTTGCTTGGCGTAATAACACTCAGGAACATTATACTCTGGCTCTCCTCTGACTGGTTCGTCAGACCATGGAGATGCAAATTTCTTGTGAAGTGTCTCAGATGAGTTTAAATTGAGACCAAGAGTGGTCAAATCAAGTCCCAGAGCAAGAGAAGTCAAAGCTGGATTGACCATTTTTATGATACTTAATAAACCAAGCATCCCATATTGATCAGGTACGCCTTGAGATCCCTGCTGTTGCTGCTGCTGTTGAGTGGATTTCATGTCTTTATCTCTAAATGGATTTATGAAACGCGATTGAGACTGCTGCTGGAATTGCTGATACTGCAAAATCAGATGATCATATAAGACGTTATCAAATTTTTACAACCTCAATCATAATAAAAGAGGAAATAAAAAATCTATAATGAGAAATTTCGGAGCATTTGAGTTGCATAAATTAGAATAATTTATCTTGCCTCAGGACCAGGAAAGTGAAGATCTTGACTGCTTGATGTTAGATAGGAAACTCCAGTGCCATTTATTGAAGAAGCACGATGTTGCTGAGGATGATGTGATGAATATGAGCCACCAAAATTAAAACCGGAAGATCTTCCCATCTAGAAAAGAATGTATATAATCATTAGGTGATTAGGTGGCATACACAAATATTCAAGTGAACCACATTTTTCAAACTTACAGATAATTGCTGAGACTGCATTAAATTTGCCATATTGTCATGGATCTGTTCTTTTTGGTGTGCGTTTACGGTATATTCACCACTTCCCCCAACATTAAGACCACCTGCATGACACAAGGGTAAAAGGTATTAAACATTTGTAGCATATTCAGAGAATGGCAAATTTTCCATTCGAGCAAGAATACTAATACAAAAACCAGTGATGATAAATTTTAAAAGGAATACAATTCAGTTTTAGTGGCAGCTGAATCTTGGTCTCTTGACAAACCCTAAAAAATGCAAAGACATGGTTTTAAAACCCAAATCATTCCAAACGTTCTAACCAAAATGTTTCACAAATTTCAATATAACCATTCCATAAATGTAACTTTTATTTTCACCTATCACCTGCTTAATTCCTGAATGAATTACTAGCCTACCCTTGTATGAATTTGACATTTATTCTTGTGTAAAGATAGCATGCTAATTTTAAATAATGAATTGGGCCCAACATGTGAATATATCTCCCTGGAAAGTAGCACATTGTTGGTAAAAGAACACAAAATGTTGCCTTAAATCCAGGAAAAGTCAGATAGGGAAAGGCTTCGAATATATTTTAGATGTATGCTACTGAGGAAAGTACCCAACCAAAGAGGAGATACTTAAGAGTGAAAAAGGGGCCGAAATGTGTGATTACATATTATGACTTGACATTAAATACCTTTAACAAAAGCTCCAGAAAATGACTCCCAACACACATAACAAAAACAGAAATTAAAGCACCTTTATATCCTGGCAAAGCAGGAAAATCTTCGTTCTGAATGCTGAATTCTTGGTTCTGTTGGCCGAAACCGATGTTATGCTTTTGCATTAAACCTTCACAATAAACAAGACCAAAAACATTTGTCATACTAATTTTACAGAAAAGCAACATACAAAAAATCAAATTGATTTGTTATTAAACTGTGTTACCTATTTGACCATGAGAGCCACCAGCAGAAGGAGGACGTCCAGATAGTTGAGGAAAGTCATTTACATCAAACGTAGCATTATCATGGGCATTCGACTCATTTAGTAATGCCATAAAACTAAAATTATTGTTCCCAGCTTGGAATTGGTTTTGAGATAGAGGCACACCACCACCGGAATAAGAATTGCCTAGCATCGATACCACCTGCGGAGCTGAAATATCTAGGTGTAACTTAAATAACATTAAAGTCCAACAAAAGAAACTGAAATTTTCAGGAAATTTCTGGAAGAATTAAAATTGAGATTTACCAGTCAGGTTCAAGCGAGAAGCAAGACCAGGAATGTTAGCCACCCCGCCAGAGCTTCCACCTCTCGAAGTGTTGCCCTGGCCCACAAGACCACCAATCGAATTTGTAATTCTTCCTGTATTTCCCATATTCGGAAGCACACCTGGACCTAAAACCACACAATTACTACAGCAATAATATAGCAGAAAAAAAAAAGCAGAGAATGAAGAATATACATGTTAAAACAACATCAACAGATTATCAAACACCGTACCTCCAGTATTCGTAACACCTGAGTGCCCATGTGAACTTCCAAGAGATAGCTGCATCAGAAGTTCAACGGCAGTTACAGATGATTTCTCTCTTCTTTTTTTTTGGTAAAATTTAAGAATGATTTCTCAACAGTGAAAAATAAAGATTCCTTTTTACACATCTAGATGATAGATATACCTGTGAAAGAGCATTAGGAAGACCATTTATTGCATATCTTCCATTAGAAACACTCCCTGGAGCTTGTTGTACACCGTTTGGAAGACCACCAAGATTTGCTGAACTTCTTGATCCATATGGTCCAGGCATATTTGACATGTTGAAGCCACCATGGATGTTGTGAAGCCCTTGAATGTTTCCTGCTGATTGAGAAAATTGTTTCTTGTATAAATTTAAAGAACTAAAGTATCTTATGGATTAAGGTAAACTGGTAGTAACTCCTAGCTTTATACCACCAGATTGATTTAAACCAGCACCGGAGGAGCCCGACTGAGCAGAAAAGGAAGTTGCAAAAGCTCGTCCTGTGTTATCCGGAAGGTTTGAATTTGATCCATTCAATCCTGACTTCATTTAGAATTTCCATGTAAATTAAAATCAAGATAACTAAAAAGAAACAAAAACTTTCCTGGACTTGCCAACTATTATTATTGACTTAAAT
Source organism: Verbena officinalis (assembly GCA_958496215.1). Taxonomy (NCBI): domain Eukaryota; kingdom Viridiplantae; phylum Streptophyta; class Magnoliopsida; order Lamiales; family Verbenaceae; genus Verbena; species Verbena officinalis. The sequence continues at coordinate 4,633,217 of OY292390.1, read as the reverse complement.
AAGAAGTAATTTTACATAGGTAAAATAAGGTATACTTTTTTTTTGTTTCTTAAAGTTATCACAACTTCAGCATACATTGGCAAATTGAAAGGCACATGAAACAGAAACCAAGAGAATAGCTAGAAGAAATAACTTACACTGAGTATCCCTGACATTTTGATTTCTCAAAATAAAAGGCAAAAGGACATTCTTCTTCCAGGAAGAGCTCTTATCAACTTTAATAACAACTTTTCTGCCAAGCTGATGAAGAAAGATATTAAAACTTATGAGCATCGGGAAACGAAAAAGATTAGCTCATTAAAAGATTGATCTTCTCAAGTCTTAAAACTTCATGGGAGTATCAATCCCGAGCATGTAACTTTGAAAGAAGTAAACATAATTTGTGAAACATAAGCTAAAAAACAGAACAGCCCAGGTTGTACTAAGGTTTCCTATGTTGAGATAGTAACCTATCCCTCAAGCATTACATGTAGGAACTAGAACTGACTGCAAATGAAACATAAACTAATGATAGGAGTTCAGACTTAGGATAACTAATTATGTATTGACATTATGTTTACGACTAACTAACTAAACTTGCTGCAATACTTGACATACTCCTTATCATAATTCGTTACTGTTTCGTATCAGACATGGATGGCAGTATTTATGTATTTCTAACTCATCTGTTAGGACAGAGCTAAAAAGGAAAATAACAGATGTCGATCAAACAATCACCCAATAAGAAGTTAACAAAAATCACCTCCCCCATCATGTTGTTTAGGTACATATTTGAGTTTTCCAGACTCTTAACAACTCATTAACGAATCAGCTCCATAAGCATTCATGCTAGCAAAAGGATCAAGAACCTTGGTACCTTCACGCAATTAATAATTCAAAATTTGTAAGCAGGGAGGGTTTTTGAAGCAATGGACTTTGTTTCCAAATCACCCAAATTGGGAGGGAACTGACAATCTATCTATAACAAAAAATAACCAAGATTTCAGTTTTAAACCTTTTCTCCTACAAGAAAAATGATTGATTGCCATCTAAACCAGAGAGCTTTGTTCACTGACTCTAACCATGAGCAATCCACAAATCATTCGTCCGATTCAACCAAATCACATAACCTCAAAACCCAGTAAAATGCAAATCTGTTTGCGCAACACTTCCCCGCTCACTCTTTGCTAGATAAGAGAATCGATAAAACATCTAAGTAGAACTGATGCCATTAAAATTCCAATTCTAGAGCATGCGTTTCGAAGCCCCAAATTCGAATAATCATAAAACCCATCAAATTAAATCGATACTCAAATCTCAATAATACAATCAAATGCATGCATGTTCACACCTGAAGCTATAAAACCCTAAAACACAGTTATCACAATAAACTTCGAATTCGATCGGGAAGTAACCAGAGAAACAAAAAAAAAATAAAAAAAAAAAAAATATATATATATATATATATATATATATAATTAATGAAAATACAATCAAGCAAACAGCATTTACCTTCAAAAAACTGAAATGAATACCAGTATAGATATTTGTGTTTACGAATAATGGTGGGTCTAATTAATTGATAAACAATCGGGTGATAGAGTGATACGAGGCGCTCCGAGGGGGCGTGGTTCTTTTGATAGTAACCTGCTCCAGTATGATGTGATACACTTCAATTTATATGCGCGTCCGCTTCGCAATTGTCTACGGTGCGGAAGTTTACAATTCCTGCAATTTTTCATTTTTTTTAATTTGTAAGATTTTTCATTGTTCCTTTTCTTTTTCTCTCCCTAGTTCTGAAAACACTATAGGAGAAAATAAAAGCTTATCTCGTTACCTCATTATGCATAATGTTACCATTTTCTTTTAGAAAAAAAAATACGCGCACACAATTCGACAATTCGACCCTTGTCATCATAAAGAATCGAATTCAGACCTCCACACTAAAATAATATCTGATGGTCATTGCGCCTCAATGATTAAAAAATATTATATATGCATAATGTTAACATTGACTTTAATACCAATTCAAGACCTATATATTAATTAATAAATTAAAGACATTTCTTAATATTTATCGTTTAATTTATAAACGTATTATTGATGATTTTAAATTGTAGTACCTCTCTTGTTAGCTGCATATAGTTTTCTCTTTTTTCTTTATGTTTTCTTTTTATTTATCCATAATTTGTATAAAAGCTATTTTAATGGTGAACACATTAAAACCCTTGATGTTTTTAAAATTATAATGTATTGGATTAAAATATATATTGTCAAATTCAAAACTATTAAGTGCACATGTATATAATTTTGTATTAGTTTTTGTCAATTATTAATTTTTCTTTTAAACTTATTTATATAAGTTCAGTCGACTTGAATCACTAAAATGTAAATAATTTCTCTTACCAATTATTAATTTTTGTTATGATGGTTCTTAATTAATGATACTAGAATGAATCTTGGTTACACCCATTCCTTAGTTTTGATTTCACTATCCATATAGGTGTGACTTGTGACCGGGTCATTTGATCCCACTCAAATTTTGTAAGAAATATATTAATATAATGCTTTATGTCGTATGTTAATTAATATGCCTCATTTAAATGGCATCTTGAAATTTTACCCCTAATAAAATTCTAAATAACGATAGTTGATTCATTGTTTTTTTAAAGTATTCAACAAAACATCTATAGTTAACTCTTTATTGGTAGGTTCTACGTAAATTCTAAAAAACCTGCATTGGTTAATAGTCCAAATTTCAAACAAGATTCCGTAAATTCTGAAAGATTAGTAGTATTCCCTGATCTTGAAAATGGGATAACCACCTATAAAAGAAGTCGAGCTTGAGCTGGGATAGAAGTGCAAGATAAGCTCGAGTTATCTCCGGAAAACTCCGATCAGAATGGCCAGGAGTTTTGTATCAAGATAGGGAGCCGAGAGAGAATCTAAGTTGGGATCATACTTCTTGGGAGATAAGGTTATTGGCTGAAAAGTGATGTAATGAATGTGTTGTCTTTTATGTTAATATCCATATTTGTAGGTTTAATCAATCCAATAATAGATAAAAAAAGAGAGTCACCATTAGGCTTGTTGAACCATATTAAATTAAATAATATTGGGCAGTCAGATATGCTTTATTTGAAAGAAAAAAAAAGAAGAAAAGGTTGAGCTGATTAATTTCTTAATGAATAATTAAATAAATACATTACTATTATAGATACGGACCTCTCCTCCATCTGCCCTCCTAGTCTTCCCAACACCACCGAACTCGGCCCTTTCACTCTCTCACAGTCACACACACATAAAGATTATAATAATATATATATAAGTATTATAAAACTATTTCATTCGATTACTGATAAATTTGTTTATAATAAAACCTTTTATTAACGATGCATTTGAACCGTAAAAAGCTTACACATCCAAAAAAAAAAAACTTCTAATTTTTTTTCTTAGACTATTGTGTCACTAATTCAAATCATATATATATATATATATGAAAATGAATGAATAAAATGTTTTAGGAAACATGTTTATATGGCAATGAAGTGGATAAGTTAGAATTGATCCATTTTGCCATGTAGATTATTTCTATAATTAATTATTATTTTTAGAACTTACATATATATTTATTGACTTTCCATACTTTTGCTTATATCAATTATCAAAAATTTGTAACTCCTATTTAATTATAGAACTATATAACTACTTTATATAATATTAAAAATTTATTTTTTTTTAAATATGGTTTTAAGTAAATTTTAACATGCTTAGAGTTATTCATGCGGTATTGAATGTTCGTTAATAAAAATAAAGACAAAATAATGTATTCAATATATCCATTAAAAAATTATATTTAATATTTTAATTTCTAACAAATATTTTTGATATAGCAAATTCAAATGAAAATTTATGTAAGGAATTTTTTTTAAATATAAGTTTAAATAAATTTTATTATTATTTTAATAATAGAAAATAAATAAACAATTAATTTTTAAATTTTTTTTTTTCAAATACACTGTCTCATGTTCATTTTGTGGCAGAAAAGTTATATTTATTTCAATGTAAATAAATTTCTTAAATTATTATATTTGAGTATTAATATTTTTATAATATAAAAGAAATTTCAATAATGAAATGAAAATTATTATGACTCAATAACGAAACAATAACAGATTATTTAATAAAAAAATAATATAAAGTATAATAAACAACTATTTTTTCGACCAAAGAGACAGAGATTTCAATCATTATTTATATGCATGGTCTATTATTAAATATTTTTAGTATTTTTAATTATCATTTTAATATTTCTATAACCGTCATGATATTCCTTCTCTATATATGTATAAATATACATTCTCTCTATTATAAATATAAAATCAGCACTTTGTCATAAAAATATCATATTACTATTTTTATACATTTAAAATGAATATTTTATATACAAAATTCCTGATTATATTATAAAATGAATTACTTTGGTGTGTACGCTTCAAATTCTGAATTAATAATTTTTAACATATTGTTAATAATCATATAAAAAATATAATATAATTTATTTAATAATATATATTTTATAAGTAAATTACCCGTACAGGGGTTAAAAAACTAGTAAAATTGTAACACGAAAAGGTAAAGGAAACAAATTAAAAGGAATTAAACTTATTCCTCCTAAATATTTGGGACCGGGAGGCCTTCATAAAATCAACGCTTTAATATTGTGAGATTAATAATAATAAATTAAAAAGAAAGTTTAAGGTTTGCAGCTTATTTTGCAATCACTTTCTGCCACTTACTACATACTAATCAAATTATAATTGATTACAAGCAACTTCATTTATCCACTCATAAATTATTAACATTTTGCCATTTTGGATGGTAGGTCTAGATTGAAAACGAGTCCTTGAGGGATGTGTTATTATAAGTTATTGTTGATCATATAAACTATAGAGTAGTTGCAATTTATTGCTATAAGATAGGTAACAAAAAATAATTCTAAAAAATATATAATATTAGGTAGTCTTGACGCCCCAAATAATCGATGATCATTTTGAATAAAAGAATGAATCTCTTATATACCAATAATAATGAAACTATATATAAATGAGAGTATATATGTGCACCATCTGGCGAAATATTATCAAGAATTTTTGTTTGTCTTAAGAGAATTAGAAAAAATATTATAATTGAACCGTAACTCTTACATTAGAAAAAAAATCAATACCTTTCTATTAAGGAATTGTAGAAGTCGAGTTAGAGTGTGGCTGACAATTTATCACTAATTCAGAATAGTCGGTTTGTGTATTAAACATCATATAAAAACTTGAAAAGAAAATACTCAAGAACTTTTGTTTTATTGTGAAAAAGTTCAAAAAATATTTCGATTGAACTAACTCTTAAACCAGAAGAAGAGCTAAATTTTATGAATCCCAAGATCCCTCCCGCCCCGCTTGAAAGCCGCAATTCCAAAATCTGTCGTAGCAACTGGCAACACCGTACAGCTTACACCCCCCATACGTTGCTTTTCGTCGCTTTTGGTTAAGTAAGGCGGCAACTGCCACGTGGTATTACTCTAAATAAAATAATATATACAATCTCCATTTTTATAATCATATATTTTTTTTTTGCTCTCTTACAAAAGCCTTTGGCCACCCCCACCACTCCACACCCTGTATGCTTTAACACCACCACTTCCACCACCAGCTCCGCCGCCATGAACGGCGTCCAAGAGACGGCGGAGACCCTCTACCGCCTACTATTCGATCGGTTCGCGAGCCTCGAGGCGAGCCACCACAACCTCAAAGAACAGTTGGAAGTTATCTTGCAAGAGAAAGGTACTGATCCCAATATCGAAGATTTTCAAGAAAACGGTGTGACGTCAGATTCGGCCGATCTTTCGTCACTTCCCGGCTGGAGTTCCGTTCCGGGGACGTATCATTCCGACAGTCCGTACAGAAACGTGTTGGATTGTATGGGTCATGCAGTTCACGTCAGTAGCCCTTGCTCAGCGGAGATTATTTATTGGTATAATTAATTTCTTTAACTTCATTGAGTAATATAATGAATGGGTTTCTTGAGAATTGATGTATATTTAATAATTCATGGTTTGATTAATTGGCTTTGTGTTTCTAATATGGTAATAAGAGTTAAGAGTTAGAATTTCAATCTGTTCTTAATGTGGCAGGCTGTAATCTGTTCTTTATTGCGATGTAATTTAGTCTGGAAAAATCTATATCAAAAGAAAGATTGAATCTTTTTTCTGATTCTATGCTAATCTTGTTGATTTAGATTTTGAAGTATCAAGGGCTTGGATCTTGTTTCTTCAGATTTGTCAAACCGTTGATTTTGATGTGAAGTATCAAAAGCAACGACTTTTTGCAACTAATTGGCTTTGCGTGTCTTTCGTGACGAGAGGTGAGGATTAAGAACTTTAATAGGGTAGAGTATAGTCTAGTCTAATTTCGACCAAAAAAAAAAGTCCAGTACTCTAGTCTAATAGCCAGTAATTGTTGAAAGAGTGATTACCTCAATTTATTCTGTGTGTGTTACTTAAGCCACGTTTGTTGAGATTAAAGTGCCACATGGTTGGTTTCATTACTTATCAAGAACTTATACTTTTGGAGAAGTTAAAGTTGCAGCAACTGTTATAAAAAGTTGCAGAAAGTAAAAGTGGGTGAGTATTTGAAGAAAAAAGTATAGAAATACTTTTACAGGAAAACAAAGCTAGTTTTACCCAAAAAAAGAAAAAAAGGAAAACAAAGCTAGAAGCTGGACAAAGGGGTGCTTCTAGCTTTGGCTTATTTTAGCTTCTTTGAAGCTGAAGATATTTTGTTATTGTTTTAGCATCAAAATTACTTGAATGAATTATGAATCCATGATGGAAAACATTAACTTTTTTCCACTTAAGCTCCAATTTATATATGGGATATCATCATTTGTAGGAATTCAGCAGCTGAAAAACTTTACGGTTATAAAGACTACGAAGCAGTTGGACAGACAGAATACGAGCTCTTTGATGAAGAACATCATCCTGCAGCTCATGCTATTATGACGAGGCTGCGCACAGGAGATTCTTGGTCGGGTCAGCTCCCTTTGAGAAAAAGATCAGGTCGAATTTTCTTGGCATTGGTCACAAAATCTCCAATGTATGAGGAAGACCACCTCGTTGGAATCATCACAGTATCGAGTGATGCAGCTGTTTTTAATTACACAAATTCAGCAAACACGAGAACAAATCATCAAGACTCTCCGAGTAGAATGTCTTCCAAGAAGATCCAATGGCATCAACGCCCACAAATTGCCGGGATCCCACAACTCGCGTCTTCCGTCTCGAATTTGGTGCTTATCGTATTATATATGTGTCTTTCTTTTTGAGTCCCCATTTTTCTGGAGAGACATTACACTTTTGTACTGAAATTGGTCAGGCCTCGAAAGTTCTATTGCGAAAACAAGAGAATGAGGAAGCGCAAGTAGAAAGTCAAGATGGGAAAGCAAATAGACCACCACGAGCCCCTGTAAGTTTTTCTTTTGGGCTAATTACATACTGTACCCTTAAAGTTTGTCATAATTACAAAATACCCCCTCTATTTTGAAAAAATACAAACCCCCTTGAGGTTTCGAACAAATACAAATTACAGGGGTTTTGTTGTAACATTTTCTATAAACTACAGGGGGGTATTTGTTAGATTTTGTAATTTTTTGAAACCTCAAGGGGTTTTCATAATTTTTGAAAACAGAGGGAGTATTTTGTAATTGTTGAAAACCTTAGGGTCTTGTATGTAATTTTTTTTCCTTTTTAATGGTGAATTTCGATGATTTATTAATTTATTGGGAGTTTATTGAAGGAAAAACAAAAATAAAATGTAATTTCTGCAGACTGGAAAGTTTGGTTTTCCATTAGGGAGGAGCCGAACTGAACCAATCATCTCCGAGAAGGAAGAATCTAATTCTGAATTTGCTCAGCCTTCAAAAATAGTAATGCATATTTTTTCCATTTTCTTTTCTTTTTCTATTTTTGCATTTTTTATTTTGATAAATAATGAACCTTCTTGCATCTGAAATTGTAGGCAGCAAAGTTTTTATCAAAATTACATATTGAGGCCTTCGGCAACTTTGAGAGATCTATGGTCGAGAACATTCAACCAAATGATGTGGAAGATGATTCGGCGAGGAAGGGGACACCGTATGAAATGTGTTGCCTGAGAGATTCAAACAATGGCAATCACATGGAAGATGTTTCGGGGTGTTTCGAAGTGCATCGGCCTGATGATCCTTCACCAAGATCAGATGGACGAGAGTGTGCCACCTCACCAAATGCTAAGTCAATGGATTCAGAAAATGGATCAGATTGTCATAAGGTTCCAAGTACATCAAGTAGTAGTGATTATGATTGTCAAGTGATTGTGGGTCCTGAGATTCGTTGGGAGGATCTACAACTTAGGGAGCAAGTTGGACAAGGTAAAATATATATTTCAATTTATGTAGGGATAACTACTAACTACTCGCTGGGGCTTAGGCTCAAATACAGAAAACCCCCTGAGGTTTGAGAAATTACTGATTCCCCCCAGGTTCACTATCTCTCTCACGAACTACGCCCTAAGCGTCACTATCTTCCGTTAATTTTCTGTTAGCCTCAGAACCTCAGGGGATGTTGGTAATTTCTGAAACCTCAGGGTGTTTACTATATTTGAGCCAAACGTCAGGGGATAGTTGGTAATTATCCCACTTATATATGAAAATTTGTCTTATTAAAATTTTGAGGGATGATTCTTGATAATTTTTCTGGTCTTCGTGATTTTGTTCGACTTTGATGTAATTATTTTGCCTCAGGTTCATTTGCAGTTGTATATCGCGGACTATGGAATGGATCGGTATGTGATGAAATTACTTTCTTTTTGGTGTTGATGTGATGAAATTACTTAAGTTGCCTAGTTACTCTGAGAAACAATTCATATTCTATTTTTGTTCATCTTTTTTTTTTTTTTTTTTTTCCTTTTTTCTTTCAGGATGTTGCGGTTAAGGTTTATACTGGGAATCAGTACACTGATCAGACTTTGCTCGACTACACGAAAGAGGTAAAATTAACACTATATTATACAACATTAGTGGTAGTTATGAAGTGATTTCACCAATCATGAATTTGAAACATGTTGTTCAGATTGACATAATGAGAAGACTGAGACATCCAAATGTATTGCTGTTTATGGGAGCAGTCTGTACAGATGAAAAACTTGGCATGGTCACAGAGTACATGCCAAGGTATGTTATTCAAAGTTTAAATCGTGGGGCAATCAACATTTTACATTTTTTCTTCCGTTTTCTCAGATATGAAGGGAGGTTAGTGCAATTATTAACGCCATAGGGGCGATTTGGTAATAATACGTCAAATATATAACATAAACACTCACATGATCCCAGGGGAAGCCTCTTCAAAACACTGCATAGGAACAACCAGTCACTGGACATCAAACGACGTCTCAAGATGGCTATTGATGTGGTGTGTAATTTTCTGTGTAGTTTCATTTTATTATTATTATTATTATTATTATTATTTTGCATTTCGAATTATTATGGCTCTGTTTTTTACCATAGGCCAGAGGCATGAACTACTTGCATCATAGAAATCCTCCAATTGTTCATAGAGACTTGAAATCTTCCAACCTTCTTGTTGATAAAAGCTGGACTGTCAAGGTATTTTCTACAAAAATTGGAATGTTCATAATTTATGTTCGAAACCTATAATTTGGATATGTCTAGTAACATTTGCTCTTTTCTCCAGGTTGGAGACTTTGGCTTATCGAAGTTGAAGAATGGAACTTTCTTAACAGCAAGATCCGGACGAGGCACAGTTAATATCTTATACTTAATTTTCTTCCTTATGTAAACTAATTAGTTGTTCCATTCGTGGATATAATATTAAATGTGTTTCTTGATCTTGTTTTTGGCTTAAATTTGATGATTTTATTATTCCATTCGTGCAGCCTCAGTGGATGGCACCTGAAGTCCTTCGGAACGAGCCTTCAACAGAAAAGTAATTAATCCTTCAAATATAGCATTAGATAATAAATTTAGCCAAATATTATATTTTTTCATGAATTGGAAAGATTGTATTCAACCATTGAACAGGTCAGATGTCTATAGCTTTGGTGTCATATTGTGGGAACTAGTGACAGAACGTATTCCATGGAGCAGCCTCAATTCCTTACAGGTAACATTTCCTCAAACTCAACAAACTTCAATCAAAACAAAGTATAATTTATTTGTTAGCTCGAAATTTTCTTTGAGCGTCACTAAAAAACTTTTAATATATAGAAAGTAAATTTGTTAGCTTAGGGGGCCAAAAATAATTTTGATAAAAACTGGGGTCAATTACATCTATACCCCTTCCCAAGTTGCAGTATTACGGTTAGCAGTCACAAGTAAAACCCTCAAACCCCACTGCCTAATTTTTCTTAAAAACTGCACAAACAACCTTGGAACATTTTGGAAAAATTACACATGTGCACCCCAAATATAGGGTGGTTTCTGTAATTTAAATATCTTTAGGGGGTGTCTTTTTTTTCCTGCTAAACTTGCAGTCTTGAAGATATTAATTGTAGTATGACAATCTCCGAAGGGGTGTAGATAGAATTTGTATATAAACGTTCGTCTAATTTGAAGAATTTTTGATCGATAACCGGTTGAAAAATGTTCACTAAGGTTGTCGGGGTTGTTGGCTTCATGGACCAAAGATTAGAACTTCCCGACATCATTGATCCTGAAATATCTTCCATCATCTGTGACTGTTGGCAGAGGTAAAAATCTATCATCATATTAATTTCTTGATCATATTTATCAGTCTGAAAGAGTGAGTTTTGATTGGATGAGATGCATACTTGGTTGCAGCAATCCTGATGACCGTCCATCATTTGAAGAAATCTTGAAGAAAATGACATATTTAGTTGTCCAAGCGAATGCTGGAAGGACAATTTCAACCCCTGCAAATTTTCGTTATGGCGGTCCTGATGACTAATATCAACAAAGAGGTTTTTTTTTTTTTTTTCCTCTCTCGAAAGTCGTTAAAGGGAAGTCCCTTTTTTTGAGTAAATTGTTGTAAATCCTATTATCCGGTTTTCCATGTATTTTATGTGGTATGTCATGATGATTTTGTTGTTCGAGTACCATTATATTTGTTCAAGAAGGAAATTAAAAGAAACAACGGAAATACGAAAAAAAAAACACGATGAATAACAGATTAATAACTCTTTTATTTTTTACTAATAGTCAAAATTATCAGATTATCCAAACAATAATATAATACACCTAGATGCATGTGTGTTTTCGATTGATTTAGGAAAGTGGTAATAAAAATAGTAGTGCAATTGATGTGTACTTTTCATTAATTCCTTGTTTAGGTGTTGAGGGAGGGCGGCTATGATAACGTGCTTTAGGGTTCATATATAGCTGATAGCTCTGTCTTCCCCATCACCATTCTCAAACTGACAGACAGGATTAAAACTAATTGAAGGGTTAAATCAAAAATATTGTAATTTATCCAGAATGAGCTAGATTTGAAGATTCTTGGTTCTTACAACAGTAAGTACTTGACGTGGAAATACTTTTGGGGAAAATTATATGGGGTATTAAATTAATAAGGGGGAATCCTACAAAAACAAAAAAGAATTTTAGTTAAATGCATGCGTTTGTCGGCGGCTGAATTAATCCAGCTGAGCTCGTTTGACTCCGGCCATGCGTTCCCATCCGAGGCCGACTTGTATATATATATATATATATATATATATATATTCTTTTCAACCACCAAATTTAATGATTATTATAAATTAACGCCTACATTCCATAATATTAATATATTATTTATATCATATTTCCATCTGCATGCGTACGTGGAATATTATTATTTATTACTTAAGTTAGAGATATTTTGCAATGTAATTGGTATTATTACTTAGATCACTAATTAAAGAATATTGAAACTCCTAAGAACAAATTTTGCAAATTACGTCAATACCAAACCATCTTAAATTATTTACTTGCTTCATTATGGTCATAAATAATAAAATATATAAAAAAAAAGGAACAAAATTGGGATGAGATCAAGAAGAATAATAAGGAAGGACTAATTGGAAAACAACTTGTAATATTAATTAATTTGTAGATTCTTTTTGTCAGTTTTCAGTAATGAGCTACCGCTACGTACGCATTAATTTCTTGTTATTTATTTTTCAACCATCCAAATTCTTTAATTTCCTGTTTTATGGATGTATATTTTTTCATTTTGACACCTTAATAATAGTGAAAAAGTAATTAATAAGTAGATCAGATCTCATCTCATGATTAGTCCCTTAGCAGGAGGACAGTAGTAGGCATGTATTAAATGCTTCACTAATCCCAAATTTAGTACCCAAAAAATTAAAGCAATACGCATTTTCATTTGACTGTAAAATCTCAGCATGGACCGGGTGCAACGCACAGTCCATTATTCACCGTTTGATGGATCCAGGATCCTTGATGAAAGCTACAATCCTCTGTGTTGCGCCCACCTTGGACTCTTCATCATCTTATTAAACTCCCCCACCATTTTTTGCTTCCCTCCTCCACTTCACTCTTCACACATACCAAACACACTCAAACTCTTTCTCTCTCTCACACAGACACACACACACACTATGCTCTCCTCATCTTCTTCTACCTCAAGCCACTCTCATCACTAAATCGGGAAAAATCACGAAAATGGGCAGAGCATCCAAATGGTTCCGGGGTCTACTCGGGCTAAAGAGCACCGATACCAACCAGAACAAACCGCCGGCGAAGAAGAAATGGAGTTTTTCCAAGTCCCACAAGGAAAAAACCCAACCGAAGCCTCACCACGCCTTCGTTTCAGGTGGCGACGACGAAGGTCACGCGAACAAGCACGCAATCGCGGTGGCCGCTGCAACCGCCGCAGTCGCGGAGGCTGCCGTCGCGGCAGCTCATGCAGCCGCCGCAGTAGTCCAGCTCACGAGTAGCGGGAGGAATATTACTATGGCCGGGAGTGGTGGCGATGTTGGGTCTACTGCGTGCGTTACTCAAAGAGGCGCAGGTTACGGGAGCCGCGAGGAGTGGGCGGCCGTTATAGTTCAGTCTCATTTTCGTGCTTATCTGGTTAGTTTGTTATATATATATATCTTTGTGTGCGCATGTTTCATGCTGTTACCATATCTAAATGTCTTTTTGGTTCTTCAATTTAACATCAAATTGACCTCAGTTGAGGGCTGGGATGCGTTTTCCCATTTCTTTCCTAGGAATATCGTCGCCATTATTTAGCATAAAAGTGAGTGCTGGGAGGGGAGTTATACGGCACCGTTTATATTTCTGAATAAAATTATGGTATCGACCTTACCGTATATACATAGGCAAATTTTGTACTTATACCCAAATGGCCAAATCCCCAGCTCTTTCATCAATCCTTCTTCTTCTTACTTGTCTCTTGTGTCTGTTTGTGTGTGTGTATATATATTATATTCATATAGTAAAATAATATTTGTATAAGCTATGATGCGGTCCACCATAAGTCTTAGCCGATGAGTTTATGATGGGGGATGTAGTCAACGGCTATGTTGATTGTTGAAGCCGTGTGGACTAGAAACAAGCTCGTTTTATAGTATTAATATTCGTGATGTGGCTGTATTACTTTTTCCCTTGCAAAATAGTAATGTGGTTGGGGTGGGGCTTTCAAGCACCTGTTGGAAATTGGAATGATTTCCAAATTGTACTTTTAAATTTATTGAAATAATGTTGGTATTGATGGGTTTAGACATGGTAGTTCTGGGTCGGTGGAATATTTCATTTACTCTATTTTAATAATTAGTATATACTATTGCTGCTCATGATGTCAAAAGATTCACACCATCTGTTTGGTTATCCTTTTGACCTGCACTTTATCCCTTGGTTTCTTGAGTTATTCAATTTCTTTAGGTAAAGGAGAAATAACTAAGTGAGTTCTTATTTTTTTTCGTTTCTTATTATATGACATGGCGTTTGGTAGGGTCTATTAATATTTTTCTTCAACTGAGTTGAATATGTAGCATAGTGTATGTACAAAAATCTTCCATATATTTCTTGGTCTTTCAATACAATAATGGTTTGCTGGGTTGCTGGTACAAAGCTTGACCAAATTAAGTCGATTTCTTTTGGTGAAGTACCTAATGACTAAATTGGACAATTTGCATGTAAATGTGCATAAGGTTTGCATAGTTTCTTCTTGCTAAAAATGGTTTACCTTTTGAGAAATTAAGAGGTATGGGCTTTATGGCTTGTTACATGTATAGGTCTAATGATGAATAGTCTTGAATTTTTTTGGAGGGTGTGTAGAAAGTTACATGTTTTGGTGTGTGGTTTTCAAATCCAAGAAATTGTGCAATTATGGACATAAAGTTTGGCTGAGTTAGGTTTGCTTTATATTTATGTCTCTAGGTACATCTTAGCTTATGGGTCACTTTTTTTCTTCACTTTTTAAAGTACTGGTTTGATGAGATGTCTCTATCTTCATAATGTCAGACTTTTCACCTTAAAAGACTTTCAAAAGTGAAAAATCAAGTCTTTATGGCGCCAACAAAGTATCAAATAATATCTTCACTTTCTTTTAGCAATTTGCTGTTATATCTTCTCATATGTGATTATGTTCATTTTTTTTATGTTTAAATTTTATAGTCAAGAAGAGCTTTACGGGCATTGAAAGCATTAGTTAAGCTTCAAGCACTTGTTCGAGGACACCTCATCAGGAAGCAAACGGCGTACACTATGAGACGGCTGCAGGCTCTTGTAAGGGCACAAGTTAGAGCTCGAGCAGGACGAGTTTTGATTTCTGAATCCCCACATTCAAGCATCAAATCCTCTCACTGTAATTATCTGGTAAGGAAATATAATAATCAAATATTTCACTTTCCCTCCCATTTGTTTGAACTTGAATTGGAAATAGTGGCATGACAGAAAGGTTAGTAAAGTGGAGGAGGGGACCATTCTTAACTTTTCATTGGTGAACTTCAAGATAATATGGTTTGGGCTGTCAATGGATCGGACTTAGACTGGATTTCAAAAACTTAAATCCTATTATATTATGTGATAATACCAGACTGAATATGCTAAAATCCGACCTGATTAATAATAAATAATTAAATTTTATAAATAAAAAGTAAACAAGACTACGTAATATGTACCAATAGAAGGACTATTTGATGGATTATATATCTTATATTTCCTCATATACACTTGAATATGATACTTTTAAACTTTTAAAAGAAAATGTCTGTAGAAACAATGCCTAGAGGCTAAAACTTCAAAAAAATAATGATAGGTTGTCTTACCATATCTAATGTTACATATCATTGAAATTTACTTTTAAATGTCTGTTTTAATATTTTGTATATATAAGATTATTAAGATTGGGTAGAAATCTTTAGTTTCAATCTATTGTTTCCAAAAGCAGGGACCAGCAACTCCTGAGAAATTCGAGCATGTTATTAGGGCTAGGAGCATGAGACATGAACAGTCAACAATGCTCAAGGTTTGTTCTAACTTCTAAATTATTTCCTCACTCGTATAAAAGAATATCATTGTCTTTAATTCTTACAACATTTGCCCATCACACATTCAACATGTTCATTGCAGAGAAATGGTTCGAAATCCAGAAGCAATCACATGGACAGATTATGGGAAGAAAGCTCAAATACACGAAGCGATAAGATTCTTGAAGTGGACCCTGGGAATTCCCACATCACCTCCAAACGCAGAAACCTCTTCTACTCTTCATATCACAACTCTGACAAAATTTCTCAAAGCATTTCCACATCGAAGGACTCAACAGCCCGTCAATCCGTTTTAAGCCCATCATCAGGCGAAGCCCAATCTTTGAGCCCACTTAAATTCACTCAAGAAGTTGGCCAAACCGCTTTCTGCACAGCTGATAACAGCCCCACGTTCTGTTCAGCAAGCACTAAAAGCTGTCTGAGTGGCTTTTCTGATAATCCTAATTACATGTCTTATACTCAGTCATCTAAAGCTAAGGTGAGATCTCTCAGTGCACCAAAACAAAGATTGTCTCAGTTTGAGAGATCGAGTTCTACTAAGAGGTATTCGGTGCATGGATATGGTGAGTCGAGGTCGGCTTCTGTGCAGAGAGCTTCTGCTTTGCATGCTAGTTTTGCTAACCGGGCTTATCCTGGATCGGGACGGTTGGATAGGCTTGGGATGCCGGTTAGAGGGGATATGAATGGATTTAGTGGTGGTTTGCCGAGATATTAGTGGGTTGTTGGGGTTGTTTACTAATTATTATTACTACTAATGTAGTTGGTTAGGATGGTATTTTAACCGGGGTTCGGGTGGAGTCACTGTGGGATGTTGAGAATAATGCAAATGTTAGGATTAGGAAAAATGTAACTGCAAAGAAATGACTCTTGTAAGTTGTCTGGTTATTGCTTTTTGATATTCTTCTCCATATATAGGCATGATTGTGTTGAGTTGGCTGAGCTATTTTACGTGTTATTATCTGGTTTTGGACTGGGGCCAGCTAAAAAATGAAAACGACTATGCAAAGAACCTTAGGAATCAAGGGTTTCAGTTTTGTTTGAAGTGTTTTAATTATAGTAATTATGAAAAGCATGATTAGTATAATGAATGTAAAAGTTTGTGGCATTTGCTGAAATTTATAATTCTGTAAGGAATGAATTTGATCATCTCTAATGACTATAGTACTAAATTGCATGAATCCCATAAATATGGTATTAAATGTGAAAACCACCATAGTATTCAGCATAAAAAGGAATATTTTCCAAAGATAAAACTATTCAAATCCTATAAACTCCCGAGTAATAATACAAAATCTCTCAACTGATTTAGTCAATATAGTAAAAGCTTATCAATGACATCAATCTGCATATGATTGGATAATATCATAAAACAAACATGTACAACATCAAAAGAAATATACAGTGCACAGTGCTGGACTCAATATTGGAACATGTTCGATACAACAAGATGGCAGAGGCTTTCTAAAGTTGGAAACTATGAATGTACACGATAAGCAAACATATAAATAGTTACAGTAAAGATAGTATAAACAACAAATGACGTATAAGTAACAAAAAAAAAAAAAGATATGAAGTCATCAAAGTCAATATGGAAGCCAAAAATATAGGGGGAAAAAAAAATATCCGAATCAATTGTTACAGTTCCATCTTGATGTAGGCACACAGCTTAGATAATGGCACCAGCTACATTTATCATTCCCATTTTCTCCTCTAAACAGCATTACCGATCCCACCGTGAATCTACCAAAAAAAAAAATTTGAGAAATTTACCCAGTAATCAGCAAAATAGTTTATAAGCTATATAATTTCAAACACTAAAACGAGATTAAGATTATGAGGCATAAAAATAGGACAACTTACCCAATAATCAGCAAAATAGTGGCAAGAATCCAGAAAACATATTGGTAAACAGTGTATTTGGACTTGAGACGGGCACCAGCAGGACGATGTCGGCGTCCCACCCAACCAAACTGTGGTCGAACCAGAAAAATAAATCCCAGGAGGAAACCACTTAAAAAACCTCCAATATGTGCGAAGTTGTCAACATGTGGTAGAATTCCAACAGCCAAATTGATTGCAATGATGATCACTAGACTAAACAGAGCTGCAGCCTATCAACAAGAAGAATATTGAAAATAATTAGCCAAAACATTTCTCGAGATTTCCCGAAAATGTCTTAAGGTAAAAATTATTACCTTGTTAGAATATATACTCCAGTTGGTAAGTAATTCAGATAACATTGCTCCAAGAAGCCCAAATAGTGCACCAGAAGCTCCAACAGAGATATTCCTCTGAATAAACAGGCCTGAAAGTATGCTCCCACCAATCCCTGATAGTATGTAAATCACCCCAACTCGTACTGCATAATGTAAAAGATTCAGATTAATGTGAGGATGAAATAAAATAAATAAATAAAAGGGTCAATTATGATTACCACCCTGAGGTTCGCCGTTTACGAAGAACACCTTGAAACATTACGAGAATTACCCTGAGGTTTGAAAACCATAACAAATACCCCCCTAAAACTAACGGAAAATCATTGACTCAGGGGGGGTATTCGTAATTTTCAAGGTCTGAATGTGTTTTTCGTAAAATATCTTGATTTGCTTTATAACTGTCTTAAATTTAAATGTTAAAGGTACTTACCAAATCCAAATTGCTGCTCTAGACGAATTCCAATGAAGACTAAGCTGAGCATGTTTGCAAGTAAATGAATAACACCGGCATGCAGCCAGATACAAGATACGAGTCTCCATGCTTCATTCCCATGCACAATCTTGTTCCATTCAAGAGCTCCTAGTTTTTCCAATCTGCAAAAGCATAAGTATAAATAAACATAACATGGAAAGATCAAAATCTGTAATTTCAAGAAGGCCTCAAGCAAATGCTAAGATGGTGAACTAAGGCGGCATAAGGGAAGTCAAGGTGACAATTAACTTTCTTGTGTGTGCAACCAATCGCGATAGATATATCAATGAGAAATATAACACAAACCAAACATAGATATCAGAGGGTTTGCCGATTTGCATTCAGATGCTGAGATCATATATAGAAAGATAAAAGTTGCTGATTTAGAGTCCTTAATATCCAATTATGAAATTTCACATCAAAAACTATTTATAGAAAACAAGAATTTACTTAGTCTCGCAAAAAAAGAAAAAAAAAATTAAGTCAACCCTATAAGAATCACAAAATCAACTATAAGTAATACGGAGAAACCAAAAAACAAAAACCCTAAATGGGACGATTTCAATACAAGTACAACATAAACCTGCAAGAACACCGAAATCAAATCAATAAAACCATATATAATAAAAGAGATAAAGACTGGAACTTTACGTTGTAGAAGAAGGGCCAAATAGAGGATTTTCCCTAAGGGGCTGAAAGGAGAGCCTCCCAAGAAACCTAGCCACGCAATCACCTCGAACCCCATTATGATTCTTAGGACAATCGTTAACAAACATGATCACAATAAACATAGCAATATTCACCACAACAATCAAGGGCACCAGCCAAGAAGTCCAGTAGCTGTCTGAATTCTCCATATGATACGGTCCTCCTCCTCCTGCCGCATAGTAAGTCTGTGGGTAGCTTTGATTGCTGTTCTTCGTTGCTGTTCCTCTTTCGGGATCTCTATTTCCCATCATTATTTGCGTTGTGTATTGAGTTTGTAGCGATTTTATATGGTTTTTGTACTCAATTAATACGTATATATGTTCTGTCTGCGTGAAAACTGAAAAAGGGGTGGAGTAGCTTTAAGAGAATTCAAGAACAGAGAGAGAGAGAGAGAGAGAGAGTTGTTTTAATTTAAGGAGGTGCTGGAGTTTAAAGACTGGATCCATTTTCAGATTGCTTGTCTATTTCAATTGAACTTGACTTCATCCCTCAAAAGATGTAATTAATTGATTAATTAAAATTAAATTAGACTCTGTTTAGTCTGGTGGCTGTGTAGTGTAAAGAAAGAAGGAAATAGGGAGTTTCAACTTTCATGGAATATGCTTATTTCCAATTATTAAGTGGGATCCATAATCAAGATAATTGGCCAAGAAATCGAAGACAAATTCTTACATAGGCTGACTATACCCTAAAATCCAGTTTATTGTGCAACTGGGATTTACTAATTTGTCTAGGTTAAAAGCTATACCTACCCAATTTTATTTCAGAAGACTTGTTCCCTCTTATGCCGAATGGACTGCTGCAATTATAAAACAACAAAACATATCTGTAAATTATTATGATTGGCCCTCAAAAAATAAAAACAAAGGGGTGTTATTTTACAGCCCTTACTAATGTTAATGATGACAAAGATGGAATAATTTGATATATAGTAAGGATACTCTGTCTTCTACCTAATATATGATCTTTTTCCGCGTACTGAAATCTAATAAAACAAAAAATATGGTCTCTCCGACAAAGACCCTGTTTAGACTAATTTTAACACACACTTGTTTTTCTTATAAATTAAGATTATGAACAGGCCACGGAAAATAAGCGGAATTGGCAATTTGACAAGTACATAAATTATTAGTACAAATAGGCACAAAAAATACATGTTTTTTTCCCCAAGGCATCAATACGTAATACTTAAACAACCATACAATATATGTTATAACACCCAAACAGTCTCAGTATTGAAGTTTTTCACCACTAAAACTATAGCTCACCAATAAAAAATGAACAAATAGAACAATAAGAGGAAGGGAGTTACTTTAAGCATATTTCCTTCCGTTTTCTGTATTTTAAAGATGACTTGGACCGCAATCTTGAGGCCATACGTAGTATTTACTATTTAGGGAAAAAAATCTAGAAAAGGAAAAGAGGATAAGTTTGCGTAACTACAAACTAGACAGAAGCAAAATAACAAAGAGACTAATTCCAATTTCAAAAAGAAAATAAGCAAATAAGACAGCAGAGAAATGTATAAAGATGATTTTTTTTGTTCACTAGCTATTTTCAACACAGGAAAGAACACAATGTCTGACGGCCTTGCAAGCTACTGCTTGAAATAAAGAAAAATAGCATGTATTGAACCAAAACGGTACAAAAAGTATTTGGAATAAGAACAATGCCCATTCCAATGGAAATGTTATAGCAACAAAAAGGTGAAACTAAAATCAACGCTTGCCACCACCACCTCCAATCTTAGGACCCTTGGGAGCAGCACCCTTGGGCACATTACCCCTGCTACCCTTCTGCTTCGACATTGTTTCTGCCTTCTTAGCTTTCTTCTCATCCTTAGTTTTCTTGATTCTCTCCTTGATTTCACTGATTTCACAAATTAAAGTCACAGACAGTTTTACACGCAAATTCTGCCTAATGAAAACTCAAAACATCATTTTTGGGATTGCAAATGTACCAACATTTGAGCCTCAAACATACCGTAAAGCAGCTTCACGTGCAGCATCACGAACCTCTGGCTTCTCGGTTCTTCTCTTCTGAATAACTTCCAAAGTGGCACCAACAATGGACCTTGAGTATGGCTTCTTGGTGGCCCTACGCCTCTTCTTCACAGCTTCAGCAGCAACGTCCTACGGATCAGACAAACAACAATTTAGCTAAAATAGGATCCAAAAGATTTACAGTGCATCCAAAGAATAAAGGGGCAACTATCAAGAATTTTACCTTCTTATGTTGTTTCCGGTACATAGCAGTCCAGGTAAGCTTCGCAGGCCTGAGGCGGTTGTGGAAGTACCTCTTGCATTTTGAGTTAGCAAAGAGGAAAACCTAAAAGAGGGCAAATACCAATGTTAGCATATTGTGGAATGAAAGTTAACAAACATAGAGAAATGAGTAAATAAAGAAACTGCATTGTAACTGTCTTCCTATTACCACACCTGTGAGTCTGAGCGAATAAATCTGATGCCCTTTCCTGGGTATATCTTGGCACCGCTGAATCGGCATAGCTCTGTCCTGATAACCCAAGATCAATAGTAAGTAAAGAATCGAATGAATATTTAAGGACTGAAATGAAAAACATCCAAAAAGATGAATTGTGACATTTGTAAAAGGCAAATCACCGGAACGATCAACCAGTCCACAATTGAAACAACAGAAGTACAGAACTATAAAATCACGTTTCACTAGCAAAATCACCCGATTGTTGTTTCTTACTATAAAATAGAAGTATAAAGATATGAGGCTAAAACTATTTGAACCTAAAGCACATAGCCAATCCAGTTCAGACATCACCTTCACTATCATACAAACCTTTTACAGAAACTAAAGATGCATAAAATGCCTCCTTGTGGCTCCTAAAACCTAATCAACTGACAACATTTGAAACATATTTTTGGAGGAAGACTCTTCACATTGTTTTCCTAGATGATTAGAGATATATAACCCACTTTAGCACTCAACATAAAACCAAATATATAGCATATATAAATGAGAAAGCTCTTCAAATGCGAAAACGCATATGTATCCAAAATAAAAATTCTTATTATCATCATCTGCAATATAATAAAAGATCCAGCTTATGTAGCATATTATACCACAGAGCAGTACTATTTTCGCATATACAGTTAAAAACATCTCAAATGTATCGGAGATGGAGACACAAAATGAGAAAGAGATCAAAACAGTTACTTGAGAACCATAGTTGCGAACTGTTGGTGAAGTCGCCGCGCTCCGGTCTTCTCCGCAGTTGCCCAAAACCCTAAATCACCAGCGAGAAGAACATGATGCTCTGGCTTTATTGGACCGATTGAACAGTGGGCTTAAGCCCATTCTTTCATATTGGGCCATTTTGAGCAAATTAAATTACGGCTATTACCGATTCAAAGTCTCATTTTTTGTAGAAGCATAATAACTAGTATAGGTTATACTTACTTTTTATGAAAAATCATATATATATATATATATATATATATGAAAATGAATAAGTGGGATGTTTTAGGAAATATGCTTATGTGTTAGTGAGATTGATTAGTTAGAATTGGTCTATTTTACCATGTAGATTGTTTCTATAAATATGTTCATTAATTTATTAATTATTATTTTTGTAACTTACATATATATTTAATTGACATTCCATATATTTGTTTATATTAAAGAATTTGTAACTCCTATTTAATTATAGAATTATATAACTATTTTATATAATATTGATATTAAAAATTTCAGTCAAGAAATAACTTTAAGTAAATTTTAATCAGTTTTGCTAATTATTATGAACTTTATGTTTATGTGCTAAAATATATATATATATATATATATATATATATATATATATATGATTGAAGAGGAGCTTAAAACTATTTATAATTTAAATATAATATTCAATTTGTACATGAAAGTATGGAAGAATTACCATTCACAAAATATTAACACTATTTGGATAAAAGATTATTTAGTTCTATAATTACTATTTTTTTATTTTGTATTCTTATTATCTATCATGTAATTATTTTTTCAAATTTTCTTTTAATTATTTGCGGGGGTCACATAATTATGTACATTTTTAAAAATGGATGTTTAATTAAATTTTATTATTATCTTAATATTATAAAATAATAAAATACTTAATTTTTTTAGAAAAAACACGTGTTTCATTTTTATTTTATGGTGGAAAAATTATATTTCATTTCAATGTGAATAAATTGATTAAGTTATTATATTTAAAAATTAATATTTTCATAATATAAAGAAAATTTTAATAAAATAAATATTATTATTAATTATGTAACGTCCCGAAAATCCGAATTATTATATGGTACGTCCGAATCGAATATTTGCGCAAATTATTATTTTATTTAATATTTATTATGTAATTTTAGAATTATTTCGTATATGAATGAATTTCTGTATTTAAATTACGAATTGTCAATGTGCGTTTAATAATATGAATTTTGACTGTAATTACATGTTATTTGGACAACGTGAGTTTTCGAACTTATTTTGCAAAATTACGACTTTGCCCCTTCGATTTCTAAACTTTAGTCAAAATTTGACTAAGTCAATCTCTCTCCCTCTCTATTCCATTCACGCACAAACAGAAAAAAAAAAAAGAGAAGAAAGAAAAAGAGAGAAAAGGAGAAGGAAGAAGAAAGAGATTCCAACGATCGTTCCGACACCATTTCCCGACGGATTTTCGAGCCGTTTATGTCTACGAACTCCTCGCGATCTCATCTACGAGTAAGCTCTCACGAAATTTTTCATTTAATGCCTTCATTGCGTCAATTTTTGGATTTTTGAATATAGTTGAATAATTTAGGTTTTATATGATTTTGATAGAAATTGTGGATGGATTTTCGTGCTTATTGTTTCTACGTGTAGCCCATGTTCGGGTATATGAATAGTGCGTTTTAAGTTTTCGTTAAATTTTCTAACTTTTGCATGTGAAGTCCGATTTTCCCGAAATTCGAATGCATACTTCTTTATGATAATTTAAGCATGTCCGTAAAGTTTCGTTGTATTTGGACTTGAATTTCATTTTAAATACATGAATTACTCTATTTTCGTTTGAGAATTTGAACTTAAGTGATTGATTTAATTGTATAACGTGCTCCTATGTGTTTTAATACTTTCGTATAAGCCGTGCGTCGTCTTTAGTCTTAATTGGTTGTGTCTTGGTATTTTTGCTGACGATACTCCCGTGGAGTAGCGCTAGTTCTTGTTTTGCTCTACTTTTGCATAGCCAGGTGAGGCTTTCCGTTTCTGTTTCCAGTATTACTACGTATATATATAAATAAGCCTCTCCCAGAATAAGCCACGTTTATGTTTTGTTTTCACACCGTTTATATATATATACTTAATAGATATTTATGATTACTATGTTCATTTGATTTATCGAAAATGATTTGATATGAAAAGTACTACGTATAGACTTTGAAATGTTTACGAAAGAGACATGTAAAACCTTTTGTTTTCTAAGGCGAACTTTGGCCTTCGGCCTCGCATATGTCATGTCTCGAACGGTCTTTTGGCCAACCCGAAATGTTTTGAAAAGCGAGTTATGAACTGTATGCATGATCGTTTGGACCCGGAGTAAGAGCGATAGGACGAAGTCGGTAGACGTCGGGTCTACGGCGTAAATCCTATGGTTTCCTCCATTTGGGAGCTCGGGGTGAGGCCGGAGTGGCAGCCCTTTGAGTACCTGAGTTATTCCCGTCAGTTACGAGTAGTTCGGATTTAGCGGTCCGTCTACATTGGAGGCATAAGGGTGGTTTCCGGTTTTTATGTTTGGATATTGGAGTTCAGGACTCAACTCGCCGAGTCATATGATATGTTATGTTTTATGTTAAATCACCACCCGATTACGAAAACCTTTCTTTTATGTTGATTTCTTTTAAGTTTAAAATTGGTGATTTATTTCCGATTTATTATATACATTATTATTCCCTCCTCACTTAGTCGTTTGACTAACCCCCTCTGTTTTACCCCTGTACTGGTTTCAGGATACTAGGCGGGATCGTCGTCGTCGTCGCGTCTTAGAGTTACATTATTTTTGCTCATGTATAACTCTTTCCCGTATGGCTTTTATTTAAATGTTTTATGATTCTAAGAATTTATTACTTTAAGTTGTATTCGGGATTATGTATATATTGAACCCGTTATTATTGTTATCGGGATATTGTATCGAACCCGTTTGTTAATTAATTATTGAATTCCGTTAGCCTTGGTGGGCTTTAATACTTGTGTAATTATTTATGTTTTAACGTTTTGTTATTTTCGCTTCCGCACTTCTGTCTTTCCGTTGTTTTTGAAACCCCCGCCTAGTTATTGAGTAAATGCTTGCCGTTCGCCGGGTTTCGGGTCGGGTCGGATCCCATTTTGACTCCGGGTCGGGGCTTGGTACGGGGCGTGCGTTACCCGTTTGGGGCGCCCGCTACAAATTAGAAATGAAATAATAAGAAATTATTCAATAAAAAGTAATATCAAGTATATAAGAGATTCCAATCATTATTTATATGGTCTATTATTAAATATATTTTTATACAAATCCCGAAAAATAGTTTACTTACAAACATTTTATATTATATATATTATATATATATATATATATATATAAAATTAGAAACGAACTAAAAGAATGGAGTGAAACGTTTATTCATGTGAAAAAAAATAATTTACAATAATATTAATATTAGAGAATAATATTTATTCATAATTTTAAAATTCTTTAGGTAAGTTAAATATATTTTCATATAAATATCTTTCAAAATATATTATTTCAATTATATAAATAATAATCATAATAATAATAATAATAATAATAATACCTATTAAAATAGTCTTATATATCATTGGTATATTTCCTTATGTACAACCAACTTAATTTAGGAATTTTTCTATAATCAATATTACAAATCATTACCAACTTACAACTTATTATTAGCGAAATTGGGGGGGATGTTGCAAATCATTACCAACTTATGACCTAAATGCTAGATCTTCTTTTTTGATTTTTCTAAATTGTATATATTTTTGCAGGAAAATATGAAAATTTATAAAAAAAAATGGTATAATTATAATAGTGCATGATGTTCTTCCCTTAATACTTCTATGAAACATTTTCAAAAATTATTTTGTTCTCTTAATTAAATAATTGCACTAAGTTGAGTAGCTTTTCTGTGATATTTCATATATAAAATATTTTTTTGTTAATTTGTAATTTTTATTCAAGTTGCCAGTATCTATATCATAGTTGAAATTAAAATTAATTCAATGATTATAAATTAACTATCCAGTGCAACGTACGGGGTTAAAAACTAGTTTATGGGTTATATTGGATGGTTATTATTATTATTATTACTTTTGGAATATATACTTCTCGAACATTATGAGAAGATGGCCCCGGGAAAGAATATATAAAAACGAAAAAAACAACTATTTAAAATAGTGAATTTGTAAAAGTATGACTTTAAAAAAAAAAATTTGTAAAATATGACTCGAGGCTATTTCGTATTTTAACATTGAAAATTTGAATGCACGTTTATATGTCTCATTTAACATTTTCTGCCAACAAAATACTTGTTTGTCAAATATAAAATAGTTTTTTGTAGGTTGGGAGGATCGCCCCACTTGAACCTTTACACTACCCAAGCCTGGAAAAACCCGAGTGAAAAACCAAAAAAGGAAAAAACGTAACGTGTACAATTTCAAAATTATATTTGAAAGATATTTTTTCTGAAAATTTATGGAAGCATAAATGTTTTCAGTCCTTGCGAAAAGATTCATGATAAGATGAAATTGAGTGTATTATTATGCCAAAGATTTCGTATTAGAGTCGACTGTGCTTTTGTCAATAACTAATTGCAAAAGCAAAGCGCATTGGTCAGATTTTGCTATTATTCCATTTACAATTCCCACCACACAGATTAACAGCTTTTCTCCATTTCCTAGCGTAAAACCTTCCAAACTTTCTACTGGTTTTTGTTTTTTTCTTCCATGAAGTTGTGACTCATCATTCAGACAGCTTTTTTCCTGTTTTTTTCTCTCTAATATACATCATAATATTTCGCCGTCGTGCGTAATGACACGAAACTCACACACCCCACACATAGTAATCATGTGGCTTGTAGTTTGTTTTAGCAAATTTTAACTCAACATTCTTGAATTATAATTGCCTCTTTATTTACTTTTTCTGGTCAACTTCTCAATTTTGTTTTCAAATTATTTGAGATATAAAAAAGGTTCGCGAGTAAGATTCCCTTTTGTCTACAGGCCATTTTTCTGCAGCTTGAAGCCATTGCCTAAATTTCAATGGCTTCAACCGTGAAAACATTTGGGCTATCATCACCACCTTATTTTTCCTTAAATTTAGAGAAAAGGGTCCATTCTAGGTACCCAATTAGGTGTTTAGCCAGCAGGGATTCGACAGCTGCGTTATCTTCTGATTCCTTTAAACTCAATGGTGCCGCTGTTAACGGAACTTCATCTGCTGCGAGGGAGGAGAGTAAAAGGGCTTCAGTTGATTACAGAAATGGTAATTTGAGTTCAAATGTTAAAGAGAATGATTTTGAAGACGAAAAGTTGGAACCTTTATGGGATGACGGATATGGCACTCAAACTGTGAAAGATTATCTTGATTATGCTAAAGACATGATTAAATCGGACGGAGGCCCGGCCCGGTGGTTCACACCAATCTCATGCGGCCCTCATTTAAAAGATTCACCCATTCTTCTCTTCCTGCCTGGTAATTATGTTTTTTTAAATATTTTTTATTTTTTATTATTTAGTTTTACTAGAACGGTGTGGACTTAAGCTGTTAAAAAATTTCTTGTTCATGCAGGAATGGATGGTCTTGGACTTGGCTTAACTCTGCATCACAAGTCTCTTGGAAAGTAAGTCTTTGTAGATACATTCGAATCTTGACTGATTCTGGGTTAAAACAGTGTGGTCATCCTATAACTTAATTGGTTTTATTTGTTTAATATTTTAACTAGTTCATCATATTGAGTAATGGACTCAGGAATTGAACTTTGGGGCTGCAAAATTAGGGTCAATTACACAAAACCCACTGAGGTTTGCGCCATTTATATTTCACCATCAGAACCTTGCAACCTTACACTTACCCCCTGAGGGGGGTATTTGTAAGGTTTTCCAGGGGTTATTTGTAGGATTTTAGTTTACAGGGGTATTTGTAAGGTTTCATGGTTTCTCGGATTTAAGCAAACATAAGGGGGGTTTCTGTAATTATCCCAAATTAAAATGTGTCGATAATCTGTCATAAATATAATATTATCATCTTTTGTATCAGGGTCTTTGATGTTCGGTGCATGCATATCCCGGTGCAGAATCGAACGCCCTTCGAAGGTCTAATCTTTTTATTGCTTTTCATAAGTTTCATTATATATTTCCAGCACATATTTCTTTCTTTACGCGAATTTTTAATATTTAAGTTTCATAAACTTTTCAGAGTTGGTAAAATGGGTTGAAAAAACTGTGAGGGCAGAGCACTCATCGTTTCCAAATAAGCCAATTTATCTTCTTGGAGATTCATTTGGTGGATGCTTAGCACTTGCAGTGGCTGCGCGAAATCCCAAAATCGACCTCGTAGTCATATTAACGAATCCAGGTCAGCCTCCCAAAAACATATTCAGTAAATTATTCTAATTTCTTGGGCAAATTTAACTGATTATTCATTCTTTCAGCAACTTCATTTGGCAGGTCACAATTACAGCCTTTATTGTCATTGTTAGAGGCTTTACCTGATCAACTTCATATAACTGTTCCTTATCTCCTAAGCTTTGTCATGGGTGATCCTATGAAGATGGCTGCTGTTGATATTAATAAAATGCAGGCTCCAATACAATATTTCGAACAGTTAGCTAACAATCTTACCGGTCTACTACCTCGTCTTTCTGTAAGAGCATTACTTGCACTTTTATTAAACAAAAATCGCCCCTAATTAATATATTTATAAGTTAGGAAAATTATCTTAATATGTGGATAGGGATTGGCTGATATCATACCCAAGGAAACCTTGCTTTGGAAATTGAAGCTGCTCAAAACTGCTGCTGCTTATGCTAATTCTCGTCTTCATGCTGTTAAAGCTGAAGTACTTGTTCTTGCTAGGTTTGTTCTCTATCTTTATTTTGTTAAATATTTTATTTCTGTTATGATTTGGATAATATATCCCACTTGAGATGCAGCATTGACTCGTTTCCATCTCAGTGGCAAGGACAACATGATTCCTAGTAAAGACGAAGCTTGGAGGCTTTTGAGCTCGTTGCAAAATTGCAAAGTACGATATTTCAAAGACAACGGCCATACCATATTATTGGTAGGTGAGGATTTTATCCTGGTCTTTTCAGAAATACATAAAAAAACTGTCCTAATATTTTTAAACAAAACTTCAATTTCTTATAATTGAAATTGTGGTTTTCTGTTTCTCGTTATACTTAAAGAAGATTTTACTGACGCAGGAGGATGGTGTTAATTTACTGACTATTATTAAAAGTACTAACACCTATCGGCGACGTTCAAGAAACTATGATTATGTCATGGATTTTGTACCTCCTAGTAGTTCTGAATTCAAGCAAGCACTCGATGGAAATGGGTAATTACTAATTAACCATAATTCTTTGTCCTTCAATTCCTACATGTTCTTTCTTCCGATAGATTTCAGCTTTTTGTTATTATTATTTTTTTAATAAATGCAGATGGTTTCGCAATTATACTGGTCCCGTAATATTATCCACCACAGAAGATGGAAAGATAGTGAGGGGCTTATCAGGTGTTCCAAACGAAGGCCCGGTTTTATTAGTTGGTTATCACATGCTTATGGGATTAGAACTTGCTCCATTAGTCGAACAATTTCTGATGGAGAAAAACATCATGGTTCGCGGCATAGCACATCCATCTTTGTTTCCAGATGCTGTTGAAAGTGAAAATAAAGAATTTTCATTTACTGACAGTCTAAGGATATATGGTGCATTGCCCGTAAGTGCTAGCAATCTTTTCAAATTGTTCAAAACGAAATCTCATGTGCTGCTTTATCCTGGTGGGGCTCGCGAGGCTCTGCATCGTAAGGTTTGTGCTTCGTGTTTATTTCTTTGCCTCTTTAGTAATAGGAAGAAATATATTTTACAAATAATTATGAAAAAAAAAAACAGAGGTTTGTTTGTTTTCCGAAAAACACCCTCAAACCCCTGAAAATTACAAAAAACACCCCGAGTCAACGATTGTCAAAGATCTTCCATTAATTTTAGGGGGTTTATTGGTTATGGTTTTTAAACCCAGGGAAGTTTTCGTAATGTTTCAAGGTTTCAGGTTGTTTTACGTCAATGGCATAAACCTCAGGGGGGGTATTCATAATTGATCCTATGTTCTATATAAGTAGAAATGTTAGGTTTTGTTCTGACAATATTAAAGTTTCTTGAAATTCTTATTAAATTTTTTAAACTTAACTGTAAAAGTTTTTCATTATCAGGGTGAAGAGTATAAATTGTTTTGGCCGGACCAGCCGGAATTTGTCAGGATGGCTGCGAGATTTGGGGCCACGATTGTACCGTTTGGAGTTATTGGGGAGGATGATATAGCTGAGGTATTGTTTGTTTCTTTTCATGAAAGTAGACTCACTCAAACTTTAGATATAATTGCACCCGACCCCAGTGTTAAAAGAGTTGAAAATTTGCATAGAAGATCCTTGTGTGTTTTACACACGTCTACCAATCAATTCACTATAAATGCTCTTACATTAGCTTAATTCATTGGCAGTTAGTTTTGGACTATGATGACCTGATAAAAATCCCATTTTTGGGTGACCGAATAAGAAGTGACAAGGAAAAGAATAGAGAGTTCAATGTGAGGTAAACCACATACACCATTATCCTTGTTATTGTCTTGATATTTGCATTTGATCATCAACTGTTGATATTTGAAGATGAATCTAACGCCGTCGATCGTAGGGCTGGAATGAGCGGTGAGGTTGCCAATCAAGAAATGTATATTCCGGGACTTCTACCAAAGATTCCAGGACGCTTATATTACCTATTTGGTAAACCGATTGAAACAAAGGGCAAAAAGGAGATTTTGAAGGACAGAGAAAAGGCTAGAGAAGTCTACTTGCAAATAAAATCTCAAGTAGAAGAAAATATGTCGTATTTGCTTAAAAAGAGAAACGAAGATCCTTACAGAAGTATTGTCGATAGAACGTTGTATCGAGCTTTTCGTGCTCCTATGGATCACGTACCAACTTTTGAACCATAAAAAGGGACGATGCTTAAGGAAAATTATTTAGGAGTTTGTAAACTCATTCTTTGGATATTTTTCTATGTACTTTGTAACTTTTTTTAAACTCTCCGAATTGTTCTATAAGATGTTCCAAAGTCCAAACATTATTTCATATGCATGTGTCCAGCCTATGATCTTGCTTGTTGCTGATCGGTATCAATGCAGAATCACAATATTTGGGACTTAATTTTTTGCAGGGAAAAATGTTACGAAAGGTGAAAATTGATAAATGTTCAAAATACCGTTATAACTAAATATATTGAAGATTATAACCCTGAAAAATGCAACTTCAATTGCTTAAGTCGAACTTTTTATTTGAATTGTTCCACCAGAGTGCCTTTCTAGATTAAGTAAAGAACCACGATGAAAACCATTGACAATATTGGGCCCAGGCCCATGGCCCACCCACATATTGGGCCTTGACCCAATTTCCATGACCAAAAGTCCCAATATTACCCGACCCGTTACCAGAATAATAAAAAGTGAAAAAGTAAAAGGCATGACTTTGGCCTTTAGCCGTCGGCTTTTCGCGCTCCTCGAAAAAACTCTCTTTTGGTCCAATAATAATCGTCCTCCCTCCTTGTTCGCACCGAAAGAGCTGTCTCCCTCTCCCTCTCGCTTTCTCTATGTGAGTTTTTATCAATGGAGTTTTCCAATCCTCTGTTGCGGAGATACCGCAACGATCGCCGGAAGCTCCTCGAGTTCCTCTTCTCCTCCGGCCTCATCAAAGAAATCACTACTCCGGAGGGGCCCACCAACTTTTCCAACATTGATTTCGACTCGCTCAGCACTGATTACGTTCTTGAATGCATTCAATCCGGTATTTATATAAATTATTACGCATATATTGTTTGTTAAAGAAAAACATTTTGTTGAAATGAAAATGCTTAGCCCGGAAATATTTTGACCGAATTTATTGGTAAAAGTAGTAATTCAAACATGTCTGCACTTCAGCTTGTACAAAGTTAATTCATCTACTTTAGAATATGGGTTTTGGTTGGTGACAGTTATAATTCTTTTGTTCTGCCGGGATTTTGGTAATACTTGGGTGATTGTATCTTCATTCAGTTGAACCAGTGTGTTTTTGCTGCTGGCGTGAATTATTATACCTATTTCAAGTGATATATGCTTGACTGGATTATTATCTTGCTGGAAGTAAAGGATGATTCTTGTTATTGATTAGGTGGTGTGCTTGATGTTTCTCAAGCAATGAAGAGATATTATGACGAGTCTTCACATCCACTAGTGGTAAGAAATGCAGGAAATATTCCTTCTTGGTATTCTTTTTGGTTGCTTTTCATGAACTTCTAGTTGGTCGTGAGCTGGAGTTTGAAGTTCATAGATTCAGTAAATTCCATTAATTTGTCTCATTTATTTTTGGCGTTGGAGCTAACAAGAAACTCAATAAGGATCACAAAACATAATATTTACCATTTAATATCGTATACTATCTGTGGCAATCTCTGAAGAAAAATTATGGCAGAATCTTACTCAAATTCTGAAGTCTTAAAGCCTCTAAAGGACGTATGAAAACCTGAACTAACTTTAGATTGGAAAAACACATAAAAGTAAGGATTTTCCGATTAACTTTTCAGAAGTTATTATTGATCCTTGCTTATTGACCAAAACTGTCAAAAAGTTCCCATCTATAGAGCAGTCATATATTCAGTTTTGTGCTTCCTCTACAAGTTTCAGTATAACAATTCTGTTTTGTGCAGAGTCAGTTGCAATCAGGAGATGTTTTCTATCTTCATTCAGATCCAGACTCAGCTGGATCTCCACCTCGTCGTGTTCCACCACCAATCATCACAAATAAAACACAATCTGTTCAATCATACAATACTGAACGGTCAAACTATCCAGCTGGTCAACGATCACAGCTGCCAAGTCAAGAAACTAGGATTAACTGCCAAGTAACCGAAGCTCCAGATACGAATCCCCTCGGTAGTACAGACATTCTTTCAATAGGATTACCCACTCTAAAAACAGGTATGTGTATTCCTAAATACACTCTTTTTTCAGCTCTGAAGACAATTAAATCAAACTTGCTTTCTCGAAAAGAAACTCAATTCCTTTTTTTGCATGAGAACTAAATGAATCCTGTTTCCGTTCCTGGGGAAAACATTTCCAGAAAGTATTTTAAAAATAGATCCTCACTATTTGAACTTGTCTAGACTAGCCGAAGTGATATTCTTTTATAGCTTATGCATGTCTTCTCCTGATTTTGTTATTGACACATTTCTTGAAAAAAAATTCCAGTCTTTGAGTAAACTGATACATAGTTTTAGGATTCATGAAGGTTTACTGGATGATGACTTGCGGGAATCTGCTTACGAAGTTTTTCTTGCATGTATGCTGTTTTCCGGGTATCTTTCCCTACCCTTCTTTTCTCTCCCAATATTACATTGTGATTTTTCTGTCTGTACTCCTTTCTGTGTCAGCTAATGTGTCTAATCTTCTTCCTCATATTAGGGTTGAAATTCACTCAACTGAGGCTAGAAAGAGAGAAAAAAGTTCTAAATTTCTTGCTGGTTTAAAGCACAGAAAAGAGAAACGACATATAGAATCTGAACCTAATGAAAGGCATTTGAAAGTGCTTGACACAATCCGCATACAAATGCAGGCAAGTTACTCTGTTCTATTTCTTCTTAAGCTTGTCTTTTATTCTTCTGCTTAATCACTCCTTTCAAATCTAACGATAAGGATTCAAATCACTTATTTCTGAAGTTGTAATCCAGTCCCACAAAGATCCTCCTTACCAGTGTTTGGCAAACTCTAGATTTTGAACTAGTTTGATAGAGTTTGTTTAATCCTTATTTGGTATCTGTGGCTTTGAAGCATTTCTAGTTTGATTAAACAAGATTGAGTTTGTTTTGGCAAAATGCAGGATTAAGACAATCATGTTTACCTTCTTTAGGATGTATTTGAGTTAATTTATAATTCTGCTTTCTTGGACAAGGTATGTAATCCTAAATTTACATTATTAACATCTATCACATGAGGTTCATTACAAGTAGGTAAAATGACGAGATCTTAGAAAAGTTAGGATCAATAAACTGCTGTCAGGATAATGTATTTAGAATACTTAAAACAATCCTAATAAATACAATAAACAATAAATGTAAATCAAGACATGAAGACATGGAATATCTCAAAATAAACCTTCAGGAGAAATTCCTCATAAAAATTTGTGTGTATGGTAAGTTTTACATTGCTGTGTTTGATTTTTTAGTGTTGTATATGACGTGTTTTTATTTATGGATGGTTATCGTAGGAATGGATGAATGATCATTTTGACATAAATAGGTAATTATAATGAGCATCAACAGAATGTGTATGGAATCTTTCTTTTTCTATTACTCTGTTTTATTTTAGTAGTAGGTCTCTAACCACAAACTGATGTGACTATGAATATGAGATTGCTTCTTTGTTTAGACCTTTGTTCTTATTCTTCTGCTATAGCCATGGCAAAAGTTACTTACCATATTCTGCATTTAGATCTCAGAAGCAGTAGATGCATTTATCAGGCGAAGATTGTCACAGTTTGCAGCAGGAAATTCTTCTGGACAAATTGATGTCCCACAATTATCACTGGCGCTTTTGACTGGTTTATTAAGATCTGATTTTTCAAGCATGAAGGCATACCTCCACTGGAAGAACAGACAAGTACTTTGCTCTGGATTTTATTCTTTTTTCGTTTGCAGCATCTTCTTCTGTTCCAGTTCTTGCTCATGGATTCGTAATAATATTATGAGCACAAGCTTTTAGTTCAGCATACTAGATTTTTATTTATGACTCTTGTTCTAAATTTTATTATAGGCAAATGTCCTAGAAGAACTAGTTTCATCTGGCCATAAGAAGAC
Organism: Verbena officinalis; assembly: GCA_958496215.1. Taxonomy (NCBI): domain Eukaryota; kingdom Viridiplantae; phylum Streptophyta; class Magnoliopsida; order Lamiales; family Verbenaceae; genus Verbena; species Verbena officinalis. The sequence goes on along the minus strand of OY292390.1, from coordinate 4,598,131 downwards.
TGAAAAGCAGATGATCAAAGCTTCACTTGCTAAAATTAGAAATCCAGAGGTATTTCTTGAATTTTCCTTGTTTGCCAACAGCATTGACAGTTCTCTCCTTAAACAATTTTCCCTTATTTTATTGTTAGGAATGGGATATTAAAATGTTGCCTTCTGAACGGAGTGATGTTCTTTTAACTCTTCGTCAAGTTGCTTTGGCTTTGTCATCAACACCTGGGAGATTTGGGTTGGAGGAAGAAACATACTATTGGACAACTGGTTATCATCTGAATGCTAGACTCTATGAAAAGCTACTCTTTGGTGTATTTGACATCCTGGATGATGGCCAGCTGATTGAGGTTTGGATTTCTTGTTTTGTTACTAAGGTTGATTTGTCCAGAAAATATTTATTTATAGATGATAGTATCTGAGTTCTGTGTCAGGAAGCAGAGGAGATTCTGAAGTTGATGAAGTTGACTTGGTCAGTTTTGGGCATCACAGAGAGGCTTCATCATGCATTATTTGCATGGGTGCTTTTTCAACAGGTATGAATGGTTGTAATAGTATTTTGAACATAAATTATTCATAAACATGTGTTTGAAATTGTTTCAGAAAAGGTTTTTTGATTTTGCAAGCATGTGGGCCAGTATCTTGTCTAATTGAAACTATTTTAATGTTGTCCAGAAGATGATTTTGGTGCTATATGCTTCTTTTCCAAAATAGATGTAAACATAACATATGCTTGGATGCAAAAATTTCAGGTTTAGTGCTAATTAGGTCAATTATCTTCATGGGATATTATATATATATATATATTCACTTTATGGATTCATTTCGCTCGTTCTCGATCATTGCTGCAAACTTGACTCAATATCATTAGATATGCTGTTCCTGATAAAGTTTTGCATGCATTTTCTTTTTAATGGAAGTTTCATGCAACCGAAGAGGCAGTACTGTTGGACTACGCAATTTGTGAAGTTGAAAAGGTTCTATGTACTGAAGTTTATGATGACAAAGAAGTGGCTTACATGAAGAGCTTGAAGTGCTCCACTATTGGCAGTGAAGGTGAAATTAGATTGAATTTGCTGCAATCCATCCTTTTCTCAATTAGCTCATGGTGCGACAATAAGCTGCAGGATTATCATCTGCATTTTAGTCAGGTTTTCTCCTTTTATGAACTCGACTCCATGACTTATTTGTTTTCGTCTTTTCTGATTTTTGAGTACCTTGCAAAATGTTACCTGAAATCTCTGGCTAAAATATTCAATTTTCAGAAATTGACCTTCTTTGAGAAGGTGCTGACTATGGGATTGTCCACTGGGATTCAAGATTTAGTCCCACATGGAAATATCCAGGTAGCAATACTGCATATTCTTAAATTAAGCTGATTTCTGTAATTTTTTTTTTCCAAACTGATTTTATTGTCCTGCAGTTTACAGCACCTCGATTCCCTAATGAAATTGCTACTCAAAAGATCACAACATATATCAAGAAATCTTTGGCTGCTGTATGCAAGAGGGTAAGCTCTAATTCATGCTAGCAATCATTAAATTTTGTTATGTTCACCACAAAGTTGATGTCCTAAATGCCTCAGGTAATTCGGCTTAATACTGTTGAATCTATCAAAGATAATACACATCAGCTGGCTATCCTTGCAAGTGAACTGAGATTGATTGCTGAGAAGGATATCTCTGTATTCAGTCCTGTCCTACATTGTCGGTATCCTGAATGTGCTATGGTCTCAGCCAAAACATTGCACCAGTTTTATGGTGAAAAACTGGTCCGAATTTAGTGAAAATTAATTTGTCTTTTCTGGATTTCTCTACTTGGTAATTTTTCTTTTGTTGATTCTAGTTCTTTCTTTCTTGTCTTAGAAACCGTTCATTGAGGATATTACATGTGTCACTGAGGATGTCAAGAAAGTGCTTCCTGCAGCATATGCATTGGAGCGTTATCTTATTACTTCAGCTTGTACAGGAAATAACTTGGACAATAGCCAAGAATTTGAGCGTTATCCGGTTCGTATTTCTTTAAACTTTTTTAACGTATGAATTGTGCTATAGTGGTTTTGCAAATTGCTTGAATATTGATCCCAGTAGTCCAAATCATCTAATAACAAATATTGTTATTTTAATTCCACAATTATGTTTTGAAATCAGCCCACATGGCAAACCCAAAAGTGAGGGATTGCCTTTTGTGAAATCATCTTTTTTAATAGCCCAAAACAATTTGAAGGATAATGACTTGCTTATTAAGTGATACGCTGACTTGGTCATAAATTTTTCTTCTGGTCTTGTCAGATTGCTGAAGTTTCCAGGTCCATCCTTCTTGATTGGGTAGTTGAGCAACATGAAAGAATTATGGAATGGACAGGACGTGCTTTTGATCTTGAGGTTTGTCTAAGACTTGGCTCAACATTATTATATAGCAGCTGATAAAATATATTGCATCATGTTTAGGAACGCTATTTTGCTACAATTATCATAGTAGTAGTATTTTGGATATCTTAAACTCTATCTCAACATATTTACAGGATTGGGAGCCTTTATCAGCCCAGAAAAAACAGGCAGCTTCAGTAGTTGAAGTGTTTAGGATCATAGAGGAGGTATGTGTCGTTTCTATATTGTTTTAATTCTTATGTTGTCTTTTTTTTTCATGTACTTACTAAACCATCTTTTTGATTTACTGAGTTATTTGTAATTTGCAGACAGTGGATCAATTTTTTCAGTGGAGCCTTCCAATGGACATAACCCATTTACAAGCTCTATTATCCATAATTTTCCACAGCCTCGACACCTATCTAACAAAAGTGGTTAGCCAGTTAGGTGAGAACATTCCAGAAGCTTCCAGTATTCAGTTTATGTAGTAATCCTCCAAGTATAAACTATCATGAGCTATTTAAACCTACTTAAAAGTAAGATAAGAATAACAATGCATTTTTGTTGTGCAGTTGATAAGCAGAAATTGTATCCATCTACTCCTCCATTGACTCGTTACAAGGATGCAACATTTCCTATTGTCAAGAAAAAGGCTACAGAGAGTTTGATTATAGATGATGGGATATATAAACAGTTGGATGATTTGACAACTTCTAAGCTATGTATCAGATTAAACACTTACCGAGTGAGTGCAATTTCTATTATAATTCATTTGCAATAATTGTCAATATACCATTCTCTCCTTTTATACTAGTTCATTTATTCGTTTTGCTTAATAGGTCTTGGTAATGTTCTGAAATTCATTTTTGCAGTATATTCAAAAACAAATTGCAGTACTCGAAGATGGAATTAGAAAGTCATGGGAATCCGTCACTTCTTATCGATCCTGTAAGTTATTCAGCAAATTGAAAATCCTTCTACATACTACCATGGTCTACATTCCTACATTGTCATTTAGTTAAATGTTTTTAAAATCAATCTATGTAAAACAAAAAAGGAAAATTGTGTGCTGTTTCTCACAGCGTTGGAATTTGGTTTGAGCAATAAACAATAATCCTTCTTTTTTCAAGTAGTTTAGCAATAATCTAAGACTAATAGAGCATCAATTCCATTCAGCTACAGTAAATACTCCCAAGAATTTGGAGACAGCAGATGGTGAATCAGTTTCGGAGCTTTTCGTAGCCACTCTCGACTGCATCAGAAATTCTGCTACTCATGCTATTCGATTGACTAGTGATTTTCTTGGTACGTTATGTCTAATCCTAAATCTAAGTTCTTTACCTTCGTGCATTAATGGGAATACTATTTTATCAAATTCAAACTGGTGATTGTTTATAATCATCATGCATAGATTACCTTAATATACTCTCATGCATCTATATTTGTGGATAAAGTCTTCGTTGTGGACTTCCAGGAGCGAAATTGAGTTCTGGGATATGAATTAAGTAATACGTTGGGGTGTTATGGGATATAGTTTTCTTTTTCATTTTCTTTGATTTATCTTAAATATTTAACCTAATCTACTCTTTATTTGCCTCTGCATTTCCAGGAGCCAAAATTTTGTTCTGGGATATGAGAGATTCATTCCTCTTTTATTTGTATCATGGCAGTGTTGAGGGAAATCGCTTAGATGCTGTACTTCCACAATTTGATAGCGTAAGATATCTAATCTATTTTGTCTTCCCTTTCTTTCTTCCTGTTCTTCTTTCCAGTTCCTCTTTTTCTTTTTTTGGTAAATCTTTTAACATACAAAATATGGTAATTGAAAAATAGTTAACTTGGTTTTACTTTTATGCTTTTCTGACTTCAGTAGTATGTTTATAGGTCCTAAATATTATATGTGGTTTGATTGATGATGCAATTAGAGATACTGTGGTGTTAAGCATTTGGAAGGCATCGCTGGTATGGTCCAATTCTTGATATCTTTAAACATTGTTGTAGTTCTTTTTTTTTAAAAAAAAAATTCTCATTTTCTGTTTGTGTTGCCATAGGAAGGATTTATATGGATATTGCTTGATGGAGGCCCTTCACGTGCATTTTCCGATACAGATTTTATAACAATTGAAGAAGATTTCAATATATTAAAGGTGAGGCGAACTAGCAACATCGAAGGAATTTTAATATCACTGGTCATTTCCATAGTTTCACTTTTTCTGTGAAAAATTAGATTTTTGCATTATTTTATGTTCCAGGACTTGTTTGTTGCTGATGGAGAAGGCCTTCCTCGTTCAGTAGTAGAACAGGAAGCAAAAGTTCATCGCCATGTTATGAGCTTGTTTTCCCTTCCAGTAAGATAAATTCAATGCTTTTAGATTCTTACAAATTTCATTATTTTATAGATTTCATTATTCTGATTTTTTATTTTTTTTTTATATTTTGGGCAGACTGAGTCCTTGATCCAGATGTTGATGGCATCGAGTGAACGTATTTCAGTAGGTATGAGTAGTTACAAAAACGGTGACCGATCTCCCGAAGATGCTCAAACTCTAATACGAGTATTATGCCACAAGAAAGATAAAGAAGCCTCAAAGTTCTTAAAAAGGCATTATCATCTTCCTCCATCTTCTGGTAATCAATCGTTCATTCTTTTTTGAAATTTTATTACAACTTCAATTAAGTTGATCAATAATAAAATGTGTTTCTTCTTATGGTGTTATAATTTTTTTTTCGCAATTAATTGATTTCAGAGTATGATGAAGGAGCAGATGAGAATTCCAGTTTCAGTTCGCCTTTCGTTGCAGATATCATGAAACGAAGTGCGTCTTTTCGTTGGTCTGAGAAAGGTCATAGCAGCTTCAGGTCTATAAAGAAGAAATTTCAAGAAGTAACATGGAAATAAAAATCTGTGTTAAAATGAAACTATATTTAAGAAGTTAACAAGAATTCTATTAGGAATTGGTGAGCAAATTTGGTTGCCCTTTGCTTTAGGAGTAGAAATTTTGTTGAAAATGTTTTTATTATAAAGTAGAATTAAGATCTTGTTTCAGTTGCTTATTGGTCATGGATAGGGGTGTTCCTGTATTTTCATAACGGTGCTAAATTATGTCAGTTTTCAATAGTTGGAAGTAATTCCAGCAAGTCTGCAAATCATAAATGCCTTCCTGTTTTTGGGACCCTAAATAATTTAATTTAATTTAATTTATATTTTTGCAATTAGATGTGCACGAAAATAGCTCTCCAATAATTTTGTATGCAGTGTATCAAATACTTACATTTTGTATCAAGGTTAGATAATATTTTATAAATCAAGGTTAAATTGTCAAATAATTAATAACGGAAAAATTGTTAGTTAATAATTTATATAAATTAAGGGCTCATTCAATCGTTAAATTTTAACCAAAAAAAAAAAATCGTTAAATAGTGTAAATAAATGGAAGTAATTAATAATGGAGGCATGGAGCATGACATATGGTTTATGGACACTGCAACATGGGCGTGTGGGTTCCTTGCCGGGCATGTGGCACTTTCGCACATACATGGTTCTTCGGAGAATATTAGTATCTGAACTCTGATACCAATTATAACAAGAGTTCAATATATTTTTAAAAATCGATTATTAAATGAAAATGTATCTCATAATTACATGCTAGCGCAAATCAAAATTTTCAATCAATATGAAATGGGTTTCACATCACTTATGTTGCAGTTGCACTTATTAAGTCGCGCTGCGCTGCCTTCAAAGTTGAATGATCGATAAAAACAAAAAAGTCGCACTTGAAGCAGTAAATTGCCACATTGATCAACTAACTTGTGTTGCAGTTGCACTCATTAAGTCGCGCTGCGCTGCCTTCAATGATCGATAAAAACAAAAAAAGTCGCACTTGAAGCAGTAAATTGCGTCTGTGGCAACTTTATGTGGAAGGGAAGGCACATGACTTGACTTTACGCAAAAGATTTGGAGCCTATATAGCTAGATATTACTTACATGGAGTTGGTGTAACTGTTCGTCAAAGTGATTTCGAATTCAATACAGAAGCTGATTCTTCAAAGCAAAGGTTCGCAAGCTGTTATGGCAAAATCGTCGTCGTCATTGATCGCCAAGCTCGCAACCAGTCCACCTACCTAATCGCTTAGGTAATCTGAATTGCTTTCGCTTGTTATTTTTGAGAAATACAAGTTAGGAGGTTTGAGACATTCAAGCCTCTCAAAAACCATTGCCAAAAATGTCGTCCTCGAGAAGACGATTAGAAGAAGGAGAGTTGGAGAAATTCGTGACCGCTGCACCGCCAAACATCCTCATCGATATCCTCGCACGTCTCCCGCTCAAGACCATATTCGCGACCAGGTGCGTCTGCAAAGATTTTCTCAGTTTTTTAACCTATCCCAATCCCCAATTCGCTCAACTTCACTCCGCAACCGCTTCTCAAACTCTTATACTCCAATTTGGAGACGTTTCCAAACCCTCGAAAATGCTCTGGCTGATTGAGCCGGAGCTCGATATAGCTCCTGAAAACGTTAAAGATTTTATATTGAGACCCCTATTTGAGATGCCTAAAGTCCGGAAAGGGGCAGGTATTCTATACCGCACCAAGTCGGAGGACTTCCAGTTTGTTATTGTGAATTCGTGTAATGGATTGCTTTACTTTGTTAGAAGGGAGGGCCTTGATGAGCATTCTCTTGTGTGTAATCCTGTTACCAAAGAGTATGTAGTGATTCCTGATGTTGATTTGGAAAGTAGATCAAGTACAGAGACGAAGGGTATGTGGTTAGGGTTTAGTCCTCGTACTAATCAATACAAGGTGCTGAGGATATTCATCTCTGTAAATGATGAACAGGCTCTGGAATTCAGGGCTCAAGTGCTCGTTGTTGGAACGGATTCTTGGAAGAAAATAGAAAGTATCCCTTTGGGAGATGATCTTTCATGGGATTCCTGTTTCACTACATTAAATGGAGATACTTATTGGCTTGACTATTCGAAGCAAGAGATTGTCTTCTTTGATTTTGACAAGGAAATGTTTGGCTACATTACTCTTCCAGAAGAATTTGGGCAACAAGAGCTGGCAAATAAACGCTTTACGAGCATTGGCATTCTTCAAGGTCGTCTTTGCTTGAGTTATAATGCTTTTAATGATAAGCGTTTGGATTTATGGATCCTGAAAAAACAGGGCAATCGAGATTCTTGGAGCAAAGAATTTGTTGTTGATACAAAGAGGCGATATGGTAGACAACTCTACGGCTTGTTGAGGCCATTGCAGGTTTTGAGAAATGGGGAAATATTGTTGCATTGGGACCGTTATGATCTCGTTTGTTATGATCCAAAGAGCAAGAGTTTGAGACTTGTCAAATTTTATTGGCTTGAAAGTAATCCTAGGATTGTTGCTTTTACTCCTAGCTTTATTCCCCTCAAGGATGCACTGTCCGTCGACAAGGTGATGTTGCAATACGCGAGGCCAAGGTATGGATTCGAGTAGTTAAGAGTTTATAAACTGTTTTGATGCTTATTTTATTTTGGAAACTAGTTTGTTGAATTGTATAGATAAACTATGCTGTCTTTTGCTGCTTATGCAAATTCTTCCAAATGACATTAACAAGAATTGTATACTTCATTTCCTGTTAGATCCAATGTTAACATGAGTAATTGCACCTATTAAATGGTAGAATAAGTTTTAGAAAATTGGAAGAACTGCATTTGTTCTATTCTATTGACATTTCATTTTTGGGAAAAGCATCCAGGAAATGAGAAGTCTATTTTCTTGATTTAATTCTACTTAGCTTTAAACTTGTGAGTGCGTTTTTGATAGGTGGAAATTTCAACTAAATCTCAAACTTTTTAAATTGTTCAGTGTCTTCATTAAATACCAGAAGAATGGAAAGACTTACCTAGTTACCTTCTTTATAAATATTTGTGCATATGTTGTAGCCTGTGTCCTGAGGTTTAGTGCTTGATCTCTTCATGAATTAAAACTCACCGTCAAGAAGAGGATTTTATAGTATTCTTGTACTTGGGACTCTTTTGCCAGACATTTTTTCCACTATTATGTGCACAATTTCCATGCAGATAAATAGAGTGCATTTCGTGTTTTGTATACTGTTTCTAATTCTACATTTTCCCATGCAGAGGTACTGAAAAAGAGCCATAAGGAGAGGAGGTAATCACATATTAATCAATGATTGCCTCTGTATGATCTAATTTTCAGTACGTACTAAAATTTATAGTTGATTGTGATTGTATTATTGTGAATTGTCTTAACTACTCACTGTAAACTATTATGATAATAGTATTCGTAATTACCATAATGTTTCCACCTTATAGAATGTAATAGAAGCATAGCTAGTAAATATTTGTATAATTATGGCATAGAGATTGGTGATTTTCTTTATGTAATAGTGAGTGGTTTGTGTATGTATTTGTACTTGCCATTAATTTTTATTACTTCGTTGTGCAGTGTAATGTGTATTTCAGTTTTCATTTGTCCGTTCATAGTCGTTCTTTCACAATTAAAACTATTGGTTTATTTTAAATCTACCTAACAATCATATAATCTGATAAAATTAAGCTGAAAAAGGAATGGAATGCAGATAGAAATTAATTATCAGGTGAGTCGACAGTACCACATAAAGTATCATATAGCGGACAAATCGGGTGTGATTTAATGTCATTTACAAATCCCCTATTTATTTTGCAAATAGGTTGGTACATGATCTGTTTAGTCCTTATATTTAATTTTAGAGATATTTTAATTGCGTAACGCAATTTTGTTGAACTTTTGTTTCGTCCACGGAGTCTTCAATAACAACCTTTCCTTAATACCCATACTTATGTTTACCAAACTGGATTGAACCAATATCCAATTTATTATTTATGGCGTGACGCTATCAACAAAATTGAGGTGTCCTCAGTCCTCTGGCATGTTCAAGAACCAAGTCCCACATGTCCATTAGACTGAACACAATGAAAACTTGAAGGACTAAATGAAAAGTTTCATAATATACTCGTACATACTAAATGTTGAAAAAACCCAGGTAATTGATTAAAAATTTAAACCCCGAAGTATTTATAATTTAAACCTATCACCTTTCCATTCGCATTGTTAATCCACGATCGTCGATTCAACAAGGTGAGAGTTGAGACTCCTGAAATACGGACGTATGTTGTATATTGCATGTAATAACTGTTAAGTGATGTAACTCATAAATTAGCATATTTACGGTCCACAGATATATATATATATATATATATATATAGCTTGTTACAAAGCACTTCTGATATGGCCTAATCCTCGTATATTTTTTTAACAAAAAATCTTTTCCATAATTTTCCCCATGGACCCTTTGCTTTCATGATATGAGTGAGCTGTCACATGGACGTTCGAAGTCCCCATCATTTTTTCCCACCAGAAGTTTCCAAGACTTTGGAAAACAGGAGAATAAATACCCTTTCCACGCAAGTCCATGTACCCAATTGATTGGGCTCCATCGAATGGCCCAACATGTCAAATGAAGCCCTGGCCCACTTAATTTCCTCGCAGCATCGTCTCAGAAAGCACCAGAAGAATAATGTTGGATTTTTATTGCGTAACTGGTGCAAGCAAAACACGTGTATTAACCTTTTTTCAGCTGTTCGTCACACCATTGGACCCCTCGGCAACTCAAAAGGACACTCTTTTTATCCCTCATAATTTATCAAGTCTTGGAGAGTCGTGATTTTTACTACTACCTGTATCACACGGCTCTGGTTTAACGTCTTGTCCACGCGGCGGCATCTGCTCATCTTCCGTCCTCTTCAATCTCTTGATCCCTAGCGAAACCCCAAATATCCTCGGGCACAGTTCCTCCTCCCCATTATCCGCCCTCTTGTCGCCGCGACCCAAGGCGGCGCAGCCTTCCATCACCGCCGCCCGCACTTCCGGCATCAACTCCAAAGCTCTCGCCTCCGGCATCACCGCCTCTCCTTGATTTGTTGCGAAATTCGACATTAAATTGTATATATTACCGCACAAGCTCCTCAATCGAGTGAGTTCTTGGCTCAGTTGCGAATTCTCTCTCCTTAGCCTGTCGTTTTCTTCTATTATTTCGGGAGTAGATGTGCAGCCTCGCAGTGCAGGCGGAGAAGGAGCGGCCGCTATCGTGCCCGCCGGCGACGAGTTAGATGAGAGAACCTGTTCTTCGCCGGAGTTTGCAGGAGAGATCGGAATGACTGTAGCAGGCGCCAATGCTACCGTCACCGAATGTGCATTTGCAGCTGCACTCGTGTTTGCTCCGGCAGCAGTGCCGGCTGAGATTTTCCGGCGTTGGATATCTCTAAGTAACGCCTTTTCGCCTCTCTTGAAACAATCGTTTGCAAATTCCCACCTATCAGGAACTACTTTTCGAAATCCCTGCAGAATTAAAAGTTGAAAGACATAAAAAGGAATACATCCAATAATTCAAATTTCCATAATCTATAATCTACTTAATAATGCAAAGAGATGGATGGCCGGAAATTAAATAACTTACGTATGTGTTGAGTTGACGAACAAAACTCGAGAAATTGTTGTGTTTGAAATATTTAGGCAATAAATCCCGAGCAAATTCCGCTGGCCGCCACACGATGAACGAAGTCCCATCTTCATTCCAAGAGATCAAATCGTCAATGCCAGGATCTTCCACTAGCTGATAAGTTTTCGTCAAAAACGGCGTCGGGATTGACCTCTGTGACTCTCCTCCTCCGCTACTCCCGCCGCCGCCGCCCATGCTCTCGCCACTCATTTCACATAACAAAATAAATGGCCGGTGATTTAAACCTAAAAGGGCAAACTGAAAGCTAAAATGTTCAATGCTTTGGCAGACTTAAAAGTTAAAACCAGTAATTATCCACATACACTAGAGTAAACCACAAAGATAAACGCAAGTTTCAGATATTATTGGTTACACCTTACAGCAGTTACACGGCATAACCAACCCAAAAAACTCGTGAAGAGAAACACAAACATCAGCCATTGACGACATCAATAGACAATTAACCCACCCGAAATATACTCAGAAATACATTCGACATCGTCCTTGCAATCAATTAATCTTTGGGATATATACATTAGATCGAGTAAAATCCATACATGTCGAAAATTAACATGAACGAATCCACGGAATAGAGAAACTACAAATATTGGCAAAATAATTTGACGAGCTTGATATCAATCGGTCAAAATTATTGTACGGAATGTATGATTCAACGGTTAATAGTTAGAGGATCTTCAGTTGATATGACAATAACAATTACAATCTCACGAGACACGCAAATCTGCGGACTGCGGAGAAAATAAATCGTTCCTATCGTTACCTCAAAAAGAGCAGAGAACGAAGACCTTCGCGAACAACAGCAGCGGACGAAATCTGATAGAAACACGTAGATTCACACACAGTCGAGGTATGAGAATGATGGTGGTGGTGGTGGTGTCTCTTTCTAGAAGGTTCTAACCAGAGAGACGATGAGGAAAAAATAATTGGTAAATAGAAAATAATTTTATGATTATGAGGGGAGAGAGATAGATAGAGAGAGAGAGAGAGTTATGCCGGGTAGTTCCGGAAGGCAAAACGGGTCGGATGGGGGTCCGCCTAATATTTCGGGGCCCTTTGAGAAGGCGCCAGAAGCTCTCTATAATATCTCCATTTCCAGAAGTTTCTTTGCTTCTCTTTCTAGAGACTGTTATTCGGTGTTGTGGCGTCCGTGGTAAAGGGTTGACTTACAGAGACTAAAACGGGTGCATTAAGAAGTTGCGTGGCAGGTGATTATGTTTTTTTCAAATTATTTAACCTACCTATCTACGGTGGTGATGTTTTGAGTGGAAATTCATATGTACGTGTCCGAAAGATTATGGAGTTTATTCCCAGTTATAGATAAGGATGTTGATGTCTTAGGAGAAAAGGTCCCAACACAAAACAAAAAGTCATGAGTTAGTAATTTATGATATAAGAATATTTTAAAAAAATTTATTTTGTTGTGTCGTGTTGTATTTGATATTGTGTCGGACACTCCTCTAATATAAAATATCAAAAAAAAATTGTGTTACTATATCTATATCGTGTCGTATCTGTGTCACCGTGTGCCGTGTCTATGTTTCATAGGTTGCAATACTTATATTATAAATTAGGTATGTGCATAAAATAAAATTAAATTCAATAACAAAATATTATATGTGCTTTTATATGTAGGGATTGGATGGATATTTTAATACGAAAGTCTTTACATTTGCATAGTGCTAAGGGGATTAAATGCACATTACCTAAATTTATTTACAGATTAATCCGTTTCTGGTAAAGTTTGAGTTAATTTATTAATTATGTATTCTTACATTATTAAAAGTTATTCTCTGTTGCCTTTATGATTACTAACTAGTGGGATTGCACATGTAAAAACTAGTCAACTGACTCAAAACATTATAACTTATACTAATCTAAATTAATTAATAGATTATGAGGAGGTGGCCGGTACCAAAGGATGAAGAGTTTTAGTCCTACAAGTACAGGTAACTTTTTGTGAAAGCAATTACATTGGGTTTTTATGGACATACATTGTTAAAAAAATTACTCCCGTTTAATGATTAATAGATTTGGAGATATCATTGGATAAATCTTAATTTTTTAATTGCATGAGAAATAGAAGCAAGGAAATTAAACGGGTGGACGTACGTCGGGACCAGTAGGTCTGATTTTAGTTCAGAGTTGAACAGCTTATCCACTTTGGCTCATTTAACTAACACCATCACGCTTTCTTTCCTTGGTGGATTTGATGAGCCGCACAAAATATTGTCATCACTGCAGTAATATGCTAATTTTAGAAAACAAGCAAAAAAGAAAAGATTGAGGGGAGGGGGCGGCCAAGGCCTCCATATATCTTATCTACTTGGATCCGTCAGATTGAGGGGGCTAGACCTAGAAAGATTCGAAACTTAACAAGATTGATATTACCACTTGATTATTTTCATAGGTGGGGGGCTCGAGTGAGTGGGCCAACAATGTTGCTCATTAGTAATCCATTTTCCGGCCCATTTGAGCCTCTTTGCTGCGCACGCGTTCCGCGTTCCTCTCATGCATATGCACTTGTGAGCAAAATAATGCATAAACATAAAACACACACATCAATTACAGAAAGTTAGTTTTCAATCTTATAAAATTACTTCCAACAGTTACCAATACAAGGACGGCGTTTGGGTTTGAACACAATCTAATTTTCATACACTGCATGCCCACAATCATAATCATAATGTATAAAGTTTGTAAGACTACAATAGTGTTGGTTAATTTAAACATTTTTTAGTAATACTGGAGAAAGAATTTAAACCCCACCAGACTATGAGAAATCTACGAGTTGAAATTTTGTTTTCAATCCCAATAACCCTGGAGTTGATTACAAATGACAAAGAAAATATAGTGAAATGTGAAATTTAGAAAAGTAATTTTGCAATTAAACGAAGATATAGGGATGCAAATGTAATAAGGTGAAAGAAGAGTTGAATTGTAACCAAGCAATTGGAAATTTCCTAATTCCTATGTTGTTGCTGGTTTGCATTTCCCTTTTTCCTTGGCAATTCGAACAGTAGCTGCTCTGACTGAATTAACAACTCGATTTCTCAGTCTTGTGTCCACTTTGATCAATCTATATATTCAAGTCCAGTGCTCCTGCTGAAGTGAAGATTCATCTTGTGATCTCGATTCCTTCATAATCTCCTATTTTTTTGTAATTGTGGCTATAGTCTGATGGGTAAATTCCGGTGGACCAAGCAGTAGGCATTTTCCTTCCCCAATTTTCCGGCGAGTTTCGTCTAGTCTCTGAACTACACAATTTTCAACAACCCATTCAATGTCTATTTCAACTTTGAGCTCTTATCTTTCAACCCTGCGAGCGCCGCCGCGGAGGTTTAGAAACAGACCTCCGCCAACCACCAGCGATAGAGTATTCGCTCAACGCCAACGCCCAATACTCGCAATCCTATCGGACCCGCACGTTCTCCGCCTAGCGGAGACTCTCGAAGACCATATCCCATCCTCCTCCGCCTCATCTCCGCCGCCGCCTCTTCAGAAGCTTCGCGACATCTCCTCCGAAACCCTTCTCTCGACGCCATGGCCGTCGCGGAAGGACGAGCCTTTTCGATTCACTGACATTTCTTTTATCAAGAACTCTGAAATCCAACCAATTTCTCCTACCCATTCGCAATCTCTAGCCGCTTTAAGTGTTTTGACAGATTCTCTTTTGCCCAATCTTTCTGTAGTTGATGGTTATGTGGTGGAGTCTCTGTCAAAGCTATCTGAAATGCCCGATGGGGTGTTTGTAGGTCTTTTATCGAGCTTAACTTCTGAAGCTATAATGAAAAGGGTGTCTGAATATGTTGCCAGTTTTCAGGGAGATTTGTTTTGGTCTCTCAATGGTGTTGGTGCTCCTGATGTGATTATTGTGTATGTGCCTGAGGGATGTAAGGTTGAGAGTCCTTTGCATTTGAAGTTTGTTTCTCTGAATGGGAGTGATAAGGATTCGAAAAATCTCCCTATTTCTAATCCAAGAGTTTTGATTTTGGTGGAGAAAGGTGGGGAGATTAGTATAATTGAGGAGCATACAGCTGGTGATGGAAATGATAAGTGTTATTGGGCTAATTCAGTAATGGAAGTTGTTCTTGGTGATGGAGCAAAGGTCAGCCATTCTTACATTCAGACACAGTCATTGGCTGCTGCGCATATTAAATGGACTTCAGTTCGTCAGGTAGATTCTTTTCTTGAGGCACCCATCTTAGTCTGTTGCTATAATATGTCAATCTTGATGTTTTATGTTCTGGGTTAATGTATATCTCTCAGTTTAGGATAAATTGCCTGTTTTTGAATGATATCGAATGAGAGTAGAAAATGCATCTATACATAGTTCTATTCTAATTAGGTAGTGTTAGTGAATAAATAAAAGATTTTGTTTTATAAAATACACAGTTGTTCTACTATTAGTTAATGCTGTTCATGTACTTACAATGCACCCTTATTCATGGCCTACCAAAAATTCTGCACAGGAAGAATTTTGATATCTTCATTGACTGAACCTGATGTTGAAGTGGTCATAAATGTGAAGATAAATACCAGCATATCTATCGCCATTTCTCCCTTTCCTGGCATTATGAAGTCTATTTGATGATTCATTATTCTCAAACTTGGACTGAAACACAGGAATCAAATAGTGTCTATGAGCTCACTGAAGTAAGCACTGGTGGAAAATTGAGTAGGCACAATGTCCATGTACAGCAAGTTGGGCCAGATACTGTAACAGAGCTATCGACATTTCACTTGTGTGTTGGTGCTCAGTTACAGGACTTGCACAGCAAACTGGTTTTGGACCATCCACGAGGTGTTTCACGCCAACTTCACAAGTGTATTGTTGCACACTCACAAGGACAAGCTGTTTTTGATGGGAATGTTCAAGTCAATAGGTATTCTATTTCTTCTTATCATCTTAGTAATCTGAAACCGGGCTAAATACTCATCTATATTTGTTTCATTTTTTCGTTTTAACCTGATTATAATTGCTAACGCCACAAGATTTGGAGGTTACAAGAACTGACCCTAATTGGTTTTTGCATAATTACAGTGCCCTCCCCCTCAACTATACATAGTTACATGATTATCTCGTTTTGTTTACAAAATTACACATGCCTTCCTTGTAACTAATCCCATTACATTTAACCCTTGTTGATTATTACATAATTAAATGATTTTAAAATTCAAATTTTAGTCAAGTTTATACATGCCTCCCCTGTAACTTCTTTTCACATTACATTTACCCTCTTTTGTTGATTATTGCATCGTTAAATGATGTTAAAATTCAGATATTAGTGAATTTGTACTTGGTCAACTTCTGATGATCAAAAGGCGTCTTTGTAATCTTGAAACTAAGAAGGGGAAGTTTGTGTAACTTCATATACTTTTGGATGTCAGTGTAATTGACACTATTTCTTTTTTTTTTTTTTGTAAAATTGTAATTATTCCACAGAGAAGCTCAGCAAACTGATGCAGGACAGCTAACGAGGAGTCTCCTTTTGGAGCCTCGTGCAACAGTCAATGTGAAACCCAATCTCCAAATCATTGCAGATGATGTCAAATGTTCTCACGGGGCTGCAATTAGTGATTTGGAAGAGAATCAACTATTCTACTTCCAAGCACGTGGAATTGACAAACAAGGTGCAAGAAAAGCTCTCATCTTTTCCTTTGCTGCTGAGGTGGTTGAACGCTTCCCAGAGACTTCTGTCCAGAAGAAAGTCCAGAGTCTCATAAGAAAATTGCTTGATCCCATCCCTTCTTCAAAGTAAGATCGATTATTTGTGTAATACTCTCATGTAATTTTTGTGAGAATTAACATCCATTTTTGTGATTTTATTTGTATTTTTGTAATTCTTGTTTCAGAAAGAATAAGAGTGGTAGTAGTCGTTATATTTAAGAAATAAAATTGTCATATTTTTAACATACTCTCTCCATTTTGTTTGTTCTTTTTTTCTCTTTGGTGTTTTGGTAGTTCAATGGAACAGAAAAAAATAATAAAGTGGATGAATGACGCATTAAATATGATTTGGCTTGTGAAACATGATCAACTTGGTTTGCTTCGGCAACGGGCAACTATAAATATTTACCTATTTTTAACAGTTTCACGATACGATGTCGCCAAAAACTACCTAGTGAGGGTAAGGGTTGTCGAACATTATAAGGTAGTTATTTGTTTAGTAGTTAATTAATGTAAGACGGTTAAGAAATGGCAATTTTAGTATTTTATATTCTGATTTCACAATTAAAATGAAATTAGAGTTTAATGTGGAAAGTGATGCAATTACGAGTAATGCGGGAGGAAGTGATTTTGTATTAGTAGAGGGGGGTAAGGTGGACTTGCCCTTAATTCTTAAATTAAACCAACAGGAAGAAAAAAGGTTGATGGAAATTAAACTTTTTTAGTAATATCTATAATAAGGACGACTCCGCTTCAAAATTGATAAATAATATTCTACTTTTAACTGTCCTTCGTCAGTACAGATATTCCTCAAAATTTCCCTATTTTGTTTGATGAATAGTGTGATAATGCTTTTACTTATCTAATTTTTTTTTGATAGAACTTTTACTTATCTAATTAATATAAATGAAAAAAAAAACACTAATTAAAACTTACAAATTATCATTTTTTTAATACATAAATAAAAAGAACCATAAATATAAATTTGGTTTTAATTAATTACTAAATAACTTTTAATGATGAAATAATTAATAGATATAATAAGATTTTAGATGGTTTAAAACATCTCTTATAAAGATGTATAACTATAAAAAGAACATCTCTTGTAAAAAAGAAATTAGGTTATTGAGGCAATAAGTAGAACCGTCATCATAGGATCCGAGTCGATATCGGAGGTGTTTGGTAATTTTAAAATTCAGTAGTAGGTATTTTACAATTTTGACTAAAATAAGGGTACAAACTATAATTTCCCTATTTCAAGGGAGTCCAGATGCAATAAAACCTATATTTTATCTCACTGTCCATTTGCATTCCTCCGCCCCAGCCCGGCCTTCTTTCACTAGTCACTACTTGAGCTGAATGAGCGCTCATTCTGGAGTGAAGATAAGGTTCCGCCAAAAAAATATCTCATCAATCAAACACATTCTATACATAAAATTAGATATCCCCATAACTCAAATTTCCTAAAACCCTTCAGTTCTTCTTCTTCCTCCTTCCTCTCCGCTCCCATGGCTACCAAACTATCTATATCACCTTATCGTCACTCTTCAGACACCAATAACCACCGCCCACTTCCATTCAGCACCCCTCTCCAACTCCCCGCCAAAAAAAGATTCACCATTTCTTGCAGCTCAGCCAAGAGAGCTCCTCCTCCCCCGCCGCCTTCTTCCGCCGCAGCCCAAGAGCCTAAAACCCCATCTTTGGCCGAGCAGCTTAAACCCTTATCCACCACCGTACTCTCCGACCAACCAAGCAAAACCCAACAGCAGCCGCTTTTATCCAAGCCAAAATCCACCTGGGTTAACCCCACCAGGCCCAAACCCTCTGTTCTCTCCCTTCAGCGCCATAAACGCTCATCTTCTTATGGATACAGTCCCCAATTCAAAGACCTCAGGGAGTTCGCCAAGAAGCTGAACGACTGCGAAGAATCGGAATTCTCCTCCGTCATTGAAGAAATCCCACACACCGCCACCAAGGAAAACGCGCTTTTGGTGCTGAACACCATGTCGTCGTGGCAAAAGGTGCTTCTTTTCTTCAATTGGGTAAAATCCCAGGATTCTTTCCCCATGGAAACAATCTTTTACAATGTTGCTATGAAGTCCCTGAGATTTGGTAGGCAATTCCAGCACATTGAGAACCTTGCTCTTGAAATGATAGACAAGGACATTGCTCTTGACAACATTACTTATTCCACTATCATTACTTGTGCGAAAAGGTGCAACCTTTTCGACAAGGCAGTCGAATGGTTCGAGAGGATGTATAAAACGGGTCTTATGCCCGATGAGGTCACTTACTCTGCTGTTTTAGATGTGTATGCGAAGTTGGGTAAAGTAGAAGAAGTGATGAGTTTGTATGAAAGAGGTAGAGCAAGTGGGTGGAAACCCGACCCAATTGCATTTGCTGTATTGGCCAAGATGTTTGGAGAGGCAGGGGATTATGATGGCATTAGATATGTCTTGCAAGAAATGAAGTCTCTTGGAGTTCAACCCAATTTAGTAGTGTACAACACACTATTGGAAGCAATGGGCAAAGCGGGAAAACCTGGTTTAGCAAGAAGTTTGTTTGAGGAGATGGTAGATTCCGGAATCGTCCCTAATGAGAAAACCTTGACAGCTTTAATAAAGATATATGGGAGGGCTAGATGGGCTAGAGATGCTTTAGATCTTTGGGAAAGAATGAGGCTGAATGGATGGCCAGTTGATTTCATTCTTTACAACACGTTGTTGAGCATGTGTGCTGATCTTGGATTAATAGAAGAGGCAGAAAGACTGTTTGACGACATGAAGGGATCGAATAGGTCAAAGCCGGATAGTTTTAGCTACACGGCTATGCTCAACATATATGGAAGTGGAGGAAATGTTGATAAAGCCATGGATTTGTTCAAGGAAATGTCTAAAGTGGGTGTGCCCCTTAACGTAATGGGATGCACTTGCTTGATTCAATGTTTGGGAAGGGCGAAGAAAATTGATGATCTGGTAAGGGTTTTCAATACTTCATTGGATTCAGGGGTAAAACCGGATGATAGATTATGTGGGTGCTTATTATCAGTGGTTGCATTCTGTGAGGGCAAAGATGCTGAAAAGGTCCTTTCTTGTCTAGACAAAGCGAACCCTAAATTGGTGGCGTTTGTTAGAATGGTCATTGGTGATGGAAACACTAGCTTTGAGACTGTGAAGGAAGAATTCAAGGGTATTTTAAGCAACACGGCGAGTGATGCAAGGAGACCGTTCTGCAACTGTTTGATTGATATTTGCAGAAATAGAAATCTTGATGAGAGAGCTCACGAGCTTTTGTATTTGGGAAGTATTTATGGATTGTATCCAGGTTTGCATACGAAAACCGAAGAAGAATGGAGGCTTAATGTGAGGTCATTATCCGTTGGTGCAGCTCACACTGCTTTTGAAGAGTGGATGAGTTCTTTGGCTAAGATTGTGGCGAGGGAAGAAAGTTTGCCTGCATTGTTTTCTGCTAATACGGGAGCAGGAACGCATAAGTTCTCTCAAGGATTGGGAAATGCTTTCGCATCTCATGTGGAGAAACTTGCTGCGCCATTTAGGGAGAGTGAGGAGAAAGCTGGTTTCTTTGTTGCGACGAGGGAAGATTTGGTAACGTGGTTGGAAGAAAAAGCGGCGGCGGCTTCTGTTGTGGCTGCTGCTTGAGTAGGATGAGTATATTTGTATTGGAGAGAGTGTAATAGAAGATGTTATACATTGTATTATGAAATTTTGGTTTTGGTTCTTATTATAGTAGAAGACTAATTAGTGCTAAAAATGAGTCTTGTTTGTGGCTAAAATTCTTGATGAGGGTATATGTATAACTTGTGTCATAACGTTTATCATGTGTTGATTAAAGTTAGTTAATTTGTGGAATTGTTAATGTTATTTGAATACTACTCTTAAATAGTATATTTCATAATTAGATGATATTAAAATACAAGTATTCTCTCATCTATACAAATAAACGGAGCTTTCACGTTTTAAAGGTGTTTCGCCTCATTTCAACTAAATTTGGACCTTATTTAGAGATGCCACAAAATTCAGGGGGCGAGTTGTAAATAGCTGATATATCTTGAATTAAGTGTTGGGTTTCATTTTACTGAGCGTAGGAGGAGGATTTTTAGGTTCAGAGTATCTGTGTCTGTTCCGCCCTCCCTCACTACTGCTATTTCTATCATCATCAACTGAACTGAAGGTCTCTCTCTCTCTCTCTCTCTCTCTCTCTCTCTCTCGTTTAAGTTTTAGGAACAGACAGTTGAAGTATTTCATTTGCCTTGACTCTTGAGTAAGTGCAGCTTGTACTCTAGCTGTTTGGTGAATGGCCAAGTTAAATAATTAATGGAGTTTCGACTCCTAAACTAACCCATATCTAAATTTACTTTACTCGAGCTGTTTTAGCGGATTGGTTTGATTGGATTCTCTTAATTTCGTAAGGTTTTCATAATTGAGTCTGCATTTAATGTTTAATTTCGCTCCCTTTCGATTACAGAGAATGCTCAGAACTTGATTCCAAGGAGATGGTGGTCTAAGAATTTTCAACAACTACTTTCACTCATTACTTAACCACTGATAGAACTGTCACCAAGCAAAAATGCCCGCTTTAGCTGCAACCAGGGCTCTTCTTCTTGTCGGTGATACTTTATCCTCGGGAAAGTTTTATGGATTTTCACGAGTAGTTCCATTGTATAGCAGCATGCTTTTTCTTCGGCAGGTTAGTACCGAAAGCAAACCTCTCACTCTTGCAAGTCTTGGTTTCAAGAGTAAAATGATGACAACTAAGGGAAACGAGAAAAACAAACTTAAGCAGGGGATTTCCACAATCGAGGTCCCCAAGAAAAGAGAAAAGAAAGTCATTCTCATTCCTAGAGAAACTAATACAGTTAAGAAGAAAGAGAGAGTTGATATAGAGGCATTGGCCCCATTTGCCGCTCAATCTTTCTCGGAGCTCGGCCTTCCTCCTTCATTAGTCGAGAGGTTAGAAGAGGAAGGCTATAAAGTTCCCACAGATGTTCAGGCTGCTGCAATTCCCACAATTCTCAAGGATCATGATGTTGTCATTCAGTCCTACACAGGCTCAGGAAAAACACTAGCTTATCTTCTTCCTATACTCTCTGAAGTGGGCCCACTCAAGCAAGATAACGAACCTAGAAAGAACACAAATATAGAAGCAGTTGTTGTCGCCCCGTCGAGGGAGCTCGGAATGCAGATTGTGAGGGAATTTGAAAAGATTCTCGGACCTACAGATAAGAGATTGGTGCAACAGCTTGTTGGAGGTGCAAACAAGTCAAGGCAGGAAGAAGCACTTAGAAAGAACAAGCCAATTATTGTTGTCGGGACACCTGGACGAATTGCAGAAATGAGTGCAGGTGGGAAGCTTCATACACACACCTGTCGCTATTTGGTTCTGGACGAGGTGGATGAACTTCTCGCATTCAATTTTAGGGAGGATATTCATCGTATTCTCGAGCATGTTGGTAGGAAATCTGGTGGAGGCCCAAGAAATGCACCAAATGATCCAAAAGCTAAGCGATCTGAACGTCAGACTATAATGGTATCCGCAACAGTTCCATTTTCAGTGATCCGAGCTGCTAGAAGTTGGGGTTTCGATCCACTTCTTGTCCAGGCCAAAAGCGTTGTCCCACTCGAATCGATCCCAGCTCCTGCTCCTGCACTTAGTAAAATGACTGAAATGCCATCTGATACGAACTCATTGCAGAATCAGGCTCCAGTCCAGAGCCTTCCACCTTCTCTGACACACTACTACTCTGTTACAAGAATACAACACAAGGTGGACATGTTGAGGAGATGTATACACGCGCTCGATGCGAAATGTGTGATAGCTTTCATGAACCAGACGAGACAGCTGAAAGATGCCGTCTTCAAGTTAGAGGCACGTGGAATGAGGGCTGCAGAGCTGCATGGAGATCTTGGCAAGCTTGCAAGATCCACAATCCTGAAAAGGTTCAGAAATGGAGAAGTTAGGGTTTTGCTGACCAATGAGCTATCAGCAAGGGGATTGGATATACCTGAATGTGATCTCGTGGTTAATTTGGGGCTTCCAACGGACTCGACTCACTATGCACACAGGGCTGGCAGAACGGGACGGCTTGGTAGAAGAGGTGATGTGGTCACCATTTGTGAGGAGTCCGAAGTCTTTATTGTGAAGAAGATGCAGAAGCAGCTTGGAGTGAATATCCAGTTGTGTGAGTTTACAGAAGGAAAATTAGTTATTAATGACGATGAAAAATAAGTAGACATTATTAGGTAATCAATCTTGTGATGAAGTGAACTTTTTCTTAACTAGTCTTACTGTTTTGACTTCTTTTTCTTTTTACTCCTGTCAAGTGTTGCCAGTACGTTTTAGATATTCTATAAAACTGTTTTTCTCATAAATTAGACTGTTAAATAGATCGAAGCCATGAACTTAAATTGGATGAGCGTGAGCAAAGGTGAGCCGTGAGATATTTAATTCTTTAATGTAAAGATAATATTGTTTATAAAGTTAATTTCTAGTATAAATATTTTGCCTTGTTCTCTATAAAGGTAATGTATTGTGTTTGTACCAACATGGTGTGACTCAGTTGGCAACACAGGCTGAGTTTGTGGGAAGAGCCTCAAGTTCGATCCCCACTAAACACATTTGTTGGGAGGGGTGAAGAGCCTTAACTGTGACTAAGTCCCGAACTGGATTAAGGGCCCTCAATGTAGGATTACCCGAAACAGTAATATACACCAAAAAAAAAAATGTATTGTGTTTGTGATGATTTATTTCTCCTTCCAGTTTGCAATTTCGGAACGGGTGATATACTCTTTATATGAAACCTTTAGATTTCGACAACTTAAATTATGAGCAATAGTACTTTCCAGCGCACAGTACTCTGACTTTAACCATTGTTTGTTGATCTTATTTATTTCATTGCCAACACAATCCTTTAAATTTGATATCTGCAAGAAGATCTTATTTCAATTCTCCCATGCTGGATTTAGTAGAACAATTTTGTTAACCATACATGAAGTGGGAGACTCTCTCTACGTTCACCATATGATCCTCTTACAAAATGTGTAGCCAGATAGGAGTCCATTAGCTGCAATAACTATGAATGAAGCAAAAGACATGCATACAGAGACTATAGCTGCCTTCCACAATGGATTTTGATTGTGCATTCCTTGAATGGCTGTTACAGCTACAGAAGATGATGAAAGAACGAGATACCCTGCCAACTGTCAACATCATGGATAATAAGATGAACTGATTGTAAGGTATATATCTGTGATTTAATCGATTGATGCTGCTTAATTTGCTTCTATTATCAGCCTCTCAATTTATTATGGATTTTTTGCATATGTTGGAGTACAAACACATTTTATATTAGTTGGCTTACTAATTCCTGTTTTTAGATGTAACTTTTTGTGATATACCCCATACTTGTATTCTAGCTTTTCATTATATTCTCTCTCAATTGCTATGCTTTTTTTTTTATTATTATTAAAGAATGAAAAAGCAGTGTTTATGGAGAGAAATACCTGATCGAAAATAAAGCTGATGTAGTCCGATACCATGTCAGAAATGAAGATCCCTCTGTGAGCAATGTCACAAATCCCCTTGAATAGCTGGTAGACCGCATAGAGAAGTGCTATAATATTCGCAGTGAAGCAGTACCTGTGTATAAGTTTCAGGGTCGATTACAAATAACCACCTTAGGTTCGCCGTTTACGAAAAACACCCTCAAACATTGAAAAGTACGAAAAACACCCTGAGGTTTTCACTTTGGCAATGAAAAACATCCTCGAACTAACGGGAAATCACGGACTCGGGGTGTTTTTTGTAATTTCTAAGGTTTTAGGGTGTCTTTCATAAACGGCGTAAACCTTCAAGGAAGTTTTATTAAATACTTTTATCTTATGGGATTTTCAGTTTGTTTTCTAGATTCTTACAGTAATTCAGGGTGATCCCGGAAACTGGTGGAGTGTTTGTTGAATTTGGTTTTTGTTGGTGATTTTACAGCCAGTGAGAGAGCAGAGCCGGCTGAAAGAAGAAGTGCAAGAAACCTGAGGAAGAGATTTGCTGTCTGAATTGGAGGCCTAGAGCTCCATCTTGTTGAAGCTACTGAAAATGAGAATGGAGATGGTGTTGGCTGTGGTGGCGGTGCAGGTGAGTAAGCTGCAGCTGCAGGTGATGGAACTGTGTTATCGGACATTGATCTTCAGGTTATTACTGAAATATGGCTCTCGTGTTTCATTTTCTTTCTTCTGAATTATGATGAAGTTTCGTAGCAATTTTCTTATGCAATGTACTCTTTGTATTTTAAGATAGTTTAGGTGAACTATCATTTAGTTATCCAGCTATATGGTCAATGATGTTGACACATTTCTCTTTTTTTTTTTAAAAGAAAAAGCTTGTTTTACTTTTTGATTGGAAGTTTTTTTTTTTTTTGTTCAATTTGATCTCGGTGATGTAGCAACTAGCAATTATCTATACTATTTAATAATGCAGTTTTCCCTAGAGTAATTAGCTTTGGTCAAGCTTTTATTTTAGTGTGTCAATTTTTAATTTTTTTTATTATTAAATTTTACTCATTTTCTCTTTCTATTCCTCTCCACGTCCCTTTTATTTATCTCTCATTTTCACATTTTTTTCTCTCTTATTATTCATATTTTCACAATTAATTCTATGTATTTATCTTATAACCACTAAATTTTATTTTATATAAATACTACAATAACTTAAATTAAAAATCATGAAAAAAATTAATAAAAATATTTATAATTTTGGAATATTAAAACTTAATATATTATTAATTATACTTATTTATATTTTGCACACGCATCGAGTGTGACAAAATTACTGGTTATATTAATGGAAAGAGTGGAGCATATAATAATTTTATTTTGGAGCTTATGATGGACTAAATTTTAGTTATACAGATTTATTTGTTTCAACTTTCAACAAGATAAAAGAATCAAGGAATTTATAGTCAATTTATCAACATTGAAAAAAAAATTAAGATATTAAAATCAATTTTAATTGGAAAGCTAAATAAGCCTGCAAGATTTATTTGAGAGTATTTGATGAGATAATTTCTCAATATTTATGAATTCAGCCGAAGACCCTCACCATGGTGATAAGATATATTTTCAGCCGTTTCTCAATGTTATTGGTTGGCGAACTAAGCCTGGTGCCTGACTGCTTCAGCGCTGCTACAGTTATACTTGTTGAAATTTGAAGTATTGTTCCAGTTGCAATATTTAAAATAACACACTTGCATCAAACATTAGGAAAGAAAAAAAAAAGGCAGGAAACCTATCCTCATCTGTCATTGCTACAACAAATCAATAATGTCGTCTAAGCAAAATCAAGAAAAGTATCATAGAAAAATACAAGGTGCATCATGAAAGGAAAGTATCTGAACCATTAAAACGTCCCAAATTCGTATAAGAAGTTGTGTATTTCTGGATTATTTTTGATGTGATAACAAGTAGAGATGTCCTTATTGTTCTATATTTACAAAAGAAGAAGCAAATAGTCCCTGGAGCACCACCTCGAACTTATTTAGAGAAACATTAGTGTTCAACAAAACTCAAAAACTAGCTAGAAGTATTTAGTTTCTTCTGCTCATGACTTCCTTTCCTATGTTGCTGAAAAGAGGTCATAAACACAAGTAGTGTCAAGAATATAGAAGAAGGGTTGCGATGACGGGGGTTAAAGAGATGAATAAAAGCAAGAATTCTATGCCACCCAAATAAGCAGAGCTCTCAAATGTATATCTGGAACTGAATTATTCTCGCAGCTTTTGATTGGGGAGGTCCCAAAAGCCTGTTGATCAACAGCAAAAACAATTGAAAAGTTAAATCACAGTTTCTTTTGATCTCAAATCACAAAAAAATTCAAATGAATATCGAACGAACTCACTGAATCTTTTCATGGAGTCAACATCACTTTGGCATCAAATTTAATTTCTGAAGAGGGAGTTGCTGAACCAAGAGTACACCTTCTACCAGGAGTAGAAGAATCACACTCCAAATCAAATGCATATTCCAGACGTCTTTCCAGAGCATGTCCAATAACCGATGTTCCAAATGTCGAATCTTTAGAACTCAAGCAACTTTTATCACCTATCGAGTTGGAGCCAGCAGCATCTATGCAACCTGCATTTGCAGATTCTCTAAAAGATTTCTTTCTTATGATTGAAGGAGTATTTCTATAACTCATTGCTGAATTCTTCAGCACAGATTCTGGAGTACCATCATTACTAGAGATACCCAATGACAGTTTACTGGAGATAATAGGCGGCTCATAACACAAGAAACCACATTCCTTCTGATCCACCAATGGAGGTGATTTGCATACTCTGCTTCTTTTTCCATCCTTTTGACACACCTCACTAAATCCACATATTGATAAACTTAAAATAGTATCAACAGGAGAAAAAGGAGACGAGTTATCAAGATTACTCCTAGATCGTTTAGGAGACTCAAAAATTGTTGTGTATTTAGTTGGAGTAACAAAATCAGTATTAGTATGATATGTTCTGGGATTATTTGATAAGTTTGTAATGTCATAAAATCGACCAAGCTGATGTCCATTTATGGTTTCTGACAAATTTCTTGCTCCCTCTGAAGATGTTTGACTTCCCAGGAGAGCATGTTTTGTTAGGTTAGAATTTCCAAGGGCTAAGATTGTTGAACAGGTTCCATCTATTTTCTGCGAAACCCTTTCCTGATTGCAATGTCTAGGTTCACCAAGATTAGAGGACATTCTATAACTACTTGCAGGTCCCAGTTTCTTTTCACTAAAAGGGATGTGTGAAGATGTACTTCCCAGCGATTCTAGGGCAGAGGAATGAGGGAAATTTAAATCAGGTCGCTTTTTCAGTGAGCAATTCCAGTGGTTTTTTATTGCATTATCAGTCCTGCAGATGCCAAATGATTATTAGAAGCAATGGGAGTAACCAAACACAAATTAAAGCAAATGACAGTTTGATAATCAGGAGAGAACCTTTACATAGTTTAGACAACGAGCACAATATAAACATACATATACATCAACACAAGGAATGGAATCCAAATATACATACATAAAAGATCACAAGGCATGAATGTTACATTGTTTTAGAAAGTAAAGACCAAGATATTCTAATTTGGAGACAATGTTGAAAACAAGATATTGCCACACTCCAGCATGAGGAATATTACACTTAAAGCCGACATAATTCAATGAACAAGACTTGTACAGTAAGAATGAAGATATTTTTTGCATAGAAAGCATAATGTTCACAAGTGGTAAAAGATTAAGGAAAAAGGAAAGGTTCAATGGTTTGACCAGAATCATCCAAGAAGTAATTTGTCTCATGTAAATGAATACCTTCCAGGTAGAAATCTGGCAATTTCTGCCCATTTATTACCAAGTACTCTATGGTAGTGCGCCAGAATTGCTTCCTCCTCTGCAGTCCATGCATCTTTTTTTATTGCCGGATCAAGATGATTATGCCACCTTTAAAATCAGGCAAAGTAAACCTTTAGAAGTAGAAGAAATATACGACGTAATTATAGAAATATTAGCCTCAAACGTCACCATTGTAGCTCAGATAAAAACAAAAAAGGGAAAATCTAGGAATTTTCATCCATTATACATGAGGAAGATTTCACAATAAATCATGAAATTACTCACCTTTCCCGGCATTGCTTACCAATGCGACCTGGTAAAAACTTTGCAATAGCTGACCATTTCTTATTGCCGTATTTCCCAACTAACTCAATGATACAATCATCCTCCTAAAGTTTCAGAGAGAAAGAAAAGAATTCAAATGACAGGTTACAGGCACGACAAATACTAAGTACCTTGTTTGGCTGTTACACAGCAATCAAATCAACATAAGGAAGTTATATCTCACCTCCTTTGTCCAAGGGCTTTTGACAAGCTCTGGATTAAGAACTTTCTGCCAACGATGCAAGCATTGAACATCCGTCCTGCCGGACATGCATTCAGCTGCACAAAGAAAATGTCAATTGGTCAAAGTAGGTAGAAATAACTGAAAGCCATCAGATCAAAGATAGAAATCTCAACCAGACACACATTTTGGGCTGACAATTATTGTATGTGTAGCAATAAGTTAAAACCAACCCTTTTGAAACTAAGAAGCATACTTATCATACAAGAGCTGGGAATCATTCACCGAGATTAGCCTCCTCCTACAGATTTCTTTTACTATTTTCATTCTTTTAACTGTATTATGTAAGGGCCATTAACACACTAAAATAAAGCATAGCTCACATCAATAGACATGCTCATCAAAGACTTCTATAACAAACAGTTCTCTATAGCTCATAGGGGTAAGGGAGAAAAGAATGCAAACTCTATTGAGAATTCAGTGAAAATCCATTGGTGATAAAAAACATTTACCTAAAAAAATGCTACACAAAGCAACCTTTTTATGAATGATATTACACGCAAAAACCATCAAGGAAGGGCACACATGTTTATCAAAGCTACAGCAAATAGCATGCTTGAGGAAATGATATACAGAGAGCAGACACAGACAAGAAAATGCACTCACCTATTTTCTTCCAATTCCTCCCATTGAACCTTTGTACTACTTCAGCTAGCAGCTTATCCTGACAAAAGATTGAATCTCTTTAGCAGCTCCGAGAATCAGGAACGAACAGAGTATGTCAACGCCAAATTACAAGTTTTTTTAGCAGAAACTGTTCCTCCTTTTGCATTTGAAAGTTGAAACACCCCATTTACATTAAATTACGTTTCAGGCTTAAGAAATAACAATGGTCCCAAGAATAAAAGAGGGAAACTCCAAATGATAAATCAAACATTTATCTCACACTGACTAGAAAAGATTAATGAAAAAAATTCATGCTTTAAAAGTTAAAACTGATAGAACTCTATGTAGAATTTCAGCCCATAAAATTAGACATTTTGGAAAAACGAAAAGCAATATTTCTAGTTCACGAAAATATGGTAATCCAAAGAACTTGATGTTAAATAACTGACTTAATTCCAGAATCTCATCAAATGGACCATAGTCGGAGCTGGTAATCTAGATACATACCTCTTCAATTGTCCAGCCTGCTTGGGAGGAACGTCTAGCTGCACCAGAATGTCTGTGAACACTGAAAATACATGTAAAAAAAGAAAAGCTAAGTTTTTGGCACAAGAAACTCAAGTAATAAGTGTGGCGCACTTTATAAGTAATTAACCCTTCCCAAAACCAATAGTGCCCATACCCGGAATACTCAAATTTAAGCATTCTAAGAATCTGAAATTTGACTTTATGATACAGATTACTATTGGAAAAGCGGATGAAAGCACAAACAACTTTGCAGCTCTTAGTAAATAAACTAAAACGTGTATCAACCACTACATGGAAAAATATTAGCTCAAAGTACCAAAATACCCAGACAAAAAATGATAAAAAGTTTCTAACAGCAGTGAAGAACTAATTCAATGCCACATTTATCCATAAGTCCAATTAAAAGCTTTGATCCTGTTAATACCACACATAGGGTCAAAAGAACTGCTGATGCATACCCAGAATCAGAGGAAGATCTTGGGGTGACAGTGTCCGAACTACTCTCTGAAAATGAAGAATATGAAGCAAATCTGACTTCTTTTGTTGACTCCGGTGTATATGTTTCCTGCTTGACTTGGACCATGACTTCCTTGCCCATGCACCTCCCAATCTTCAACAAAAGCATATTCCACAATATATTTAACAATAATAAACTCCTATCATTATGTTCAGGTAGAAATGAGAGCAGTCAGAGCACAATCATACACATTATTCACATAAGTGAAAGTACATTCCAAGAGAAGGAAGTATGAAGAGTTAACCGGGAAACCAATCCATATTAAGTGCTTATCGACATTTCTGAATCTATTAAAAATGTTGGTCCCAATCATAAGTCTTCTACAGCTGATGCAATTTTTTGCAATACTCAACTAAATCAGCACAGATTAGACACGTAAGGACCAAAATCACACTTCACTCACTAACAGAAACTAGAAGTAAGCAGAACAAACAAAACTGACAATGTGAAATTTAGTGGAAACCAGTTGATCAAAGTACAAATAGTGAACTTTTGAATCCATTCCTATTTCCAGCATTCACACAATATTGAAGAAAGAGATGGTCCATATAGAAACAAACTGAACACTCGGTCCAAAGTCGAGCAAGTTTCTCTCTAGAAAAAAAAAAAAAAAAAAAGCAGTAATCAGATTGCCAAAATCCACATTTCATATTTAAAAATCCACTCACCGCAGACACAAAACCAGAGCTTCATTCCATAACAACAGCGAAGGCGGCAACGGAAATATAAGAAACAAGTAAGAATTAATAAAAAGCCCTATTATGGTAGCTAATCCACCTAGCTCCCATCAGCCACTTCAGTCCATCCTGTATTGATCTGTAACTGTCAATCAAACAGCACAAAAAACGTCAAATCAAACACGAAATTTATAAGGAAAGAGAATGCCAATGTAGAAAAGGGGAAATGAATCTACGCATAAAGGCATGTACGTTAGAGAGAGAGAGAGAGAAAATAACCGACCTGTGGAGTTTAGGGTTTAATGAAAAACGGTGACGAGAGAGAAGGAAGACTTAAAAGAATGACTGACACGAAGTAGAAGCGGGAAACACCAAAGATTGAACAGACAGCTAAGAGAGAGAGAGAGAGAATCCTATACACACCCCAAAAGGTTTTTGTAATTTCTTATTGGATATTTAATACTTTAAATCCATAATTTATATTTCAAGTTTTCAACACAATGATTTAGTTAACTTATTAAAAAAATAAAACACTAAATTTTTTATAATTAATAAAAAATTAATTCAGTTCAACATTAGTGTGAAATTTTGTTGATAGTTTTATAATATTAAATTCAAAATTTAGCTATACACTAACAACTATATACTATTGTAAAAATTAAAGTAATTTAAGTTCACATTGCTAATAATTTAAATGACAATGTATTTGATAATAATGATAGTAAGGATAAGTCAAGATTATTTATATTACTTAAGTAACTCGGATAAATCAAGGGATTAATTAATAAAAACTATATTTTCAATTTAAACGATTGGGATTATTTAGCCGAGTAATCAATAATTTGAGTTTTTTTTTTTTTTTTACTAAAAACTAATTTTAAGGTTGTGAAAAAATGTTTTTAATGGATTTTCAGAAGAAAAAATATTAAGAGTCCATCTAAAGGTAGGGGTTATGTACTATTTTTTTTAAGGAATTATGATTTTCTAACTAATTTGGCATTAGTCAACTTCTTATAAGTTATTCGGTAGAGGATGGAGTCAGATGTTTTAAATTAGGACGATGCATTATATACAAGAATATTTATGGATTTTGACATATCACTTATCAGTACTATGACTCCACCACACTTAATTAGTATGTGAACTAACTCGGGTAAATTTTTAACCATCATTTTTAATCCATATTATGTTATGTACTTTGTAATAGAGTATCAGATTTGCAAGACAAACTAGAGTCGATCTTCAAATGACGGAGTGACCGTACGGTACTATTAATTCTTGTTTTTTGAAATTGAAATATTCAAACTCTAATTAATATTTATCTTTTTAAAAAAAATTAAAAAAATTGTTATACATGGTCAAGGGTAGATATGTAACATCACAAATTATAGACGTTGTCAAAAGTAAAG
This sequence comes from Verbena officinalis, assembly GCA_958496215.1. Lineage (NCBI taxonomy): Eukaryota > Viridiplantae > Streptophyta > Magnoliopsida > Lamiales > Verbenaceae > Verbena > Verbena officinalis. The sequence continues at coordinate 4,565,866 of OY292390.1, read as the reverse complement.
TAAATATTGGTGCTAATTCACCTAACACACCATGATCAAGACTGAAGGGCACGTGTGTCCGAGGCCTGAAGAAAGTTTACTAAAGCTTATCAAAATAAATCACCCTTTTAACTCCAGATCAGCGTAAAGTGTACATCTTAGTTCAAGATTATCAACTTATATATATTCAAATATTTAATTCACAAAAAGTAGAAAATAATGTGACAATTCATAAATTCTTTTTCCCGATGCATGTACACGGCACGATATAAATATCATAATATGTATCTTTTTTTAAATTAATATTTAGTACTAGAAAAGTATCTGACGACACAACACAACACCATAGTTTTTGGAGAAATACCCGTACATCATTAATTCATGGTTTATGTTATATATATTTATGTACATGTTATGAACTTTAACAAAATATACCTTTTAAATGCGTATAACTGTCCTTTATGTGTATACCTCAAAGATAGATCGAATGAATTGATGCAGAATTGTGACATGCAGCATGCTCAATAATCAATGTCAAAAACCCAAAATTACAGAAAACGCGTCATGAAAAAAGAAAGAGATAAACTGATCACATATCATGAGAATTGAATAATTAATTAATTACGCACGAATATTTAATCGGTATGTCCAATACGTAATTAATTAATCAAACGTAAGAATATATTACTATGATTATATATATGTGGTGTATGAGTCAACAACATATCACATCAATAAACGAATTATTTAGAGTTAAATAGGTCTTAATCAATCTTCCCAAACAAATATTGATTGTAAGAGACTAAGAGTCACAAATTTGATCTAATTGAGAAATATTAGTACTATCAACTTTCAAGGGGCTTCAAGATCTCGAGCTATCGCATATATATGTCAAACGAATTGAACTAGCTTATTGATATATTTAACATATAAAAGTTAATTTTTTTTTCAGTAATCTACTTTAATTAAACCTTAAATATATAATTTAACTAATTTATGTGACACAAAATGTCTTTGTTTGAGTTACTAGAAGTCGAATGTGTCATAATAGCCGGACAAGATTTGGATTAAAATAGTTAAAAGGCATGAAGAAAGCCAACCACTTCACAAAGAAAATATATTAAATTTAACCATAAGCATGATAAATTGATAATTGATACATGTCTAAAAGTTATGATATACAAACACTCCTAAAAATCACAATCTGATATATTATATCATATTTGAACATTTCTTTAATATAAAATATTGAAAAAAATGTGTATCATATCGCGTCGGTATTCTTATTTTATAATCTAAAAGTATAAAACATATGCCAAGCACCTAAACTTATTTACAAGAATAAAGTAGTTGCCTTTTTCCTGTAGGCCCGGCGGCTAACTTTTAGTTAATTTCCAACACGGTACGGCCTGATTGATTAAGGGCTGCTGCTTGCTTGCTTTCTTTCTTTTTTTGATGTGCTGGTTTTCGTAATGTTGAAGAATATTTATATTTTATTACTTAAAAATTAAACAATAGGATCATACACAATACTCATATCTGTATATCATCTTCATATATAGAGTATGAAATAATGTTAGAATCAATTCAAATTGTATACTTACCAGTCAACTGATCAATCGACTCTATGTCGATTTCTATAATTATGCAAGCAGACAAGATAAATGGTTAGGTACACGTATCCAATACTCGTATAGAGAAAAAAAAGAAGAAAAAGATAAAAAGGTGAAAGTTATAGTCAGCCTTTGACCTTTACCTCCATACAATAATTAAAAAAAAAAAAAACACACCAAAATCATGATTCCTCACACGATCAAATATAAAAATACAAACAAAAAACAACTCTAATCACCACTCTATATATTAATCTCAATCACAAGTTCACACAAATTTCACTCACTATCCCAAATTAAGTAAAACAACAATTCAAAATGAATTTCCTTATAACTATTATTCTCTTTCTCCTCCCTTTCTTCTTCCTCCAAACCCAAGCAATAATCTTCAACATCCAAAACAACTGCCCCTACACCGTCTGGCCCGCCTCGGTCCCTGGCGGTGGCCGCCGCCTAGACCCCGGGGAGACTTGGACCATCGGCTTCCCCAACGGCCCCAAACTCACCAAAATCTGGGCCCGAACCAACTGCACCTTCGACTCATCGGGTCGGGGAAGCTGCCTGACCGGCGACTGTGACGGCCAGATCCGTTGCCGGACCTACGGAGCTCCGCCGCACACCCTCGCCGAATACGGGCTCAACTCTTTCGCGCACAAAGACTACTACGACATCTCTGTTCTCGAAGGGTTTAACGTGCCGATGGAATTCACGCCCACCACAAACGGGTGCACCCGAACCATCAGATGCGCCGCTGATATGACCGGCGAGTGCCCAAACGAGCTGAAAGCGCCGGGCGGTTGCCAGAATCCTTGCACGGTGTACAAAAACGCGGAGTATTGCTGCCACTCCGGGATGTGCCGGCCGACGCAGCTGTCGCGGTTTTTCAAGTCCCGGTGTAGGGACGCGTTCACGTATCCTGAGGATGATCCGACCAGCACTTTCACTTGTCCGGCTGGGACCAGTTACAGGGTTGTCTTTTGCCCTTAATTGAGATATTTATTTTCTACTATTTTGGTTGTTTATGGTTCTTACAAATTAAGCTTTTCCACACGAATTAATCATGATGTTTTATTAATAATCAATAATAATCAATAATGGGCATTTAATTAAGGTAATTAATTATTTTTCAATTCTTGCATATATACCCTTTTTCTGAATCTATTTATTGTTGTTGCCATGGTTATATAAGTTGTAGGCCTGGTTCTATGGAATTAATCATTACATAATTAAAAAGGTTGTAAGGAATATTTATACATAAATGTGAGTGTTAAATTTTGTGCGATGAAGAAGACTAATTTATTTTAGCATAATGTAAAAAGGAGGAAATTTAAAAAGAAGGCCAATCATAAGACACAAGCAATTGATCAAAAAACTACAAAGCTCCTATATACAGTACTGACAAATATGTAGTATATATAAGGATATATAATGTAGCAGATGACCCCTAGAGTAACAACAAATATTGCAATTACATGAGACTTAGGAAGCGTACCTCTAATTCATCTAAAATTTTGTGATCCCATCAAAAAATTCGACGAATTCGACAAAAAGGACCTTAAAAACTATTACTCGATCCGATCCGATCCGATCCACATGGTATTGATCACAATCTAACTAATTCACACATATAAAATCAAGGGTTGACTAATTCCTTCAAGTCGTTCGAGATCACCAAGGTTGGATCACCACGATTTTGATAAACGATTTGATTTTTTCTGTGATTGTTGGAGTACTACTTTTTCCTCCAACCTGCAGCATCTTCTTAGATATTCTAATTACTAAATTAGGCCTTTCATCAATTAGTCGGAATTAATCACATGATCATATCCCATGAAAATATTGAAATTAACTAATTATGAAAAAACATATGAATATGGAATTGGTGAATTACCTGCAGAAGATTGGGACTTACGATATATCGATCGAGAGAAGGAGCTTGAAAAATATATATACTTGTTCGATCAAAAGAATATATAAAAACAAGGCCGGGAAACAATTAATTTTGATATATGCGCTCAATCAATTAAGCATTTGTGTGATATATATGGGGTGTGCATTTATATTACTTGCTTAAGTCTATCAAGACTTTTTGAGTGGAATAATTCAATGTAATGTACACGGTCAATATTCTAAAATAAATATTATATAATACATATGTGTATTATACTATTATATTATCATTTAAAACCAATGTGGTGTGACGTAATTGGCAATACATGCTGAGTTTATGTGAAGAACCATATGTTCGATCCCCACTAAACACACTCGCTGGGAGGGGTGAAAAAGCATTAGCTGTGATCTATGACTAAACACTGAACCGGATTAAGGGCCTAAATATAGGATTTCCGAACCGATAATTAACACAAAAAAATAAAAAAAAAATTATCATTTAAACCTTCCCCTTGATGATTGGTTATGCTTTTCTTTCACAATCCACATACAAGATTTTTGTTCACCGTCTTACGGTACTTATATATATATATATATATATATATATATATATATATATATATATGATGTGGCATAATTTCGTAATGACACGTGGCTAATCCCTCTCCACTCGTCTCAAGTCAAAAAGCGTCGCACTTTGGAAAGATAAACATCTAATACCATCCTCAAATGTGACATTCGAGGAGATACCCCAGGAAACAGCGTGGAGCCTACACTTCACTAAACTCCTTCTCGAAGAAGAATACCCTTGCTCGAAGTGCGTCCTCGAGATAGTCATATCTCATCCGCAAAATGGCCAGACTATAAGTAACTTCCCACTACTCTTAATGGCCCTAAAATCAGGGAATAACTAATCCAACAGTCCCACTCACTTCAAGATAACCGCCTCGCCCAGAATGTGGCCCATACCACATCCCACGATCTTAGAAATCTTTTATAAATAATCAGAAACACGACCAAGCAAGGTACGCACAATTTACATACCGAAACGTCTGCCAAAATATTCTCTCAAGTATTCCTACACACACTCGTTATCCCCTGGTACCTGATTTAACTCAGTGGAGGATCAACGCTGGCTTAAACCCCAACTTGGTCTTAACATTAGAGTTCTTAGCTGCTCTTAGCAGGTAAAATCCACAAATATCAACAGATCGTTGCTGAATTGAAGAAGTTCTCTCCTCGAAGCTTCAAGTCATTTTTCAGCTACATCAATATATATATAACAAAAGATTATGCAGACAAAAACTACTACGGGAATTTACAGTATAAACTATAAACTACTATTATCATAAACAACAAATGGCTACACCTGTCCACCACATTAATTAAATATATTAATTCCCTATCAGATCGACATTGATATATAGAGATTAATTTTTATTATCTAGCTAGTAGTCAAACTTACCAATAAAATAAGTATTATATATGTACAAAAAAACAAAAAACTATAATAAACAACATAATAGAAATAATGGAAGTTTGACAAAAAATAATATAGAAATAATGGAAGCGAGTAGCGTACTAATTACCACACAAAATTAGCTAGCCAGGAATTGACGGTGTAGTTATCACACAAAATATAAATTAATTTTCTAACCTTAGAATTCTTGACTTTGATCGCCAATCAACAGATACGCGTACATTAACAACTATATATTTCTAGAAAAATTAAGAAGATCATAATTGGTTTAGTACTGTATATATATAGATAATTATATCAATTATTAGGAGTTAATTAGGACTGAAGAACGATGTGAGTTTATAAGATATTTTCGGAAGTTTGCAAACAGGCTGTATGAGCTATAGCTTTTTAGCGATCTTTTGGCTTTTACATCAAATGGCCAATCTAAATTGGATTATAGTGTCTAGGGTTAATATTAACAGTACTAAACAAGTATGGTCCAACTATAGTTGGCACAATCTGAATTGGGCGAATATGGATAAATTTTAATTTGTTTTTGTTAATTAACGATCATATATATAGAACGAACAAAAATAACCCCTTTAATTTATTTGACTATGACAAATTAACATAGAGCTAGACGATGGTATATCATACTTTGGACGCCCAGTTCAATGGGCCGTAATGAACTTGTGTCGCATGGGCTTAAAAATTGTATATTATATTTGTTGGGCTCGGCCTAGAAGGTTTTAGTGGGCTGGTAGTTCGTGTGGGCTTTATTGTTAAAGTTAGCCTGAGATTAGTAATTTGGAGGTTCTTTTCTCATAAAATTCTAGTGAGAATATAATTGGAGTCCTAGTTGGAGAAGGAGTTCTAACTTGGGGAGGATTATAACTATTCTTCTCTATATAAAGGCTTGAACCTTCATTGATCAAACACATTGAAAAATACTGCAGAAATTGAGTTGAGAGTTCTTGAGAATTTATTAAAGCGTAATTTTACACGCATCACTAGATATTTGGAATCTAATCCAAAATAAAGGTTCTAATAACAAGGGGGAAAATAAAACATGAAACATCAAATCTAAACCAAAATTAAGGTTATAAGGGGGAAAAAAATGAACCAATGCTCCAACAAACATCGGAGGAACAAGGAAAAGTAGAAACATATATCATCTAGTACTACATCAAATCTTGAAAATATTACGGCAATGATCTTTACCAAACAACTTTTTAAAAAACAATGAAAATATTTTACAAAAGCAAAAAAACAAATACAACCTGCAGGCAATTCGTACAATCCTAATTACGAAACAAATTGAGAAACACCCATAAAAAAGAGGGAAATTAAACTGAAAAGAAATGCACTCCAAAACCTCAGGAGCTAGGCCTAGGCCCACTAATTACATGCATGAATTCATCCAAAAACAATAATATTAATATAATATAATTACTGCAAGCCACGTTCCACTAGTTCCACCAAGACGTTGGAAATCAATAGTGTCGGATCGCCCAAAAGAACGGCTAATATAATTTTGAGAATCGATTTGATTGTTTGAGCCACAGTACTTCCACGTGGTTTCTTCTTAGATTTAACGAGGAGGTCCCTAAGATCAAGTTTGTCCAAAGCCATATGATCTCCCCCCCCATTCTTCATAATAGCCTCATGCACCATCTCCGTCATACAATAGACATGCAAATGGTACTTATTACATGTCGAACTATAAGCCCATCCCGGAACATCCCGTTTTCCATCCGAAATCTTCTTCTTTTTACACCACGAACATTTGGACGAAACTTTCGTATTGAGATTGAACACGGTTTCGTCCATCAGTATTAGTTTGTCCTCAAGGTTGCGGCAACATATATGTAAGTCGAGGTTATCTTCTTCGGAGTGGTAGCTGAACCCGCATATATCTTTCCCACATGCATCGCAGCATTTCGAATACTCTTTTCTACCGGACTTTCCATTGTGTCTTGTAAATGGGTTTTCTTGAAAAAAGAATGTGGAGCCTGGAAAATATTCGTGGGTAATGCTATTATTTGGGAATCTGCATTCGGTATGCAGTTCGTGGCCACATAGGTTGCATATGTATCGGGGTCCGAACCCCTTCATCTTGCACCCGTCGCAGGAGAAAAGCTTTTCATAGCTTTTAAGCTCGTAGTGCTCGTAACAGTCATGATCATGAGTACTTCTCTTAACCATCGACATTGTTGATTACCACTCTAGCTAGCTAGCTGAAAATACAAAACCTAAATCAACTTAGCAAGAAGTCTAATATTAATATTATAAGAAATCGGACGGAAGTATTTTAAATGCTTGTAACCAAAACAAAGTTAATTACCTGATGGAGTTTAGCTAGCGAGGTCTGTCTGAGTTAGAAATACTTGTTCAACCAACTTAATTCACCGAAATGATCAATCGAAAAGGGAGAGAACTTATTTATGCGTAAACGTACATTAATTTGTTGTAATTAACTTGTGTTAAGCAATATTGCTATTGCCATGTATTTATACTAAGGCATCACGACTTTTTGATGGTCTAGACAATTTCTTAGAAGCTTCATAGTTATTTCCTCAATAAGTCCTTATCGTAGCCGACCATTTGCAGAACTCATTTTAATTTTAAAGCTCAACTTCTAGTAAATGATATGATTGCGCGTATATATGTTTTGTAGACCTATATAAGGAAGTTAGAGCTTTTTCTTCGTCAATAGACATAACATTTTAACTTATAAAATACAGACACGAACAAAGCGACACAGCCTGGCACGACATGAATTGAATACGGCGACATGCATTTATTGATATTTTTATATTGGAGAAGTGTACGACACAACATAACAGGATATGTTTTTTATAAATGTCCGTATAGATTTAACGGAAAAATTAACTCATTTTCAATTTAAATGGAATTCACTAATTCATATTATGTTATGAATTCTCGAAGAACCTCCGCGCGTGTGACGACGATATGTTCTTGATCAGCACGCAGATAAGATATCATGCGTCTTCCTATCACAAATATGTTAGGGACTTAGGGTACATGACCAATATATTTAATATCTATTGACAAAAATGAATTTTTAAGATGTTACGCACGTAAAAATTAGTTTAGCTAGCGTTTAGCCTACTTTCGAAGAAATTAATATTAATATTTGTCGGGACCACTTCAAAATTGTATATTTTAGAAATTAAAGAGCAATTCACTAGCTACATCATATCACCTGCATGCCACCATTAGACCGAATAGCTAGATCATAACATGAATTAAGAGTAGTCAAACAACGTATACGTAGGCCAATTTCATTCATAGGTCATTGTTATGAGCCACGAGATTAGCTAGAGTGTATCATCATAAGAAATTTAACAAGTGTCCCGCAATATTAATTTATATATATATATATTCCCTAGCTAGCTATCAAGAGAAATTACCAGGGATTTTCTCTCGAGTCTAGTAGCCAAAATTTACCAATATTTCAAATATTGTTTAAACTTTCTTTAATTTATTCTTCTTTGGAAATTAATTATGTATCTAAGCGTAACATGATTTTACTTGTCAATTGTCAATCTTTATCATGGCCGACTTTTTGCTTGTTAACTTGTGACACTCGCTTTTAAAATAAGTTGTTAGTTACGTTATTGGTATGCTGCTAGCTCGAGTTTATATATCTTGCGAGCATACAATTGAAAATTAATTAAAAAATGTTTTATTTTTTTATTAATTAATTCGGATCATCTCAACTCATTTTGGTACGATTTTTAATGACGACATACATGTTGTCATCAATTAATTAGATCATCATAGGCATCACGTCTTAGGTCAATATTATACAGAATTATATATATATCTTAAAGTACAAAAAAGTCTTCGATCTTACATGAAAAGTTAGATAATGTAGGAATTCTATATCTTTATAATATAATCAATTAGCTAGCTTAATTAATTACTCATAGGCCATAGAGGAATTAACATATATCTAGCTATCTTTCTTTCTTTTCATCTTCCAAATTACAAGATCAGTTCTTTTTTTTTTTTTGGTCGGCAAGATCAGTTCTTTTGGTTTACATTAACCACATTAATTTATTTATATATTTTGTGGACGCTCTGGCATGGAATTGGACTAGCTAGAGGAAATACGATATGTATGCATACATATATATATTTGATTCCCTATTGGGCCTTGTTTCGGCCCGTATTTGGGCTTTGCTTTGTTTGTGTAAAGCACAAGTGCCAAGTACATATTAGAATGGGCTTGATATATGAAGATTTTAATATCACTGCGCCACAAATTAATCACAATATTTAAAAAACTATATAGTTAGCTAATTAACATGTTGGTCTCTTTTGTCTGCAGAAGAAATGAGTTTCTGTTACCCTTTAAACAAAGTAGTATATATGCATGTACAGCAAGAACTAGCTAATGAAATTTAAATATATTGAACTAATGAACTAGCCAAACCAAATAAAAAACAAAGGCAAGAACTAGCCAGCAAGGGATTGTTTGTCACTAGTTCCTGTTTTTTCAGTTACAAATTTAATTTTACTTTCTCGATTTAATTAGACTATATAATGAAATTCTCTACAATCAAAATTAGTTGTAATAACCAATTGATCGATCACGAATCTAGCTATCCCTTCTGTTAAATATATTGATCATATTCAAAGTTTAAGGTTCATATCTTTAATTTGTTAATGGAGCAACCAATCGAATTATATATATATACTAGGATCGCCCTGTATTATCATAAGTATTCCATGCATATTCCTTACCTTAGAACAAGCTAAAGGAGAAAAAAATGACAAAAATTACCATTAATTAATTAGTAATTAGCGTTGTTAGTGTTTTTATCCAGTTTTTATGGAGATTAATTAATTTACAGAGATTAGGAATGGAAGCAGAAACATTGAACGTGATTTGTGAAGATGACATCAATGGAAATTTGTTTTAACCTAGGACTCCTAGCTACCTAAATATTTCTCTTTTCCATATATTAATTAGAATAAATATGGGAGAGAATCAGCCTAGCTAGTTATATTAACAACAGTTGGTTAATAAATAAAGTTTTAGAATTTATTTTGTTAAAAGTAGATTTTCCACTTGACTTGTAAGTCGTCGCATGCAGGACAAGAGGACATTAACAAAATCTTGGTACGTAGGTAGAATAAGTTAATGTGCGGTCCAGTTTCCAAATATGATCAGAAGAATTAACAGGCATGATGGTCTCTTTTGTCGGCCGTAGAAATTAGTTTTTGTTACCCTTTAAACGTAGTAGTATGCATGTACAGCTAGTAAGAACTAGCAAGGTATTGTTTTGTTGGCTGTTTCTTCAGTTACAAATCTAATTTTACTTTCTGATCCGATCCCCTTAATTAGACTAGCTATGGGAAAATTGCAAACGGAACACTTTTTATTACTGAGTTGTGATTTTGGAACACAAGATCAGAAATTCGCATAAATGCCCTGTAACTTTGTGTTTTGTTGCAATTTTGGGACTCCTACGGATTTAATTTCAATTTTTGTATGAAATATATACTGCTTGTGTCAATCACGTGATGGCCGGGAAGTAGTTTTCTGATTTTATTTTACACGTTAATAATTTTTTGTTAAATCAGAAAACTTAACAAAAAATTATTACCTAAATCAGAAAACTTAATAAAAAATTATTACATGTAAAATAAAATCAGAAAACTACTTTCTGACCATCACGTGATTGACACAAGCGATATTTTAGAAAAAAATTGAAATTAAATCCGCCGGAGTCCCAAAATTGCTACAAAATACAAAGTTACATGGCATTTACGCGAATTTCAGATTTTGTATCCACAAAATGCTAACTCGGTGGTAAAAAGTGTTCCTATTTTACAATTTTTCCAACTAGCTATATAATGAAATTCTCTACAATCGTAAATTCTAACAAATTGATCAATCTATCCGTTTTGTTAAATATATTGATACTCAAGTTCAAGGTTCATATTTTTAATTTGTTAATGGAGCAACCAATCGAATTATATACTAGCTATGATTGCCCTGTATTAGGCCCCGGAATTAAGTATTCCATGCACTACCAAAAAAAAGGGTTATACTTACACTTTAAAGTGTAATAAGACTCTTTGTCTTACTGCATATAGAAGGAGGCTACGGTTTTTTTAAGTGCATCAACATGCACTGTAGTAAGGAATAATTCTATACATGCATTTTAAACCGTCAGAACAAAATTTCCTTACTACACTTTATATGCATCAATAATTTTAAATATTTTGAATAAATTAATAATTAATTGAGAAAAATATATTACATTTAATATTTAATTGGTTCAAATTGCAGTAAATTAATGTGTGTTGGAGACAATAGCATAAAACGATGGTCAATTGACGACGCTAAAGTCTTTTGTTAACGTAGACTTTGCACAAATTTTTTAAGTTACAGGTCCCCACCTGAATACCATATTCCACATGTATGCAGTATATTCCAACACTAACAACGCTAATTAGTGCTCACTGACCTAAGTATGCAACAGTACTCTATAGTACTCTAGACTATACACAATTTGATCTATAAATACCCTACAAACTCATCTGATCTTCCACCACACCACACAAAACCAAGCTTAAAAGAAAACAACATGATGATCAGCTCCTTAAAGTCCCTCCCCATTTCCATTCTTCTCCTCATTAATGTCCTAATTTTCTCAACCCATTCCCACGCTGCCACATTCACCGTCCGAAACAACTGCCCATTCACCGTATGGGCGGCAGCCGTCCCCGGAGGTGGCCGCCGCCTAGACTCGGGCCAAGTCTGGACATTCAACGTGGCGGCCGGCACCGCAGGAGCCCGCGTATGGCCCCGAACCGGATGCTCCTTTGATGCATCGGGTCGGGGCCGCTGCCAAACGGGCGACTGCAACGGGCAGTTACAATGTCAAGGCTATGGTGTACCGCCCAACACATTAGCAGAATACGCACTTAACCAATTTAATAATATGGATTTCTTCGACATATCTCTGGTTGATGGGTTTAATGTGCCCATGGAATTCAGTCCGAATCCTGGAAATTGTAAGACCATCCGATGTACGGCGGATATTAAAGGACAGTGTCCGAGTCAGCTGCAGGCCCCAGGGGGTTGTAATAATCCTTGCACGGTGTTTAAAACCGATAATTACTGTTGCAATTCTGGAAATTGTCAGCCGACTGATTTTTCGAGGTTTTTCAAGACGAGGTGTCCGGATGCTTATAGCTATCCGAAAGATGATCCGACAAGCACTTTTACTTGCCCTGGAGGAACTAACTACAGGGTAGTGTTTTGTCCAGCTTGATCAATATTAATTAATTACCAGAAGAGTACTAATTTGAAATTATCAAGTAAAATAATTAAGTAAATAAGTACTCCATGCATTTTCTGTAATAAATTTCCTCAGGGATCGATCGGAGGGAATTAGCCCTGCATGGCGCCGCTAGCTGTATTTTTCTGGTTTTTGTCGTTGGAAATTAATATATCCGTAAATTAAGTGATGTGCGTTTTCTCATTTTAAAATAATTATTCATATATATGTAAATCAAGAATATAATAGACCCTATAGTATTAGGTCATATGGATGTTAACTAAGCAATTTTACCCCCATAATTTAAAAACTTTATAATTATAAATATCAAGTGGCAATTATTTCCAACCAGTTTTAATAGATAATAATTCAATTACACAGGACTTGATTGAAAAATTTAAAAAGTTGGGACTGAGATTGCTATTTCGTAATAGTTAAATGACAAAAATTCATTTGAGCTTGGATTTAGTTATGGAAGAATTACATTTTAGTATGTTTGAATTGTTGTTTCGGAATAATAATTAATTTCAAATCCATATATAATAACAAGTTCATTGGGATTGTTCATATTTTGGATGTATTTCTATTACAGTGGATTAAAATCCGTCAACTCCAATTTTAAGCCAGTTTTTGAATCAATATGGAATATTTGAATTAAGTTCACTCAAATATGAAATTCATTTGAAATTCATCTTCCAATTCCAATGCAAATCCAATCAATTCATTCAATACCTTAAATTTAATTACTAATTGATCTAATTCTTTCTTTTTTCCCTTTTCTTAAACGAGTATATCTTACTAACTACTAAAGTTAGTCAATTATCATATTTTAAGAATATCTTACTAACTACTAAAATTAGTCAATTATCATATTTTGACTCCGGTCCAATGAGTCGTTATTGGCTTGTGTCGCATGGGCTTGAAAAGGGTATATTATTTGTTGGGCCCGATCTATTGGGTCTTAACGGGCGAATGATGCGTGTGGGCTTTATTGGTGGAATTAACCCAAGATTAGTAGGTCAGAGAGTTATTGAGGCTTTATTAGATCTACCATTCTCTATATAAAGGCTTGAGAGTTATTGAGAATTTATTGAGGCGTAATTTTACATAAGTAAGCTTGTTATATTTGTCATTCAATTAGTATATAATTGAATAATAACGATCAATTACATACTTAAAAAAAAAAACTAAATAAAATCGTATTGTAAATGTAATTAATTGAGTTCGCCCACATTAAATTAAGCCCAGCCCAACCTTTTTCTTGGTATAAAATTGAGCCCACTAACTTGATGAAACGACTATTCTTACTGCGTTTCAGTTGCCTGCTGCTCTAACTAGTCTAGCGAAGAAGAAAGGGAAGATTACAATCAAATTGAAAATAAGGAGGAAAATGAGCCTAAGGAAATCCGTAAATGGGAGACCATCCGGAACTGACGGTTCAGATTTTTCCTACCGAATGGTCGTCGATTCCAGTACGTTTATTTTTTAACTTTCTTGTTCAAGTACCACTGAATTAGGTTTTTTCGAATTCGTTGAATTTTATCTCTCTTGATTTGTTCTCTTTATTTCCTCTTTTGGTTCAAAGGATATCAAAAGGTAGCTGATGGAAAATCTCGTCTCTCAGTCTTGATCTTCAGCCAGGTACTTTTCGATTTGTTATTAATTCTTTCTTTGTTGGAATTAATGTAAGCAGCTATGGACAAAAATGAAGGGAGATTTTGGGGGAATATTGGTAAACTTAGAAGTACTAAAATCACTTAAAAAGAAAACACTTTATATGTTTTTCTTATTTAAAAGAAAGAATTTTTGAGGTAAGTTGTGGTCAATGATAAGATAAAGAGTATATTAAATCAGATAATTCAGTGCAATGTGCAGTTACAAGAAATGAAAAGTTAACCGCTCAATGTAGAATTTATCTAATTCACCTAAATGCCTTGTTTTTTGGGTCCAATTATCCAATAATTATTAAATGTCCGTCTATTTTTTGCTTCTGATTTGTGCTTCATTGCAGGTTTTTGTTCAATTTCTAGCATTGGTAGCTCTATTTTTAACTACACCAAAAGGGAGCACTCTTGACAGAGTATCTGTTTCTTCTCCTCTTATTTGTTTCTTTTCTCTCTTAATAGGAGAATTAGGTAAGACTCGATAAAAAGATGCTTGTTCTAGTATGTAAAAGTTGTTTTCAAATGGATATAATGTAGCTTCTTTCTCATCTTTCACATTGTTGAAGGTCGAAAGCGCAGCCGCATCAACTTCTTGAAGTTCTATCTATTTGGATCATCAGTTGCTTCGTTTATCTCAGTTGCTTCGCTCCTTATGAACGAAAAGTCATTTGAGGTTGGATTATTTTCTATCTCTTCCCATTATTCGGCGTGCGTGTGAGATCTTTTTGTTTCTATTACACTCGTTTACAAAAATGTCTATTTTTGCAATCTATGGGGACACAGATTATCAAAGATTTGAGTAGATCGGAGACGTCAAAGTTCGAACTTTTCAAGATTGCATCTGTTCTATTTGGTAAAGTTGTTTATCATCTTCATGAGATATATTGTTTGTTTTGTTTACAATCTGAAATGTTGATCTTCATGTAACCTGTAATGGTTCTCAATCTGTGCAGGAGTCTTGTTACAGATACTTGCAATTAGTTTGACGACTTCTCTCATTCACAATATGGCTCCTCCCAAGAGGGCTTCATGATGAATTTCCATTCGTTCAATGTATTCTGGATAACTGTTCTCTTTTAATCTGTAACCATACATAGAATGAGAATTTCTAAATTTTATTTTCTTTGAGTCAATATCTTTATTTTGAAATTTTTTGTGTACCTTTTCCATTTTTCATCTGTATCAACTGTTGTAAGATCATATTTGCATTTTAGACTCAAATATACCGTCTCTAAGTACTGAATTTTGCATTTGAAAGATGTAAAGTATTATAGTGCAAGCTATAATTTTATGGGATAATTATGAAAAACTCTTGAGGTTTGGCGTTTTTTTCGAAAATACACTTAAGAGTCTTAGATCTTGAAATGCTATAAATATCTCACTAGTCAGCTAAAATTTTACAAATGTTCCTATTAAATCATAAAAATATATACATAATATCTCTTGAAAAATCTTGCAAATTAAGTATAAAATTATAAAGTTTGAAAGCATTTATTATAAACGCTGTAAAATATTTACATTACATAATACTCCCATAGTTTGCATATTTAACAAAAATTAATATTTAATTTGTGCACAGCACGAGCTTTAAGACACCTTATCTCGTTGAGTCCACGTATGATAAATTCACCGATGGGAGGAAAAAGGAAATTAGGCGCCAACACAAGTAAGTCCCTTCCATTTCAATTGCCATTTTATTCAGTCCACCCATTTCCCCTGCAAACTATCTGACACACACAGAACTGAGGAAAGATCGGATAGAAACTAAACAATGCAGATTTTGAGTCAGATTTTGACTCCTTATACTCATCCTCGCAGCAAAATCTGCCTCCGCGGTTGCATTCCTCACAAAACCCAACCATTTTCGCGAACCCCTTTGCGGTTAGCTCCGAACAAGACTTGGAACTGCTTCGATGGTTAGGAAATTGAAATCTTTTCACTCTTAGGATTTTCTCGTAGTCACTTATATAATTTGCTAGTGTTTTTTCAAAAAAGTTTGCGTTTTACATTTTCCTTCTTATTAGATTCCAGGGGAAATCACCGGGCTAGAAAGGACAAGCGTGGTGTAGTTTCAGCTACTGACGACGGGAACCTGGGAACTGTACAAAGAAACAGGTTTTCTTCTACCCTTTTAAAATTGTTTTCCTATGTTTTGTTAATTTTCCTTAAATTAAGATTTATTGGAAGATCACGAATTATGTAGTCAAATCAAATATATATGGGAAAGGAAAATCATGGATTAAATGGGAGCTGTTTCTAAAAGCATATTACACCGGCTAACTGAGATAATAAATTTACAAAACCCTCTCTAATTGTATATATGGAGTATGAACATTACGGACTAATTTAATAAATCCATCTATAGCATAAATCTACGGAAAGACTCTTCATGTCGAAAAAAAATTCCAGTTGATGTTGTAAGAGCATGGTTTTCATCTTTCTTCCTGAAAATTGCGCACTTAAAAATGGAAAATCTTTAAAATGCCCGTTTTTAGTACTGCATCCTTTTCCCCTGTTTCAACGGACATATATTTCACCAAGCAAAGATGAAACCTACTAGGCTTACCTCATGCACATTAAAACAGGATGTAATCGTCCTAATACCACAAATTCCCATTACTTTTTTCTTCCTTGGTCTTGTAGATACAAACCATTTTATCATACAAGAATGAATAACTGTGTACTTATTAGTAACACACACATTATGCTATGCAGAAAAGTTGTTGAACATATATTCCTAGTCAAAGCAAAACAAGATTTGTCCGAAAAGCAAGAGAAAGACATGCTAGATTTTCTGTACACGATGCAATATCAGATGCGCGGCATTGTTGCCATATCATTAGGTAATCCTAACAAGGCCTGATAAAATTCTCTAACTTGGTTTGTATAGTGAAACCAGACAATTTGCTATTTTCAAATTCAACTTTTCTTGTTGCAATTTTATTTATATTGTTTCCCACATGCTGAGAAATTAAAAGTTGATACTTCCATATAATAATGTTAGATCACTACCATACTTTTCTATCATTGTTGTGAGATTCATGATTGTTTAGATCTCATTTTGGGGTAATTTAACTCTTCCCGTGTATCATTGACCTATTTGGGGTACCATTTGTATAGTCTGTTGGGTACAACCTCAATAAATTCTACAGATTCCTTTTATGCTGGTATCTCTAGATACAATTTCCCGTGTTATACCAATGTATTATTTGTAGGTTGAGTTAATATTATCTGGTTTCTTCTCTGAAGTGTTATCTGTAAGGCACTCTTTGACTCCTGTAGGAAATATTTCTGATCAAAATCCTGAACAATATACCCATGCCATCACTATGCGTTTCCAGACAAAAGAGGACCTTGACAATTTCTATAAGAACCCTTCTTACACAGGAGTTCTTAAGGAACATGTGATGCCTTACTGCCATGTATGCTCTGACATGTAAACACCAAATCTCAATTCATTTCTTCCTTTAAAGACCCTGCTGATAAAGTTAAAGTTTTTATGTTTCTTATGTCAGATATTTTTTGCTAGCAGGGGTTTATTGATTTTGACTATGAATCTGAAGTAGAAGATGACATCCTGCAAATATTCCGGAAGGGAGAGGTTGGAAAATGCAGTTATGCTGAACTGTGGCAAAAATGCTGTGATTTTATACCCTACTATATAAATATTAAAAATTGCTGTACTTTTTACTGGCAGGAGTTCAACTTTGGAGTCGAGTTCATTCTTCTTTTATCATTTACGATGAGTTCGCTTGATGGGCCTGCTGAAGATGCACTAAATTCTCTTGCAGACCTGATTATGGAGTTTCCTTCTTTGGTTGTTCAAGCCACTAAAGGTGAAACTTTTCTTTTTCCCCTAATATTTGGTTCATTCACAGGATTTTTTTTAATACAATGTATTGAATTATTGCAGGTTCAAATATGAGTAAGATTAATATGGAATATACTCATGGGGCAGTACTACGATTTCGCTCATGTGAGTGACTGTGTCTTCTTCTACTAAAGTGATTCTATGTATTGATTGTCAGACTTCTAACTCTTGTTGCTTCTACCAGCTGAGGCATTCAACATATTCATCAACAGTTCAGAATACAATAATGTAAGGAGCTTTATCTATTGTCTTGTTTAGCATGCCGAAGAGTTATCCTTTTTTAACATTTTGGCTGCAACCTTTAGCAAATGTTTTCAGCCAAGCTTCTTTCATTTAGGGTTTAGGGTTCAGAACATACATCTACAAAAGTTGTCTTACTGTCATTTATATGGGCTTGTCTCAATTGCTTACTCACCTTTGGAGCAGATAGTATGGGTTTTGGATATCTCTGAAACTTGTTTTTTCTTTTTACCAACCACGTTAATTAACTACTATTGCTTTTTGTCTGTTAAGAAACTGTTGATATGATTCTTGATTCTTAAACAAACTTGGCATAAAGCAGATGTGGAAATCCAAGTTTGAGCCCATCATCCAAAAGTCTCTTTCTGTGCATTTCTCTGTAGATCCTATTGGCACCGAGCTTATGTAACAAGGTTGGTTTCCTTCATATTCGCTTTGTGCATTTTCATATTTCCTTATATTCTGCATATACATTTTTTTTATGTTTTCTTTTTTTTTTTTTTCATTTCTTTTTCAGGATCTGTTATGCGTCCAATTATATACATGTGAAGAAAAAGGTTTTCTTTGGCGTCATCAATTATAGCTTATTTCTATAGAGTTAGTTGGGAAACACAGTACCAGTTGGAAGAGTTTGATTCCGGTTTAATCTGTCCCTCTCATTGTAGACATTGCCTTATCTCGTGGCTCTGAGACCAACACCTATATTGGGTAGAGAATCTGTCATGTTTTGAATCATTTCCTTCAACAGTACCCCGCCTAACTTTTATCCTTCAAAGAAATTAAAGGGTTCATTGTACATACTAAAACAGTACTTGAAGCATGCATTGTCACGTTATTGCAACATGGAGATAACAATAAGTTTAAATTTTTAAATCTTCAACTTGCTGAACCAGGCCAGGATACTTAGAGGGTGTTTGGCTGAGCTTATAAGCTCCTTAAAACATCTTTAAGAGCTTATAAGATGTTGCAAAATATTTGGTAAATAATTTTTAAAATGAGCTTATAAGCTCTTAAAATAAGATGTTAGGAGCTTATAATCTCCTTAAAAATAAGTTAGGAATCCCAACTTATTTTAAGATCTTAACATATTCTTTTATATTTTGATCATGTTAATTACATAATTGCCATTACTAACATCATATAAGCACATGGTTTTATTTTTTATATACTTTTAGAGCTTATTCTTAAAATAAGATTTAACATCTTATAAGCTCAAAAAATATCTTATAAGATGTGAGAGTTTATAAATTATTTAAAATAAGCTTAGCCAAACACCCTCTTAATTTTGCTACTATAACTTTTATTCTGTGGTTCTGTCTTTTGAGGCCATCTCTTTCACATGCATACATACAAAGATGTACAACAAATTGTAATTCATTAATGCATCTCCTTTGATCCTATTTGTTCCCCAAATATAATAATTAATACGAGATAAGAACCTTCAACCATCTGAATTATGACTGCTTTTACAATTTTATTCTTAAAATTTTACCTTATAACTAACTATATGAATTGTTAGTACATATTACTACCTAATATCTATATATTTTCGTTGGAATTAAATATTACTTAACTTTTCTAGAGTCCAAAAGTTGCACATCTTTCATAATGCCACCATTTGACTTTCATAGAAGAGACATTTTGTAATTTGTAGTGCCTGCTTCATCAGTTTCTCAAGTATAAAGGGTCCTTGTTAGAGGCCGATACTATTATTATATGTACACATTAGCAGCATCGGATCAGGCTTGCTGTTAATAACTAATTAATTATTTAATATGTTTAGTTTGACTTGTTTGGATCAGCTAATTCACTTCTATCTACTAATTTAAAGAAGGTCGGTGGCTAGCTAACTGCTAATCCAACACTATTGGTTGTTAATTGTACTTTGGCGTATTACTTTTCTCGCATTATTCCTCCTAATAATCCTATTCCCACTAACTTCTTGGCCTTATTCTTGTTCAACATTATTATTCACAAAATACAGCAATGATGTATTGTGCGGTCCTCATTTAAGTCATATATTGTTACGACGTTGTTTTATTTAATATACTTGAATAACAACTTTGTCAATTCTTGTACAATAATTAATTGAAGGAGAAGCAATTCGATGATTACTTTTACAGTTTTTTTTAAGTATTATTTTCACACTAATAGTGAGGAGTATACTTTGAACAAAATTAATGGGAATTTAGGTTTATTATCTCTAAAATTTGGTATAATTACAAATTATCCTCTTATTTTATAAAATTACAAAATTACCCAAAGAAATTTCATTATTCAGGTAAAACATTCGAATTTTGACAGTTTTTTTACCAATATATTAGCGAGAAGACGGCCACCCACATACACTTCTTAATGATAATTCTACTTTAAATATAATGCCATACAATACAACATCTGAGTGCTTTCTTGATTTTGGGTCTTGGTTTTCCACAAATTTTATATGGATAATAAAACTTTTATATAGGGAGTTTTGTAATTTCTCAAAGAAAGATTAATTAATTCTCATGTTTTTTCCTGCAATGCCCAGGGTCTCTGTATTTTTTATTTTTTGCATTTCTGAATATATAATAGGGCTAGTTGCAAAAATTCTCTCAAGTTTATGCTGTTTACGAAAAATACCCTGAAACTTTATAATCTTACATTTACTATCCCTGAGGGGGGTATTTGTAAGGTTTTTCAGAGGGTATTATATATGTATATATTTTTATGTTTCAAGAGGGGTATTTGTAAGATTTCAGCTGACCGGGATATTTGTAATATTTCAAAGTTTGAGGATATTTTTAGAAAAAAGATCTAACCTCAGGGGTTTTTCGTAATTATCCCTATATAATATTGGCATTTCTGCTTGTCTGCATACTTGCTAATTATTTCTGCCTTTTTGTCTTAATCTATAATGGTCACCTATTGATCAGTGCACTATTCCCAGAGCCCAAAGAAAACAGATTTTCATGGACATCTGAATGACATTGAATTCCGTGAATTATCTGAAAGAGTCAAATTATCATGAATAGTAATTTCGATTGGGAAGAAAAACTGACAAAAACCAATAAAAACAAACAAACAGCAGACAGACAGACATCTTTAATTTATTCAGTGTATATAAAAACTAAGAATGGTTAATGGTAACTGGTAACTGGTAACTGGTAAGAAGAAGAAACCAACTACATACATATCTCTCTTCTGTGAATATATATAGATATATAGTGTATACAAACATAACCAACTATATTATCAACATCAATCAAGTATATATATATATATTTCTACATATATCAGGTAAATTAAAAAAGAATGAAAAAAAAGAATACTAGCTAGGCTAAGAAAACAGTACACATACATACTTATGGCTGCAAAACTTCATGAAAGATCGATTCAATTGTGTAAAGGGTTCGGTCCGCCCGGAGTTACTCTATGTGAAACTCTATAACTCGATTCGTCATCCTTGCTTTTCGATTTCTCTGGACCAGCTGCTACAGGAAAATAATTATACCATGAAGACGACTCCGAATGATGAAGTACTGGCCCTGCAGGTGCGATTTCCTCATTTAATTCTGTCTGTAAAACGCGACTATTCGAGAGATGGCTGATAGAGAGGAGGACTATCAGCAGCAGCAGAAAATTAGTTGGATATTTCGAATGGATTGACATTTTATATATGCAATTTTTTAATTTGCTTGTTTTTTCAGGAGAAGAAGGATGGAAGAATGAGATTGTTAGTTTCAGTATAATGTATTGTTGTGTTGTGGCATCAATTCAAGAGCTAGAAATGAGCTCCCTATATAAATCGTTCGAATATGAAATGACGAAGTTGCCCCAATAAGTGTGTTTGGAATTTAGTTCTAGCTTGTTGACTATAAAACTAACTAGGGTTTAGAGTTAAAACTTTAATATATATTATTAGCTAGCCATAAGTGTTGACCATTTCATACATATATGACTTTTGGTGCATGTGGAATAATTTGAAGTCGTACTAAGATCAATTGAAACAATATTAGGGGTGTTAATTTGCAAATTAAAAAATAAATATTCAGGAATCGAGAGTTGAAAAAATGTGTTTAAAAAGCTTAAGGGTGTTGTTTTCCAACTTAATTATTATTCATAGTTTACTTAGAGTCGCCTTAATGTGAATGGCTCCAGATCAGTCTTTTCGTGGGTAATCAATCGATGCAATGGAGTGCCAAATCTTGAATAGACATTTTGATGAAATTCGGGGTCTTTTGACTTGTAACAATTGGAATCATAGGTTATGAATTCTATTTAATAATTTTTATGTGTGTATACTTATCTTTTTTTTTAAAAACAAAATACAA
The DNA here is from genome assembly GCA_958496215.1 of Verbena officinalis. Taxonomy (NCBI): domain Eukaryota; kingdom Viridiplantae; phylum Streptophyta; class Magnoliopsida; order Lamiales; family Verbenaceae; genus Verbena; species Verbena officinalis. The sequence goes on along the minus strand of OY292390.1, from coordinate 4,543,512 downwards.
TATATATATATATAGTTGTTATCTTAGATGGTATTGAATTGATTGTTAATAGTGTAAGTCTTCATGTGCCGACAGAGCAGGAGTATGAAGCGTAGGCACATGATTTAGATAGGGGATAGGTCCCTTAAATATTATTAATTTGTTATGGGCATTGAATATGCAATTATTATTTTTTTTTTTATAAAGAATATGGTATGCAAGACGAAGGCGTTTTCGTTATAAATTTGATAGTTACGTAATAATTATTATACTGGGGTAGAAAGTGTTGGCTGGCTGGCAGCTTGCATTGCAGATGTGAGTGTTGCTAACACGCTATGATGCACGGACACTTTTAAAAATCTCACTCTATAATGTCATGTCCGTATCAGATATTTCTTTAATATAAAATATCAAAATAAATCCGTGTCACTGTATTCGTATCGTGTCTATATCACAGTATTTATGTCCGTATTTCATAACTAACACGGCATTCATTACAAAACAAATTCGAAACTCTACCTTGAAATGGAATTTAGGTTCTACAAATTAAAAAATTATGTGTTGGATATGGAATATGGATATATCTCAATTCTCGATTACATTAACTCATCATGATTTAATTTAGTGATTGTTAAACGTTTGAATCTTAGAAAGATGCATGGTACGTTTCACATTCAATCTTGAATTCATTAGTATTCACATATGATATGATGCACAGAGGATATGACATTCATATAAAACTTGTCTAGTGGTTAATTTTACAAAAATAAAAATGCTTATTATCATATCCGTGCATCACTTTTAGTCATCCGATCTATTTATTGATATATTTTACAATTTTATTGGAAAAATATAGAGTTTGATCAAAACAATATTTCCTTTAGTTAGTGTGTGTCTTAAGTAGAAATGAGATACTATACATGAAAAGGATTTAAGTCTAAACTATGGTACTAGTTATATTTTTTTTCTCGTTCGGAGTCTACTCTTCGAACAATCTTGATATTAAAAGATTACTAAACAACTACTTAACAAGTACCAATGATTAACAATTTAAAATTACTTATTAAAGAACCGTAATTTTTGAAAGTAGACAAACATCATACTTCTGATAACGATTTAAAAATAGGGATTACTCAGCGCACTTTGCCATTCAATTAAAAGTTGCGTGATTTAACATTAATTACTGGTCAATTGTATGAGATTCAACATTAATGATAACATACGCCAGAAAATCATGCCCATAGATATAGGAAATACGGATACGAACACGGCGATACGGACACGATACGGATACGGTGACACAAATTTTTTTCAATATTTTATACTAAAGAAGTGTCTGACACAAGTGTCCGACGTGGTGTCGGACTTGAACACAACATGACAAAATATAATTAATAGAAGTGTCCGTGTATTATAGCCATAGATACATGTAGAATTTAAATTTAATTGGCGTCCGAAAATAGTGGAAATCCATATAGCTACGTCACATATTAATTTGATTATTTTCACATAGGGTCAGTTTCTTCACCTAACTTGCTGAATTATATTTCTTTAGGATTATGATTTTTTTTCGATTAGACATTCTTCTCAGTTCTCACCCTTCAAATTAATTCACTACTTAGTGGCTAGCGAGTGAATTTTAAATTACTTCAAATTCAAATATTTGTATAAAACTCTTCTGAATTAATTTACAAAATTTGCCTGTTTGTAAACTTCGTAATATTTTCTACTTTTTTTACGTTGACCCCTCTTATTTTAGTACTTGTTTAGACCTTCACGTTCCTTTTTTTGTTTCTTTCCCTTTAACCAAAAAACAAATTAGGTAATAATTTAACAGTTAATCAGTTAAAATCTATTGAGTCCTAATAAAGGAAATCATTGCAACTTTTAGCTATTAAGCAAGTTTGATCCGTGCATGTTTTTGCTCTCTTAAATTTGAATTTTTGATAGCAACCCAGGGTACTAAACTGTAATTTACACCTACCTCCATCAAACACAAATATGCAACAATTTATCAAAAATTCTTACATATTAGATTGTCACAAATTAGGTTCTAAAAGACCGATTTGAGTCAATCATTAAAGATACAACATTTTGTAAGCCATAGACAGCCCTAAATTAGAATCCCCTAATCACTAGTGTAAAAAGTTGAATTAAAATCAAAGCACCACAAATCCAAAAATAATATACACAATTGAAGGATGGAAAAAGATGCCACTTACTTACGTATATGAATGCCGGGAATACCTTTCAGTCCCATTTTTAATGCAGTTTTCCTGAACAAAGAAGGTGATTTTTGTAAGCCAATTGATGTTGAGAATTGGTTGGCTAACTCTACAAGTGTTGTTTTGTCCCGGCCAATTGCGTTGATCGAGTTATAATAACCGAGCCATGCATGATAAGCTGCTTCTTTCAGATTATTATCAATCTTCTCCATCGATTCTTCAATCTGCATTTGTGTCCAAAACAAATTCAAATCTTTATGTTGAAGCTAGTAACCCATTTTCCTGCTTTTTACTTTATTAATAAATTTCACTGTGGGATTGCCTTAGACAGTGTTTGGCTAAACTTGTTCTAAAATAGATTATAAGCTCTTACATCTTATAACATGTTTTTGGTTAGATGTTAGATCTAAATTTTAAAAATAAAATCTCAAAGTGTTTGGACGAAAATAAGTTCACTAGCTTATAAAATGTAACTAATGACAACTGTGTAAATGATGAAAAATAAGAGAGCTTATTAAGATCTTGAATATAAGTTGGGATCTTTGGCGTTTTGGATAAGGTTATTTTAGATAGTACAAATTGCATCACAAGTGAAATAACTTGACACAGTTATGGAGAAGATATTGCATACCTTAAGTTTTACATCAGGGTCCAAATGGGGCAAAGGGAATTTCTCAAGAGGAAGATCTTTTATCTCATCTAGGAAATATTGTTCCCATGGTGCAAGCAATATAAAGCCTTCACCTTCCTTGCCTTGTCGCCCTGTTCTTCCGAGTCGAGAAATATATTGCCCTCGATCTGTGGGAATGCCGACCTGATAGGACATAATGTTTGTTACAGAACTATAAATTCCTAAAAAAAAGAATTAACTGTAAAGATTGAGCTAAAAACATCAGGATAGTTCATTTTACTTGAATGACTAATGTAACATCAGGATAGTTCATCCCACGAGATGAAACATCAGAGGTAATAAGAATCAATCCTTTGGATTCCTTAAATTCAACGGAGATTCGGGTGCGATAGAGTGGAGACTTTTTGGAATGGATTTCTCTAACATTCAGTTTCATTTCCCGGAGAAGGGAACACATGAGTGAGGTCATCATTGCTGTTGCACAAAAGACAATAACCTGAGAAGAAGTCGGAAAAACAATAAGTCAGATAGTGCAACAGATTTTATTAATCATTTACTGTTTGTGATAAAATAATAGCAAATTACCTTGTAGTCAAGCACTCGAGTTGTATGGCTCTTTAATAGATTGTGTACTATGTGAAGATGCTGATCGTGGGGTGCGACAAGGTAAAATTGCTTAACCTGCTCCAGAGTTAAGAAGATTACTAAGCTTGCACTGGTAGGTTAATAGGTTTTGCTTCAACTAGACATAAATATAAAGAAATTGAAGAGTCAACAAACAAATAAAGTACCTTTTCATTAGTTTCTAAACAACCAAGCCCGACTGTATCTATATAGGCATGTTCTCTTTTTAAAACAAGTTGAGATATTCGACGGACCTGAAATTGCAAAAAGTTAAAACTAAAACAAAAGAGCTAGCCAGGATCTCTAACACTAATACACTATACATTTCATTTATACCTAATTTAGGGTTAAAAACCTTTAACCATTCAAAATACAGTTGCATTCACATTTTACCTATCGAACTTTATTTTCTACACTTTATCTCCTCAACTTTATGGAACTGTTACACATTACACCTTAACATCTATTATCGTTGGAAATCTTAGGCAGGAAAAAAACCCAAATATTATGCATATTTTCCTCAATGTGACAAAGTTAACCCAGAAAATACATGCAAAATCATATATATGGTTTTTTAGGCAAAAAAAAATAAAAAATTCTTTGAAAATAGGTTAAGAGGTTGTCATACGTTAAAATCATGGAGTTAAGGAGGTAAAGTGTGAAAAATAAAAGTACAAAATGGATGAGAGTTTAGATGGCAAAATATATTTATCCAGTTTATTTATTATTCGGTCATAAAGAACAAGCTCAAAATTTGGACCTCCTTTGGAATTGTAGCTGAAAAAAGTAAAGATTGCCTCTTGCGAGGCAAACAATCAACAATTTTCTCCATATCCTTTCTAAACCCGAGATCTAGCAAGTGGTCTGCTTCATCAAGTATAAGCATCTCCAGTCCCATCAATCGCACTGAGATGCCAGACTTGTTCTCAATGTGATCTAACAATCTACCAGGAGTAGCAACGAGTATCTGCATACATCATATCCTCAACTTCAAAATGCTGATAACTTATACAGACTAACAGATGTTAATTTCACTTTTGGTACCATAATTTAAAACATTTATTCAATTATGGTACCATTCATTCCACTTGTCTCAAATTTGATACAATATGACTCATACTTTTGTGCTTAGATCTCATCTGTTAAATTTGCAGATGTATTAAAAGTTGAAACTTATGGCATATCAGCTCTGAAACAAGTGAAAGAAATGATATCAAAATTAAACAGATGTTAAGTTACGGTTAACACAAATGAGATTAACCCCTTATACTGACATAGAAATTCCAGTTCCAAAAGTTCGTCTCAAATCATAAGATGTACCTGGGATGGGCCTGATTCTAGGCGTCTTTGATCAACTTTGAATCGGGTCCCTCCAACTAATGTTTGCACGCCTATGCCATTATGGTGCTTTAGGAGAACATTTGCTTCTGCAGATATTTGACTTGCAAGTTCTCTGGTGGGGCATAAAATAAGAACATATATCGGTGGGACTCGACGAACTTTGTTACTACTTGATGCCTTCAGAACTGTTTCAATAGCCGGAAGCTGTTTATGTTTAGCAAGTAAAAAACTAAAAGGATGCTGAGACTTAAATAAAACTATAAATAGAACTCAAAAGTATAGGAAGATACCAAGAACGCAATGCTTTTGCCCGTTCCAGCCCTAGATTTGACTAAAGCATCATTCCCTGCTACAAAGTAAGGAAATCTGATTATCAGAAACAAACAACTGAGTTCAAGGACTTAAAAAGAAAGAGCTAGTTTACTTACTTAGATTATGCTAGACAGTTTACATAATAAATCATAAAACATGTTTACTTGGATTTGCTTGGGGCCTCGTAAAAGGAGGTGGACCTTAGAGGCTTAGACTAATTGGGTTATCACTATGGAATAATATTCTAGTGGAAAGGAGTAGCTATTTTGTCTATTCATAAGCAAATAAACGTTATATTAGTTAAATTATAAATTGCTAATAAATTCATAACTAATCTATTGGTATAGAAGTCTAAGGAAGTAAACTAGCTCAAAGTGTTTTAACTTTAACCGCCAATATAATCATTAATCTACTTTTCTTTTTATATAAGCTATAATTGATATTTCCGAACACATAAACAGGGTAAAATGAGATGAAATTCACCAAGTCAATGATGTCTCATATTTTGATGAAGCATACTGGAACCTTAACTACATGTAGATTGTCAACAATTCGTAAAGAATCATAATTTTAGGAAAAAATATTACACTGTATTTCAAAGGAGTTATACAATTTATCTGTCATATCAAAATCATTCAGAGAAAATGGCATAAATATAGTTACAGACCTTCAAGACAAGCAGCAAGGGTCGCCTCTTGTACCCTTGTCATTTGCACATAACCCGCCTCAGTAAGTGCTTGGACTGTCAATGAAGATACATCACACTCATCAAACCTGAAAAAGAGTAACAGATCTTCATTATTGCCAAAAAACTAGTCATGTAAATTAGAAACTCAAATAACATTTCATATAAATAATCAAACCGACCTCTTTGAACTAAGTGGTGATCCCTCTTTGCCCATTTCTCTCTCATCCTCCTCTATGCTCCTCCTCTCACTAAACTCTTTTCGTATTGCTGCAACTTGCCCAGATAAATCATCCTCATCTTCCAAAAATTTCAATGGCACTCGTTTCTTTTTAATATCATACTTCCCCAGTGCAGCACTACTTCTCAAAATCTTCCTGCTACTCTCTGGTTCCTCCGCATCATCATCATAATCATCACTGTCATCATCATCGGAATTCATTTCCCGACCTCGAAACCTTGGCCACCTCGCCCTTCCCCCACCACCAGAACTTTGTCCATTTCGTGCAATATTCGAACCTTTACTAGCTGTACTCACAGCACTCCCGGAATAATAGCACTTCAAATTTAACACGTTGCTTGTATCCATTGAAATGCCACGCCGACACCTATTTATTAAATTAAATCCGTTATTCATTGTTCGCCAATTGTAATTTCGGAAATCATCCATCAAATTACAGCCTTGCTGACTATATGTAGAGAAACTCCTTGGTTTAGCAACATCACCGCTTAAATTACTGAAAGACTCAATCTTCTCACCACCACTGAAACTCGATCTCCTCCCAATCATCTTCTGCAAATCAATTGGCTCGCCGACAATTTGGCTTCTCCCTGGCTTATTCGTAGGCATTTTCGAAGGGCCGTCATCCTCATTCCACAGGTCCTCAGCTCCTTCCTTCATGAAACGATCAGCAAGAGCCTTGATATGGTCTTCGGGCGTCAAAGGAGCGTAATTTGGCTGGCTCTGGTCGGATTTTTGCGGGGCCGGAGTCGGATTTTCGGCAGAGGCGATATTGGCTCGAATTTCTGACCTTACTCGGGCTTGATAGACTTGTTTTTCTTGCTCCAGAAGACGTTTCTCTTTTTCTCTGGCTTTTTTCTCGTGCATACGTTTCCACTGCCATTTGTTGAGCCCGCCGGGGAAGGTCCGAGGACCGCCGCCCATCCGACGGAGAAAAATGAGTCTGTTGTGGAGAATTTTCGAAGGGTTCTGGACAAAAATGGAGGAGAAAAGCATTTTGCAAATTTTGGGAAAAGAATTTTTCGAGGGTTTAGGGTTTAAGAGCACAAATTTTTCTGAAAGTTATTTATTTATTATTATTATTATTATCTTTATTTTAAAAGTTCTTCTAAGTCTAGGGAAAGATAACCATTGGGTTTGACCGTCACCAGATATTACTCCCAATGTGGAAGTTTGGGATTCGATAAGTATCGAAATTTAAAAAAAAAAGAAAAATAAGTTTAGAGAAAGATGTCTGATTATCATTCTTCTGAGTATATCTACCAAAAAAAAAATCATTCTTCTGAATATTTTATTAGGGTTTTTTTCGTTTCTGATAATTTGATTATGCAACATAAACATTATTTTTTTGTATATCTTGAATTTTAAGTACAAACACAATGTACACAAGAATAGTTTGAAAATTATTTTTCTCTTGAGCAATTCTTTTGTATATACGTACTTCACTCATGATTTCATAAATCTTCTTTCCATAATTTTTTTGATACAATAACTTCAAATAAAGAAAACATAATATACATTTCTCTTACATGTTTAATATAAAAAAATCTTCTCAGATTTCTCTAAAAATTGGTGTACAAATACCATCAAAAGTAAAACCCATGAAATAAATGGAAAAAAGAAAAAAGAGAGATCGGACTCAATCCTAGGCGGACATTAATTTCCAATAAAAAGACACATCTTTGACACTCAATTTCTAGAATAGTCAAAAAGTAAATTAATTGCATTCTATCTCCGTAAAATGTTAATTCACAATCCTTCTTATAGATAGACTCAATTCTTCTTATAATCAGATTATATTTGTTCCACCTATAAAACACCTCAACATATAGCCCAAATAACACATCAGGAAAAACAAGAAATTTCCTTATATTTTACCAAATGGAAAGAGGAGTGAGAATGCATATTGTTGTGGCTCTGGTTCTAGCAATGATAATGGTAAATACATGTCCACAAGTTGTTGAAGGAGCTTTTAGCATAGAGATGAATCCATGACTCTCCCTGCTTGCATGCAAGCATGCCAAGCCAGACTGGGGGAGAAGTACAAAAGTTCTTCTTGCTATGGTGGAAAGAAATTCTGCATATGTTTAGGAGGATGAATTATATCATATTTCATGTAAACAGCCCTTTTAAATAAATTATAGGCCTTCCAATATTTGAATGATGTTCTTAAAGATTTAAGATCTTGAATAAAATTTCAGAATGAGCTGTTATACGTGTTACTCGTGCATCTTCTTAGTTTTTGGTTACATTATTTGGCAAATTACCCAAACCCTCTTAGGCTTACCGCATTTACGAAAAACACCCTGAAAACTTGAAATCTTACATTTACATGCTGGGGGGATAAACTTAAGGTTTTTTAGGGGTTACTTATAAGGTTTTAATTTTTTTTTTGCGTTTTAGGGAAATATTCGTAAGGTTTCAAGGTTACAGTGGTGGTTTGGATTTTTTTAGGTAACTGCAGGGGGGTTTTAGTCATTTTCCCTATATTATTTGAGATATTTTGCAATATTATGTTAGGAATAATCAATTTATGCAAAAAGAGCACGGAAAATATCGGTTAAGTTTTTCTGCTTAAAATAAGCTGCAATAAGCTAGAAGCACCTAGAATGATGCGTTTTTAAGCTTCTAGGTCTTTTTGTACCTTTTTTCTCAACTTCCAACTTTTTGCAACTTTTAGTTTTTCCAAAGGCAGAGTGTTTGCAAAAACTCCCGGAACAACATAAGATTAAAACACTCGGCAGAGAGTAATCCAAACAGGGGATTTAATGTGTGTTATATTCTTGGATGGATGGGATCTAAAATACGCATTAAAATCATCAAACTGCTCCATACAACTGGATTCTAGCTCAATAAGTACATGAGGGGTCAGTCATATACCAGCTGGGGTGAGGAGAAGCCTTATATGGTTACAGCTACAAAAATGCTGTATCCTTATATGGTTCAGAAATCAGAAGCAACACATTAGGGCTCTAATCAGATTTCAGAAAACAACTGTAATACTTCAACTTTGAATGATTTTGAAATCAAAATCAAGTCTAGATTCAAGACTATAACAAAAGAAAATCACTTTTTGCAATCTGGGCTTTTTATGTTTCGAAATAACAACTTAAAGAGAATGCTATCATGGGAATTCTTTAGATTTCCCTTTCCTCAGAAAAGCCAAGGCAAGAATATCAATCACAAAGACGGCATTTTTAGGGCAAAAATAATTTCTAATCGTTAGAATTTCATTACAACAAAGATGTAGGCACTGCAACAAAACTAGCATATTAAATTGCAACTAAGGCATAAAGCATCATTTACCAACAGAAAACAGCAACAAGAAGTCTAAAACCTAAAAATCCCTAAATCTCAAACCAATGAACTCATCAAATATTAACCAAAATGAGTGCCCACTCCACAAAATCTCAAAAGCCCAATCATCTAATCTTTTCAACAATGTCGGCAATGACCTTCTCCATGTCCAGTGCCTTCATGGGTCCAAAGGGCCTCTTCATATTCAGCAGACTAATGAAAATCTCACCGCCTTTCTCACGGATTTCGAAGCAGCCCCTTCTCGGCTTCTCAGGGTTGACCACAACGTTGACACCTTCAACTTCCTTCTCAAGCCCTTCCTTGACTAGAATAGCCCTTTTCTTAAATTGGGTGCACTGTGTGCAGCGCTCGATGATGATAGTTTTGGAACAATCCGGTTCAGACACCAGTTCAGCTTCTACTTTGCCGGCAGCGGCGGCGGTTTTGGTGGTCTTGGCCTTCTTTCCCTTGGGTGGTTTAGGGTCAGCAGCTGGAGGAGTGACGGCGGCGTTAGCTAGGCGGGTGGAGCTCCGGGTAACCCTAGTGGCTACGGCTGCGACTGAGTCATTGTCGTTGCGGTTGCTTGATTTTCTTTTTGGTGCCATTTTCAGAAAATGAAATAGAAAATTGAAGTGATGAAAAAGTGGACCCTTTTGCCTTATTTCTTCTCCGTTTGGTTTGTTTATCCAAGTGTGGATTTGTCAGCTCAACTATTTTACATATTTTTGTGGTTGCCTTTTGGGGTGGTTCTGTCTAATCTGGTTCGTTGATTGGTAGTTTTCCCGCTCTTTTGAACGGAGAGGATTATTCGGGAGTTATAACACGTTCCTGTGAAATCGTAACCGTGTATTTGAACTCCTTGAGATGATGGAATGATAATGGCTAAAATTATGGGAAAGTGAAAAGTTTCTTCGGTATGGCCGTATGGGCCTTGAATTAGGTAGTATTTAGGTATTGCGGCTAATTTCAGTCCGAATAGTAGTATTTTTATACGCTTTACTCAAGTCTTTTTTTATTTTGTGTTTTTCAAACCCATTATTATTGATAGAAATATTCACCCACAGGAAGTACCGAGTACGCATCATTGTGAATTTTCCAGGTGATTTTTTCCACCAAAAGTATGCTGCAAATGTGTAAGCCAAATAGTTAAAATTTCTCCATTCAACAAAGATGTAGGCAGTACAAAAAATACAAATTAAAATAGCATAAATTGCAACCAAGACATATGAAGATGATTTACTAAAGCAAAATAGCAACTAGCTAGATATCACCAAAAACCTGAAAACCCAAAAATCCTTACCCAACCGATATTATATATACTTCATCAAATATGATCAAAATGAGTGCGCCTACGATATATCCACTAAAATCTCAAAAGCCCATCACTTAATCTTTTCAACAATGTCAGAAATGACCTTCTTAATGTTCAGTGCCTTCATCGGAGCAAATGGCCTCTTCATATCCAGCAGACTCACGAAAATCTCACCATCTTTTGCACGGATTTCGAAGCAGCCCTTTCTTGGCTTCTCGGGGTTGATCACGACGTTGACTCCGACGACATCCTTCTCCAAACCATTCTTCACTTGAGCAGCTCTTGTCTTGAATGAGTTGCATTGTTTGCAGTGCTCGGTGATGATAGTCTTGCTGGAACCATCTTGAATCTCCTCCTCCATCGGAGACAGTGGTGGTTTGGCATCAGTTCCGCCAGCTTCTTGCTTGTCGGCGGAGGTGGTGGTGGTTTTGGCCCTCTTAGACTTTGGCGATTGGGGGTCTGCGGCAGGCAGAGCGACCGTGATGTTGGCTTGGTGGGTGTAGCTCCGGGTAAACCTTGTCGCGGCGGCAGCGACGACATTGGTGTTTTCGTGTTCTCTTTTTGGTGCCATTTCTGAAAATCAAGTAGAAATTAATCTCTGAAGGAAAAGCGAACCCTTTTATTATATATACTACTGATCTTTTGTTTTATACTGTGTCAGTACTGTTAGCTGATCAATTAACGCTAGCTGCTCATGATTCATGAAATAGGTAGTAATTATAGACGTCTTTGTGATGTGAGGAAGAAGTGACAAGATTTTGTCAGCTTAACTTTTTTCACATCTTTCTATGGGGGATTTCGGGGTGGTTCAGTACTCAGAAGATCGCTCTTCTGCAATAGAGACGATTTGGTGATCATTCTGCTTTTTTGGGAGAACCGTGAGAACCGTTGCCCGTAGCCGTTCTATTTGACATTTTGAACTCCCTAAGATGATCACTATATATATATATATATATATATATCATTTTTTTCCATCTGAACTGTAGCGACTTTTGCACTTTACTATCTAAACTTTTATTTTTTGTAGTTTACCTTCTGAACTATAAGAATTTTTGCAATTTGCCATCTCCGACGAAAATATTCCACCGGAAAATTGTATCGTGTCATATGAGAAACATACATTCATATTGTATTACTCTCCTTAGCGTATCGAAAAAAAACCCTCGATCAATTTCAGAAAATTTGAAGTTCTTATTACCCAATTGAATATTTAAAAATAATCTATCAAAGTCGCTGTTATTCTAATTGGGTGATAAAATTTCCTTATTTTCTGAAATTGATTGATGGTTTATTTTCGAGACACAAAGGGGATCAATACAACGTAAAACTATGTTTCTCATTTGACACGATGTAATTTTCCGATGGAATATTTTCGCTGGATATGGCAAATTACAAAAATTCTTATAGTTCAGGAAGTAAATTGCAAAGAAAAAAAATTAGATGGTAAAGTACCAAAACGTTATAGTTTGGATGGAAAAAGATTTCCCTATATTTAACAATTTTAATCTTTTTATTTTGGTTGAACTTTAAACCAAATAAAAATATAATAAGTTACATCCCAAATCAAATGGCTAGGAGATAATTAAATCTCTTCAATTTTATTTGCCGGATAAATTTTATAATGTATTCAAGAAATCCAAGCCTAGCTAGTAATGGGAAAATTAAAGTCGTACATTATGGACAAGGGATTCACGTGCATTGATGTACATTTTACAATATTAGCAAAATTTGGATGCATATTGTTGATTTTCGTAATACCTTTCACCAATATATAATACGCGGTCAATTGCTCGAGAAACATAAAACAAATTCTAAGTTTAATTCTTTATAATTTTACTTAGCCGCTTGTTATCAAATGGCTGTGAAACCTGCGTTGCGTTTGTTTATTTTCCTAGTCCTAGCCTTGGGTTTGGTACTTGGTACGATATGATAATTTTCTCTTCTATTTATTAAAATAAAAAAACATGCATGGTCGATTTGGATATTTATGATGAGAATGCAATGCAGGCACTAAGACAGTGGAAAGAGTAGAAAATCATAGTGTGGGAGTGGGAGGTGGAGGTGGAGCTGGACGTCCTCCTCCATCATACTCATGCGTTAGTATTCTGGGCGTATGCAACGTAACTCTGAGTAAAGCTCGATGCATACAATTATGCAATAATTATTATTCTGGCCTTCATCCATATCCACACTGTGACCAATATCCCGGATTTAATGCTGTTTTTTGCTATTGTGAGCATGACTGCTCCAAAAATCACTAGCTAAAATAATATAATAATTATTAGTCCCCAAAACATATATATATATATTTTAAAATTATGTATTTATTTCAGTAAATGCAGTAATTAATTATTGCTAGCTAGCTACATTTCCTCTTAATTACGGATCTGATGAACTAATTCATGGCCGGCGTGCATGTAATTAATTAAAAATATCTATGGTAATTATTCGATCGGTCAATCATGTCTCATTAATAAACAGATCAATATCGTACCCATATGTGAGAAAAGATTTTGAATAGTCGAGTATTACTATTCTAGAAGCAAAATACTCACCTAAATTAAATTAATTAAATAAAAAATTATGCTAAAAGTAACTTATTTCTAAACCTTATAATTTTCTTTTTTCAATAAAAGTATTAAATAATATTATACATAAATCCTTCAAATGAAAAAATAGGGAAAAAAAAAAATCAAATACTGTCAATCGACCACCCAGATCATTTGCTTAATGAGTATCATTACCATGAGTATATACTAGTAATGTATTGTAATGACAGAATCAATCTTGATTAATTATGCGTACCTAGCTCGATCGGGCCGAGATCTTACAAATCGATCTCATGATGATTTCATATTCATAATTTCTTCAATCACTATTCACTCATAATAATCTATATAAATCATACGAATTGCCTTGCTGAGGTAAAACAACATATCAAATTTTAAAAATCTCCTTATAATTGTGTGTGTTCTTTCATATATAAGTAATCAAATATTAATTCCATCCCAATGGCACGCCGGCTCAACAATAAGATCCCTTGTTTGTTTGTTCTTGTCGTCGTCCTCCTAATTTTCATGATTTCAGCAATGGCGGTGAGTGTGAAAGGTGAAGCACTAGGGCCACTAGGCGGAAACAGGTGTCTTGATGGGCTGGGTCCTTGCAGAAGTGAAGAATGTGACGATGTATGTTGTGCCAGACTCTGCGGCAATTACTTCTCAGGTCTAAGACCATATGGATACTGTCGATATTACCGTGAATTTCCAGGTTTAATCTGCTTGTGTGAGCATGATTGCTCCAAAAACCTCGCCCCATAGAATATTATATATATATATTAATTCTTCTATTTACTTTCTTAAACAGATAGATATTACACATGATAAAATTTATGTAGTTTATGTTAAAAGTTTGTATTCTTGATTAATGGAGAATTAAACAAAATACTTATCTGGTTCCATAATTTGTAATATTTCGTATTCTTGGTTAATGACGATATTTATATTATTAGTAGTTAGTACTGTCACTTCATTTGTAAGCCTAACAGAAAAACTAACGCAATGGACAATGGTTGCTCTTGACAAAAAGAGCTCAAAGAAAAAAGAAAAGTATTGGTTTTTTGAAAAACCAATATTGCCTTTCATTTTAAATGAATGTTTATTATAAATGGTGGTAAAATTTGTGAAAGAGAGTGAAATCTCAGGACGGTATTGGTAATTTATGAATTTTTTTAGGGTTTTTGGTATTTAGTTCAAACCACAGGATAGTTGGTAATTAACAGTATAATATATGAAAACAATAGGCAAACAAATAAGGGGTCTTGAGCAACTCTCAAAGGCAGCATAATTAGTTTACTCAGATACAAAGAAGAAATAAAATTAAGCTGCAAGGACCGCAAAATAGGGACAATTCCAAGTATATAAACTATAATTCAAAACAAACAATTTATACAAAAGCTTTACATAAGCTGATATAAAAATGAAGTTTCCATCTAACTACGCACCTACAAGCATCTCAAAAACGCTACGATTACATCTTTACATTCACTCGTCCAAGTTGCTAACTGACTATAATCCAATTAATTAATACATTCTCAGAAAATAAAGAATATAACTTTTGTTTACCTTATAAGATCGTAGCGTGACCAAAAGGTGTGGATTCTTGAAATCAGGTGAGATACACTTCACTCTACCCTATTGGTGCAGGTCAGAATTGCAGATTTCAGCTCTTCTTTGCCCAAGTCGGTTTCCACAATTACCTGTGCATGTGATTATATCGTCGTTTAGTTATTAGATTTTCATGCAGTTATGCAGTTATTAGAATTGGAGTGTGAAGATTTAACCTCTTGTACTCTATTTCCAGCTCGAGCAAGCAACTTGTACTGATTCTCAAACATGGACGCCATATACACCTGCACATGCCAACTTATTAATAAATCGAATATTTTAAACATTAATTCAACTATTTTTTTTTCTGCTTGATTAACTTCACCTGAAAAGTTGGTGCTAAACCAGGACTCAGGAAATAGCGCCCTTTTGACACCGATTGGATTCCATCGAACTGCTGTAGTTCTTTCATGAGCGATTCCACATCGGGCCACTGAACGAATTTGCAATAAAATTTGTCAAGATTATGAAAATTATAGAAAAGGTTTGTAAAATGTAATATAAATATTTGAATATAAGCAACCTCAGTATCTGCTTCAGCTGCCTCAAGTTTACCGTCCGACGAACCAGGATCACCAACCACAGCCTCCAAGGCCTCTGTCATAGGATCTGGCTGCCACCACAAAAGATAACATTTTTTAATAGGGAGTTGTTATTTGCACTCCTCAATTGTTATTCACACTCCAAATTTATTACTACATGACAAAAATATCCCTCCTATTTTTTACTAACTTATTAGTTTTCCTTCTTTCTAAGATTTCTTAATAAATGATTACAACTTATTTATTTTATACTATTTTTCTTATTTAATATATGATTTGTGATATTCTTTTTTTATATTTTGATTGCAATTTGTGATTTTCTCTTTCCAAATAAAAATTAAATTCTTATTAATTTTTGGAATATTGTAGAGTTTGAGAAATATAATGATATATTATATATTATATATTTATTACTTTCTTTTTTAGCCAGTATATATTTATAAGTTTGTATTCTCCATTTAATTCTTTTGGAAATATTTGTTAAAGTATAAAATATTTAAAGTAAACTCATTGAAATTTATATTATTTTTCTTAAATAATATATATAATTGTGTTAGGAAAATTGATATTTATACTCCATAAATTACTCACTGCGATATAATATCCTAATTATATTTTTATTAATTCTAAAAAAGAATCCAATAATTAATATATTTGTTCTATCTTAATTAATCTAACAAAATTAAAAAATAATAATAAAGTATTTGAATTTATCGAAAAAGAAAAGGTTAGAAATACTCACAAAACACTAAAAGAATAATAAGTTAACATTAAAGAAGAGGGATATCATTGTCATTAATGAAAAATTTGGAGTGCAATTAACATTTAGGGAGTTTAAATAACAACTCCCTTTTTAATATTATAAACTTTTAATATGGTAATAAAAGTGCCATTGACAATGGATAGATGAGAGTTACCGTTATTTCCTTGAGAGACAAAAATATACGTTCGAGTGAAAAATCCAACTGGTGAACCTTGGCGTCAACCATCTGCAACAAAAAACAATTCCTCTGATAAAAATGAGACTAATTCAAGTAAAATTCAAGGTTGGGAATTCAATACATGCCTGGCCAACTTTAAAGTATGATTCAGGATCTAAAGTGGCGTCCCATGAGACTTCTGTCTGATGAATTAGTGCAGGTACGCCTTCAACCTATTTAAAGAGATATCATCAAAAATAAATATCAATAAACAACTCTATCTAATATAAATATATTATAATGTATTATGGAAGAAATGTAAGTAATCTTTTTACCTCAACAAAGACCCCGAAGTAAGTAATCTTTTTAATGCAACACTTGACTACATCTCCAACACTCAGTCGCGCCTGCCAGGCAGAGAAATATTTGGAAGGGCAATTTAAATCCACTGTCCCTAAGGTTCGGTGTGATTACAATCAGTCCCTCTTGTTTCAGAAATTAGAAAATTTCTCCTGGGGTGGTTTCATTATTCATGTAAAATTTGAGAAAATCATGGCAAAAGAGAATTTGACCGGTTTTGAATAGGCTTTAAACTACATCGACTCTTACACCGATTGATTACAGGAGTAATTCATTCCAAAGGTGTGAACATAGCCAGAGGTTTTTACATGAACAATGAAAACTCGGGGGTGTTTTTGTAATTTATGAAACAAGAGGGACTAACTTGTCATTACACCAAACCTCGGCAAAAGAAGTAGTTAGAGCTAGCATGAGAATTCCTTACCATGAGATTTCTCTTCTTTTCAACCGATTCTTCCTTTTCTTTTGGTTTCATGGAAAATATTAGCCTTCTCGAATTTCTGTCAGCCAATACCGCAACCACTTTTACTCTCTGCAAGCATAAGAGATACCACATGAACTTAACATAATTCAATGAATAAATTCTTGACTTCTAATCAGTTTCATTCAAACCTGCCCAAGAAAGGATGATAAGAATTTATGTTTCTCTTGATCATAGGTCATGAGAAGATCCTCAAGTTTCATATCTGATGTTATTTTCCGATCCGACTCACTAACACTTTCTGACTCTACAACTGACTCAGAAACATCTGTCGTGCTGGTGGCTTCATATTTTCCAACTATGCCCAAATTTTGTCTATACATTGATGGATCCAGACCGTTATTTCTCAACCATGACTCGAAAGCTAAGAACTTCCACTTGGCAGCAAGATTCCGATAAGGTATAAATCCTATCAACGAACCAAATGATACCTGTAAAAGTTTAAATATTAAACTAGCAATATTGACAAAAAAGAAACCAAAAAAAAAATAAAAGGTAAAAGGAAGGCGAAAATTTGGGGGAAAAAACACTTTTCCATCTAATGTTACAATTTTCACCGATTGTCCTCTAAAGTTTTATATTTATTGCAGTATACCATCTACATTCAGTTTACAATCAAAAAGTGCTGCCTGAGCACTGGCACGTGCTGCAGAAAGAATAGGTAACTTTAAATGTCAACTGGTAAATTGAAACATTAAGAGGAAAAGTGATTTTCTCCGCATTAAAATATTATTAGGACTTAATTAACAAGTTAACTCACAACAAATCCTCTAGTACTGGAGCTAATTAATTCGACTCCTACTCTTCCTCCAGTTTTAACCAGTTCTTCAGCTCTAGCCCAGTCATCTTCTTCCCTTTCCTTAATGGGTAAACTTGTGAGGAATTTCTCAAGCTCAGCGGGATTCGCCAAGTTTTCACGATTCACGGGAATCGAATCCTCTCTTGTTTTCTGATCTGTTGGTTTACTGGGTCGGTCTAATCTATAACAAGTATACAGTCAAACGAGAAATTATAAATCAAGAATCATGCACATGCAGAGATAGAGAGGATCTACATTACCTTATTGGCTTCCCTATAAGCACATTTTCTATAGATGTATCTTGAGACGGCCCGTCAGAAGCCTGCAATTCTTGAAAAAGAACCAAGACATTCAACAAGAATGAAAATTTAATACTTCTAACAGATGCTATAAAATAAATGTCCTAACTACAAACTAATAAAACTACCTGTTTCCGACCCTTGTCCAGATTCTGTTTGCAAATTTTCTTGAAATAGTTGAATATCTGAGTTGGAAACATCTAGATTATTCTCAGTCATCATCTCTGGCTTATTTAAAAGAATTGAAGCATCACTTCTTCCAGAATATCCCATCCCGTCACTAGAATCAGTTAGGTCATTCTCGTCCCCTGATTCATCTGTCATTGCTTGAGGCTTCTTCAACAATGTAATATCACTAAACCTTTCCTTCTGAGGCTCTTTCCCCATTTTCAGTGATAAATTTGGCTTCATTTCAATTCTTGAAGATTTTCCATTCCCATCATCATCCGAATAAAATGAGCTTGGTTTTCTCAAGATCACATCAGGAATGCTGCTTTTAGTTTCTTTAGTGGGCTTTGTAATTGGAGCGGAATAACTTTTAGTGTCTGATTTGATTGGTTTAGTATTGGACGTTTCAAACTTGGTTCCTTTCTTTGGAACAGGTCTAACCAAATTCAATCCCTGCACGGATTTTGTTGTTGTCTGTTCATCAGATACGTCAAATGGGATCTCCTCTATTTCCTCATTCAATGATTTGCCCTTCTTTTGTTCTAATAACTTCTCGATTTCCAAATAAGATATTTCCGGATTTGACTTCCTACCCATTATCTGAAATATTCAAATGAACAAGAATACACATTTTAACAACCTGAAGGATCCATTAGTTTCAGGAAAATTGTAGAACAGTTCAACATAGTCGAGATTACTGGTGAAAGCTCTGAGATATGAGTCGTATGACCAGAACATAAAGGATCAATTACTTTGTATTATGTTTTTTAAATATATAACTAATGTATAATAAGAATAATAATATAATATTAAGATTCTTTCTTGAATATATGAGTATGAGCTCAACCTCGAGCTCACCTGCCACTTGTGTGTTGTCTGGTTAGGAATTGTTCTCCTCACTTTCTCTCACGCCAAATTAATTAACAGAAACACTGATTAGATTCCAATATCAGCAGGCAAAAGTTATCTTTTCCCATTACCGAAAGAAGCTGCATAAAATGCCTAAAGCTATGCGCTACAAAGAATACAGTATTACAACCCAGAGATTCTCATAATTTCACAAAAAGTTCTCTTCATACATTCTGCACCATAAGAAAACTAATCTTTTCCGAGTTTTAAGCTTTTAACATCCCAAAAGGCAACTATTTATGCAGTGCAGACCCAAAAGTAGCAACTTAAATAAGGAGAACAAGAAGGGACCTTCGCTAACGTGATTTTGGGGTCTTCGCCAATCATTCTACCAAACTTAAGCTCCATTTGATCCCACTCATCGAGTTTCGAGTCATCTTTTGATGCGGAAACCGAAATATTTCTGGGTTTTCTATAAGGAAAACTGAGAATTCTTGAATTCCTGAAATGGAAAGAGAATTGTGGAAAGCATTGAATTGCAGAGAAACTGCTGCCAGTAGTAGTAGCGCTGAGAGTGAGACCGTCCATTATCGGGAAAATAAGGGAAAGTTCATGAGATAAGACTGATAAAAATTTCGAGATTTTTTGTGGGTTTTGCCTTATTTCTTTGAAAATCTCAGTCCTTATGGAATTGGAGTGGGAAAGAGGAGCAAATTGAAGTACAAGAAGAGTGTTATCAATTATCCTCAAGAATGACAGGCACGTGATTGGCACGTGAAAATCCTTATTTTGATTATAAGAAAATCAATATAATAAATTGTAGTTTTTTTTTTTAGAATCAAAAGTCTATTTCATTAAACGTCAAAGCATCCGATAACAAAACAGACAATGCAAAATCAGGAATATCAAAATCTCCAGAACTAATGCTAGTGGATTTCCTAGTAAGACAATGGCTAAATAGTTGCCCAACCACGAACAAAAAAATGAATAAATTCTAGTTATCCTCACCCTTTATGAATAAAGAATTAATTTTTCTTTTGGTCCTAATGAGTAAGGAATTAATGAATGTGCTGAAATAGCATCCGATATATTATAGTAATAAATGAAAATTAAATGTGTTCTTTTGTAATTTTATCAAAATTGAGGGATAATAAATGTAATTTACTAGTTGAATGTGTGATAAGTTTATCTGACTAGTAAAGTAGCAAAAGTAAAACAAAAAAAAATTCTCACCCTTCTATTTCCAGACATTAGAGATCTCCCATCCTCATTTGTGTTTCTCCTTCATTTTGTGACTGTTACCATTATTTTTTACTTCTTACAACGTAAGTAGCTCTTCCATCCCATGTCCTTAATATAAGGCTCTAAATTCACCTGCTCCACTACTTTGGCTAGTTTCATTTTCAGCCTGTGACCTACGACCTTTTAAAAATTGCAAGAATGATCTTAGAACATAATCTAAAAGAACAAAGACAAACCTCTGTTTAATTTGTTCAGGGATAATAATTTTGTGAGTCCAAACTCAATTTGATCTTCCAAATAATAATCATATTCGGGTTTCAGTAGGAAAAATGTCCAAATATGGCACTACTGAGAAATGCAAAGCTTGCGATAAAACTGTATATTTCGCAGAAATGGTGTCCACTGATGGAATTCCTTATCACAAAGAATGTTTCAAATGCAGCGAATGCAATGGTCGCATTGCGGTATAGTTTTATTTTATCTATTGCATTTCATTTATGAATAACATGATTTTGTTTCCAAGAACTAAAGACATTCGTCATTCTTATCACATTATTTTCTTCTTTTATGTGGTTTTTCTGCTTTATAACAACAGAAATTAATGGTATGAATATGATTACACAAACCCTCTAAAGTTTGCTTAAAATTTTGGAAAACAATCAAAGTCTTGAAACCTTACAAATAACACCCTAATAGACCGAAACCTTACAAATACCCCCTCAGGGGGATAATTGTAAGGTTGAATGGTTTTGATGGTGAAATTGTAAAAGGCTCAAATCTCAAAGGTTTGTGTAATTGAACCTAAATCAATATAAAAAAGTTCCAATAATTAGAATAGTAATGTTCTTTTTTTTGTTTGTCTTTTGTTTTTTATATTAAAATCCGACATATATATCTGGGATGTGCATTAATGATACAATGATACTTATGCAATATATAAAATCAATCATATCTTCTTTTTTCACAGTTAAGCAACTATTCTGCTGTAGATGGAAAACTGTACTGCAAACCTCACTTTGAACAGCTCTTCAAGGAAACAGGCAGCTTGACTTCTAAGATTGTTCAAACACGTAAGTTTCCAAAACCCATGATCAAAATCATTCTCGCAAAATTAAGAATTTTGTTTTGATCATATAATGTTATTTGTTTTTCGTCTCAAATCAGCTGGGAAGCAAGGAGAACTGGTAAACAAACTAGCTTGTAACGCCCCAAATTAAAGAGTCACACACGGCCAAGAGACACGGCCTGAGGCCATGTGGGTGAGGCCGTGAGAATGGTGCTCACGGCCTTGCAACAGGTTGTGTGGAGAGGCCGTGTGTAGCGGATTTCCGTCCCACATCGGAAATTCAAATGTAATTCGAAGGGTTTATAAGTTAGAACTCATGTACAACCAATATGGATTAATCCTTTTTGGCAAGTGTTTCCTAAGCCAAACTTTAGGGTTGTGTATGGATTTGAAGCTTATACCCGTGC
This sequence comes from Verbena officinalis, assembly GCA_958496215.1. NCBI lineage: Eukaryota > Viridiplantae > Streptophyta > Magnoliopsida > Lamiales > Verbenaceae > Verbena > Verbena officinalis. The sequence continues at coordinate 4,521,569 of OY292390.1, read as the reverse complement.
GTCCAACGGGCGCCGTCGTGAGAGTTCCTCTCTCCGCGCCCGGGAGTCGTGACAAGCTTCCAGCCAACTTATATTCTACTTTCCTAGTTTCCTACAAGGATATTTCTTGTCCGAATTTGAAATTTTCTAACTTTTGTTATGTTTCTTGGCGTTTGATTACAGAACAGGGCTCCTAGTAAAGTTTCAACTATGTTCTCTGGCACCCAAGATAAGTGTGCAATCTGCAATAAAACAGTCTACCCTCTGGAGAAGGTATGTTTTAACTTTTAAGGATAAATATATTTTCATGAAACATTTTTTTGGCAAAATCAAAAGCCATGCATATATGCTTGTTTTTTACTCTTCTTAATGATAGCCCTACGTTTTTCTTCAAAAGAAAATAAAAACTTGAGTAATGATAAATTACTGAACTAAAAATAAAAGGGATGAAATTTACAATAATAATGAGAGATATGAGACTGAATTTTAAAATAGGGTAAATTACACCTACTATGTACCCCAAATTTGAGCTAATTACAATTTAGTCCTTCTATTTTCAAAAGTGGCAAAAATCTCTCTAATATTTTATTTTATTACAGAAAATGCCCCAGAAACTATACAACATGAAGTCAAAACATGCAAAGAATCAACATAGTTTAGGGAGTTTTTGCATTAAAGTGAAATGTCAGTGGGTTTTTTGTAATTCCAAAAAGCAGAAGGAGTAAATTTTAATTAGGACAAACCTTATAGGAGTGGTGGATGTAATTCGCCCTTTGAATTAACTGTAACTAATAAACCAAAAAGGAACAAATTTGCTGGTCTAAACACAAATATTACCCTTTTGAAGAACTGGTATTTCCAAAGAGAAATTAACTTCTGAATTGAAATTCCAAGATTGTCCAAAAAAAACAACTCTTAATAATCAAACAAGTTGTTTTGTGGATATATATATACAGGTGATAATGGAGGGTGACTTCTACCACAAATCATGCTTTAGGTGTGCTCATGGAGGCTGTTTCCTGACAACCTCAAACTATGCTGCTTTGGATGGCAACCTCTATTGCAAACCTCACTTCTCTCAGCTATTCAAGGAGAAGGGAAGCTATACTCACTCACAAACACAACTTCTCTCAAGAAAAATGCCGCCTTGGCACAAGAACTAGCCGATGTGGCTGCAGCAAACGAATCAAAAATTACCCGAGGAGATTAACACAACGCCCGACGACCCTGCAGAGCAACCTGCTGAGTGCTGATCAGAAGACTACTGTTGACCCAAGGGTAGAACTTGTACCGGCTGAGGCCTAGATAGATATTCTTTTTTTCTTTTAAATTTACGCGCGACCTTGTGTTATTATTCAACGTTCACCATTTTGTTTAATGAAGTTGCCTGTTTGTATATGTTTAAACTCTACTCTAACTCAAGCTAATTTCAGGAAACTTGATTAATCCTTGGGATTCTACATTATATTTTGAATATCCAAACCTCCAGCTAATTCAAAAACTTACCTGATACAGCTTATTTTCTATATTTTTTAAAAATCAAACTCAAGCCGATCGATTTTAAAAAACTTAACTCCTCGAGCATTTTGATGTTTTTTCTCAAACTCATCGTTAATTTTGTTTTTTAATCTCAAGATCAGCTCATTTTAAAAGACTCGGCCCAGGTAAGCAATTTTTACTCATGAAACTCCTGTGCAACTTTAGTAGCTACCCCATATTGTCAATATTGCTGTTTTATTTTATCTTCTTTTCTTTTCCTATAAATAAATAATTTTTTGAAGCTGAAATATATATATCTTTGACGAGCAAGCGTCTACGTGATCTCTCTCTGCTGGGCTGCCGAATCTGTCTGTCTGTCTGTCTATCTGTCACTTGATCTCCAATTCGGTCCTCTATACTTCAAGCCCATCAGATATAGTATATATTTGAAATAAAAAAAAAGCCCATCAGTTATAATATTAACGTTTCTTTTTTTAACAATTGAAAAATTAAAAAAATTAGATAATTATTTAGTAGGGTCTGATGGAAATATCAAATAAAACAATAATGTAATATTATTATACACACTATACAGTATATTCTATGATGCACGGACACTTCCAAAAATCTTATTCTATCGTGTCAAACACTTTTTTAGTATAAAATATCGAAAAAAAATTGTGTCACCGTATCGTATTTTATAGAGTAGATTTGTCCAACAATCTGATAAGCTATAAATACACAGCCATGTGCGTGCTTAAACACAATGCAAACAATTTGGAAATGAAAGTACTGTGTAGTGCAAGTGTATGGGTCCGAAAATTGGCACGTGAGCACTTTATTTTGTCTCCCTAGCTCCCTCATGAGCATGACCACTTTGTTTCATGATTGCTGTAATAACTAATAAGCCCTTTAATTTCGTAGCTTGTTCGTTCGGCCCATTGATGCATGTTATAGCCACCCTGCCCTTTCTTAAAATTTTTAGTAGATATCTCTTTTTCTTTTCTTTAATTTTACCTTATTCGTCTTCTTTATTCTTTCTTTTTTTTTTCTTTCTCTTTTCTTAAATTAAAATGCTTAGCCCCTTCTACAAGTTAATTACATATATATGACATCTTATCATCATGTGACTGTGACTGAAAAAGTAGTCTCTAACAAAAGCAATCATCTCCTCGTGATCAAAAGCTATATATATTATAATTACTTACACTAAAGTATTTTGTTTTTGTTTTTCTATTTAGTATAACAAGAAAATCCGAGTAATTTAATTCTCTATGTTCGAATCGAAACAATCTTAATTTTTTTTGCTGTACGTTCTACAGAGTCATAATAAATATACCACAAAAAAGCACACATGCATGCATGCACTTTAACAATTCATTAGTAATTCTCGTAAACGTTAACCGGCCTTTTGTCAGTTGATTAAGACCAGCCTCAAGTGATAATAATTGCCTTCTTTTTCAATATAATCAGTTCTTCCAATAATGATTGGGGGTTGATTAATTATTGGACTAATTTTATGGGTAACATTAATCTTTGCTTAAGAATGCAACTTAATTAACGTGAAATTAATTTTTTTCAATGCATCTTAAAGCTGGAAAGTGACATCAAAATTGATCATCATGAAGAATAATTAGATAGAGTGTCCCCGGCCTTCACAAAAAGGCCCAAAAGCTGCATAGGATAGTGATCGGCAGGAGACAAAACTATGAGTAAATTAACTTCAATATTAATGATATTAATTAATGATTATATTTTTCTTGAACGAACAAAATTAAAAGAAATGAGAAGAACAAAGCTGCAGCCAGATCCAAGACCTAGATCACTAATGATATAAGCTTTGGTGGGACGATGGAATAAACATGGTAATAATTAAATACAACTCATCCGGTCTTTAATTTCTCTATCAGAGGGCGGGGAGGAGTGGCTGTCGTGCGTCTCCAAATTAACACATGCATTGTTTCAGTACTGGATTCAAGTTTCAACACAACTAGCTAGACAACTAAATATTATACACGCATATACATACAAAAAAAAAGAAAAATGCAATTAATTTCTAGCTAAGACTCTTGTAATTAAATGTCAGTTGTAATACCCAGCTAGCTCATTATAAAATTTGTATATATGTTACTTATTAAACCTGCAGGAGATCTATTTTGTTGTATTTATTAATTCCATATATATATATATATATATATATATATATATATTCGTGTTTGTGGTCCGACCATGTGGTATACAGTCCCTTAGCCTACTGTATGTCATTGCTGGCCTGGGAGCTGTTTTAATTGATTGATTTAACAAGAAATCATGTGTCAAAATACGTACTTACGTTGTTTGTTTTTTAATTTTTACCAAGAAATCGCTTTTCATTTTTAAATTGAAGGAATTAAAATCATTTCTAAATTACTAGCTAGCTAGCTTAGTATATATATCTGGAAAATCACTCAAATAAAAAAAAAGAAGCAGCAGCAGCAGTAACAACACCACCACATATATATATATATATACGTGGTGTCAATATTGTGTGTGTGAATTGTGAAACAGTGACAGCATACCAACACGTACGTACCTGAGTTAATTCACGTGGACTAACTCATGAACTAGCTAGCTAAGCAGGGCAGCACCTCGATCACGATCAACCCATGACCATCTTTAAAGCCAAGATATATATATATATATATATATATATATATATATATATATATATATATATATATATAACCTATACTACTATACAATATGCAATTTTCACTTTATAATCTATTTATTTAATTTTAATATAATGTAAATTAATTACTTATAGCCTATTGATTTTAATTTGTCATTGCCTAATGCCAGTACTACTTCATTTAGGGTAATGTTTCATCTCATCAATCAATTGTACATCACGCCATTAATTTTACTCAATTTGATCACAAACAGTACTTATGCTAGCTAAATAAATTAAATCTTTTGTGCACAACATTAATATTACGTTGATATTTATATTCGATCATGAAGTACGTACGTACTATGTATAATGATTACAGATGATCGATTAAATGAAAATTTCATCATAAAAGGAGCTAGGACTTGCAGCTAGCATTTCCCCCTTTTTAATTCTCCCTAGCTAGCTACTTTTCAGCTTTATATTCTCTCAGGTCCTTAATTCGGTGCGGGATTTAGTCACAATTAATGCTCTTCATTCCTCCTAACGAATATGTTTAGTGGGAATCGAACTTGAGGCTCTTCCCACAAACTCAACTTGTGTATGCTATATTTTCCTCTCTTTCTTTTTCTTTTTAATTTATTTTTGTCTTATATGAGACGTACACTAAATTTCTTCTATTACAATATATTTTTCAGCAAATGACATGGAATGGAACCAATCAGACGGAAAGATAGAAACCCTAGCTAGCTAACCGATCGACAAAAGAAGAAATAGCAAGAAGACGAAATACAGCTTGAAATTAATTAATAAATTATAATGACATGCCGCGCGCATATAAATAAAAATAAAAATAATAAGAAGCTAGGAATTCAACACTTAAGGGTTTGTATTTTCGTAAGTGGTCCAAAAATTTGGCAAGGTTTTAATTGTTCAATTTTAGTACTTTGCAGAAAGTATATATAGGTATATATATGATAATACCATGGCTCTAACTAACTAAATACCAAACGTTAGGTGAACTCTTACCACAATTCTGTTATTCATGCAAGCTAGTATATATATTTTGCTTCAAGAAATTAGCTGACAGCGCAAATAATTTACCAACTAGACCTATATTTTTAATTTCTCCACCTAAATATTATAATAATACACCCTTTTTGGAATCATTGTTTTTAGGATATTAATTTAATAGTTTTCTTCTTTTAATGCATATATGCCAACATTATCCTGCAGAGTGAGTAGCCTTAAAGAAAAACCTAAAGCAAATTCTTGAGATGTACAAAGAATTAATGCCGCAAAACTAGCTTTTAGCAATTTCCTTTTTATTAATTTTGCTATTCTAAGCTAACTATTTGTTTATGGCCGGCTGTCTTTTTAATTTATAATAATAATTAAAATACCAACTGGCCTGGCTAGTATAATTCTCCATCGAAAAGAATAAATGTATTCATATAAATGGATCATTTTAGAAAGAAAAAAAATACTAATTTTTATATGACCATCGTAACTACACGGTTTTCTTAGTACCCATGCCAAAATATTTTAAAAAATTATAACTTGATTAACGCCAGTTTATAGCAAAATTTAGAGATACTAGTGGATGCAAATTTCCATTATTAAAATGAGAACCCTTTTTTTCCTTAGACAATAAGAGATACCCTTTATATATAGAAAAAGTTATACTTTAATTAGTATAGTTTGGACCAAATTATATACAATAATTAGTTCGGAACTATTTGCCAGAGGGGTATTTTTATAGTTGAAAAAGTCATTTTCAAAACATAAATTAATCACCGATTTTGATTTCATTAATTGGTACGCAACCTCGTGTCTGCCTTAAGAAATCTAATCAAAGACCAATTTCAACTTGCTAATTAAAGGCCTTCCGTCGGTACAAAGAAAGTTCACCACGAAATGACCATTAAACCCCTCTTTAGGAACCATTAATCCAACGTATAAAAAACGTAAAGTATCCGTCCCGAATTTTACTATCAGAGCTTACATAGATATGAATTTCGGTCCATCAGTAAATAGGGAGGCATTGAATGTAAACATAAGCATGAACGTGGATTTAATTTGAACAAATAATATTTCTACTGCATATATTCATTTGGGAAACATTTAAATTTGCAATTAATAATACATTATATATATATATTTTTTTTTGAAACTTTCCAAGATGATTTTGGAAGGATTTTCTTTTTTAATCAAGGGGTACAAAACAGCTTTAGAAGTGATCACCATATCCACTGAAATTTTTTTGGATTTGACTCTTTTGATTGGGACTTTTGGTTTGGTATAATTAGTTGGAATTTATGGGCCCTAACTTGTTTGACAAATTTTGGGAGTTATTGGGTTCTTTTCTTAATACAAATGCCTCCATTATATATTTTTGACAAAACTTTTGAAGCTTCATAAGAGTAGCACTTTCTTTTTATTTATTTTTCTTCTGATTTTTCAGGTCCGGATACCGTAAAATCTTGAATCCCAATTGACAGCGTTACATAATAATTGGGTGTAAGTGAAAATGGGTAATGACATCACTTCTCTACTTGGTTAAATTTGATGAATTTACAATAAATATAACTTCACTTGTATTTGGACTGGTCATTTATTAATAATGAAACATAACTATCAGTAAAATTGAATTTTCAACCAAACATATTGCAATAGGGAATAAAATAAAGCTAACATGGCCAATACATGAAGGGAAAATATTACAGCAGACATGTAATAAATGAGATAACTGATGACAAACATACTTGATATATATGTAATAATTAAATTTCCATTCGGACCATAACTTTAAATTTTTTATTATATATATTGTGATTTTATAATTGATTGATCGAATAAAGTAGAAATATTTATCGTGCAACTTATATGTAAGTGAATGAAAAAACTTTTCAAGATGTCCCACCACTTAAATACCAATAATACAATCCTTTTGTGTGGTATCCAATAATTTAATTTTATTTAATTCGACTGTTTCTGCAAAAATTGCTTTCATATTTTAGGTATTAATTTTTTTTGGTCCAAATATTTTAGGTATTAATTGAAAAGCCTGGTAAAACATATAATGACTTGACAAATCTCTCATTTTGAGCTAGTTTTTGGAATTTGAGTTAGGTTACAGTCCGTTTATTCCACGTGCTATCAAAGTGGGTTCTATTCTAGACCTATTTTCCACTACTGTCTCTCCTTGCAAATGTTCATTATTACAAACTTCACGTCTTAATTTATCTTACATATTCTGCAATTTCGAGCGTGAGAGGTGTGTTAAACCAAATTGATACCCCAAATATCTTTTTTTCTCTCTTTGATTACATATTTTCCAATCCAATGGCAATCATAGATAAGAAGAAAAGGCAAAGACTATATGGCAACGGCATTACGGTATCCTATGCTAACGTTATAAAAATGTTGAAACTAAAAACAAGTTTTTCCCAAATTACCATAACATAATAAATCAGCTTTTGGAAGGGTATATTTGTCATTTGTCACGAACTGTTTTGATTTACCACCTAAACTTAGACAACTAATAAATATTATTTAACATAAAGATTTTCACCTAATATCTGATCACAGCATCTTAATTAAACCCACAGAAGGTTCCCACTCTGAATATTTTATTTACTTTTCTCAAATCGAGAAAATTAAAATACATAAAAAAAACAAAAAAGTATTTTTTTTTTTTTTTTTTGAATTAAGTATAATAATGTCACTCTTCCCCTCACAGTTTTCTTTTCAAAGGCTATACAGTTACGTACTCAAGATATAGAGAGAGAAAGGAACAGAGCATATAAGCATACGCAGAGTCTAGAGAGAGTAAAAATGGCGTTATAGCCATATAGCATAGACGAATAACGGAAGGAGCGAACGACAAAATTGATTCTTTAGATCTGCGTTACGATTAACTCTCATTTAAGTTACTGGGTTATCAGTATCTAGATCAACGAGAGCAGAGTTTATTGAGTTTGACTCAGCATTGATCCACTGAATCAACCGCCTGCCCACTTGAATTTTCCTCAGTATCTGAGTATTTCTCTCTTTTTCAGCCATTTGTAGCTCGAAAATCTAAGTGGGCACCTGGAATTTCTCTTGCATTGGTGCTTGCTTTGCTGAATGGTGTTTTATCCGCGGCGGTCGCCGGAGCTCCGGTGAGTACGCGGGCAGAGCTCCGGCGGGTTTTTTTAAAGTACGAATTCAGAAGGTAATGCTGATTTGAGGGCAAAACAGTAAAAATGTTCAAGTCGGCGCGGTGGAGGAGCGAGAAGAACAAGGTCAAAGTTGTGTTCAAGTTGCAGTTTCATGCCGCTAAGGTATGCTCTTATCAGACATGATATACCTTTAGTGCGTGTTTCTAATATTCCAAGTGTGTGTATTTCCATTTCTTGCTTGATTTTGATGTTGAAAATCCATTCGAGTTTGAAATTCTGTACAAAATGGGATTTCTTGGCTCTAGAATCACTTTATGATTGATTTTCTGGTTTGGGAGTGACTGATATTGGGATTGTTAACTTCTTAATTTCTTATATTTGGTACAAAATAGAGGAACAGTGAAGGTTATTACTGTTGTTTTTCCATCTTTGTCTCAAGGAACTTTTTCGTTAAAACTGATTCCAAAATTTCTCAAGATTTTGTTGAAAACAATGAAACTGATTGAATCTACCTCTCAAAAAATCAGGTACCACAAGTTGGAGATGAAGCATTGATGATATCTGTTGTTCCTGCTGACGTTGGAAAGCCCACAGTAAAATCAGACAAGGCATCGGTTCGAGACGGGAGTTGTTTCTGGGAGAATCCCGTTTACGAAACCGTCAAGTTCAATCAAGATCCAAAATCTGGAAAGATTCATGAAAGGATATACTACTTTGTCATAGGGACGGTACGAAAAATATTATACAGATATCTGAAAATTTTATGCTTTGCTTTGTTGCCAAGCGATCATCTAAAGCTAACAGAAGAGTTCTTTATATGTTGCATTTCAGGGCTCATCTAAAGCTGGAATAATTGGAGAAGCTTCCATTGATTTTTCAAATTATGCTGAGGCAACTAAGGTTTCATTGGTGTCTCTTCCCCTCAAGAATTCAAAATCAGAAGCCGTATTGAACGTAAGCATTATTGATTGGATCCTCTATTTTCCTTTTCCTGCTTTCTGTCTTTAAGTTTGGGGGATGATTTTCTTATTCTCTTTTCGTTTTGTTTTTTAAAGGTATCGATTCAGCGGATGCAGGAAGCCAATGATCAGAGGTGCTTTTGAATTTTTGTGATTTTGTTTTTTATTCTTTTGCATTTCACATTTACTCTGCATGGATTAAAATTGAGGGTATTTATTTTACTTTCTTGTTCACACAGAGAGGTAGAAGAAAATCAGAATGCAAAATCAAATTATAAAGATCACAGCTTGAAGTCACAGTTGGCCAGTGATGTAGATGAAACCATCAAAACCAATTCCGATGTAAGAAGTAGCTTTTTTGTTCTCTTTATTTTTCCCTTTCATTATTCTACTTTCATGCTAAAATGCTTTTCTCCTTTTTTTACTAAATAGGATGTGCCATTTAATAAGACAGTTTCACACATTACTGAATTAAACGGGATCCATCGAGCATGTAGTGAATCTGACGTGACACTGTCGAGCTCTGACAGCGGCTCGGGGGTTGAAATTCCATGGCAGCCCCTCGGAAATTCCGGCCATGAAGCTACTACAGACGAGTCTTCAAGCACTCCAAGAGAAACTTATTTAACGCGTTTGGATGAGGAGGAAACTTCGGATATTGTGATTGAGAAGCTGAAATCTGAGAATGCTGCTTTATCGAGACAAGCCGAGATGTCCGAACTAGAACTGCAGACTCTACGTAAGCAGATTGTCAAAGAGAGCAAACGTGGACAAGATCTGTTTAAAGAAGTTGTCTGCTTGAAAGAGGAAAGGGATTCTTTGAAGGGTGAGTACGAAAAGCTGAAAGTGAAAAGCAAAAGCAGCTTCCAATACGAGGCTGGTGATTCCAAGGCGATTATTGAAGAACTTAGACAGGAATTAAATCATGCGAAGGAAATCAATGCAAATCTTGAAATTCAGCTTCGAAAGACGCAAGAAGCAAACTCGGAGTTAATTCTTGCAGTGAGGGACCTTGATGAGATGTTGGAACAGAAAAATCGGGAAATGTCGTTGGAAAATGAAAAGCCGCGAGAAGCCGGTCCTACATATGATAGCAATGATGATGATGAAGAACAGAAAGCTCTAGAGGAGATTGTGAAGGAGCATGGTGATACAAAGGAAGCGTATCTTCTAGAACAACAGATCATGGACATGAAAGGTGAAATAGAAATCTACAAACGTGATAGAGACGAATTAGAGATGCAAATGGAGCAGCTTGCCTTGGATTATGAAATTATGAAGCAAGAAAATCATGATATGGCTTATAAGCTGGAACAGAGCCAGATCCAAGAACAGCTTAAAATGCAGTATGAATGTTCGTCCTCATATGCAACTGCCCATGAACTCGAAACCCATATAGAAAGGCTTGAAAATGAAGTTAATAGAAAGTCAAAAGAATCTGAGGCTGCTTTCTTGAGAATAAGTGAATTGGAGGAAGAACTCGAAAAGCAGTCACAAGGATTTAAGAGAAAACTGAAAGAGTCTGAGGATGCGTTTGTCAGAATAAGTGAATTGGAGGAAGAACTCGAAAAGCAGTCACAAGAATCTAAGAGAATCTCGAAAGAATCTGAGGATGCATTTGTGAGAATAAGTGAATTGGAGGAAGAACTGGAAAAGCAGTCACAAGAATTTGAAGCTGATTTGGAAGTGATTATGCAATCGAAAGTTGAGCAGGAGCAAAGAGCTATAAAAGCTGAGGAAATGTTGAGAAAGACACGGAAGCAAAATGCTAAAACAGCAGAAAAGCTTCAGGAGGAATTTAGAAGGCTTTCTGTTCAGCTGGCTTCTACTTTTGAAGCCAATGAGAAATTGGCTACAAAATCTCTCGCAGAAGCAAATGAGTTGCGTTTACAGAAAGCCCGTATGGAAGAAACAGTCAAGAAAGCTTCCAAAGAATACAAATCAGTTAAGGCCCGTATGGAACAAATGCAATCAGAAATTGATGATAGATCCATGGTACTAGAAAATGAGAAAAAACATGCTGAAAAAACTCAGTCTCTCCTCTCGGATGAAATTTTAAAGCTGAAAAATGAGAATAAATTTCTATTTGAGGAGATAGAGAGTAAGGAGACTTTGATGTGTGAGTTGGAAGAAATGAGAAAATCTATAAAAGAAATGGAATTGATTGTAGAGCAAGGAAATGCTGAAAGAATCGAACTTGAGAAAAGCATTTTATTGGTTAAAAATGAAGCTGAAGCGACGCAGAAGGAATTAAATAAACTGAGATGTCTTGTGGATGAAAAAGAATCTCAATTAGACTCTCTTCAGTCACAGTATACAGAATTAAAGGATTCTCGATTAGAGGATGAGTTGGAGAAGGAGAAACTAAAGAAACAAGTTACGTTATTGAAAAGCGATCTGAAGAAGAAGGAAGATGCAATTAAAGCAACTCTAAAAGCTAGCAAGACCATTCACCGTGGCTCCAAAGACGTTTCGAATCTTAAGGAGAGAATTAAGTTGCTTGAGGTAATGAAATTTTATTTTTCTTCATGAAGATCATATGAATATTATAGAAATATGTTGTGCTGAATTAATTTTGTATGACAACTGCAGGGTCAGATCATGTTAAAGGAAACTGCTTTGGAGACATCAAGTAATGCATTTCGTGAGAAGGAAAAGGATCTTCATAACAAAATTGAACAGTTAGAGGGGAGACTAGAAGAACTCAACCAAAGCAGTATTCGATATTGTGAAAATGAAGCCGAAAAGGTTGGTAAATTTTCAGTTCTTCTGATTTGATTGGAGATTCTTTGTTAACGCTCGTACTAATATTGGTGTTAAGACCTCCTATTATTTACCTTTAGAACTATTTCTGATTTTTTCATAAATAATTTAAAAATAAGGGTGAATAGCATCTGGAACCCTCTGGGTTATTAAAATTACAGATTGAACCCATCAAAATAACACAAACAACCCCTTGAGAAATTATAAAATTACCGATTGGTCCAACCCCTTTGGGGCTCCGACCCATTTACCTGTAAATTCACTTTTATGCCGATAGTATTATTTAAAAAAGACAAACATAAATGTCTAATATATGAACTTATATATATAACTGAGGTTCTAGAAATAAAATTTGAAAATGGTTTTTATCTCCTGGTTTGAAACCTTGGAGTCAACTATGTGCTAATATCATTTATTTTTGTGGCTTGATTTCAGTCAAGAAATGAAATGGAACTGCTGAAGGAGAGGAACATAGAGATGGAGGAAGAACTGAAGGAAATGCAGGAGAGATATTCAGAGATAAGTCTCAAGTTTGCAGAAGTAGAAGGTGAAAGACAACAACTGGTAATGAAAGTTCGCAACTTAAAGAATGCAAAGAAAAAAGCAGCCAACAACAACAATCCCGTAAACGTGGCTTGATCACTCGGTATATAATTAAAATTAACCAAGTTCTTCAGTTACTCCTAAAGCTATAGTTTTTTTGCAGAATTTTTTTTTTTTTTTTGTAAATTGCCTTAATATGTTTTCTTTGTCAGAGTATATCTATCCTATGTTCCTTCATTTCATTGAATGTAACACAAAATCCAAAAGGGTCATCAGCTATGTTCCTGATTCTTTTCTTTTTTTTGGTCTATGTAATATCATTTAGGTGTGATCATATGTAGAAACTGGTGTAAGTTGTTCTGAATATATTCAATTCCACTGCCCACAAGCCCCACATTGTTCAAACTGTTGTTCTTCCATTGATGCGGTAATTGTGGGAAACTTAAGTTCTTGAAGGGGTTAGAATTAAATTAGTCTTATTTAGTTTTACATTTAGCCTCACATCTTTTTTTTTTCTAAGTTCTGAAAAAACTGGTTTTTTTCATTCTAGGGTTAATTACATTTAGACCCCATATGAGTTTGCTAAACTACAAGTCGAGATCCTCTTTATCAAACAATTACACTTACACCCCTATGAGTTTCCTAATTACAAAAAACACCCAATTCTTAGGGTTTTAATTGAATATTCCGTTAAAATTTTGACAGAGCCCTAGAATACTTGGGTGTTTTTTGTTATTATGAAACTCATGTGGGATGTAATGTAATTATTTACTAAGGTCACGACTTGTAGTTTAGTAAACTCTGACGGGTTCTAAATGTAATTAACCCTTCTTGTTAATGTACCAATGTAAAGCAAGCCATTTTCATAGTACTATAACTTAAAATTTTACATCAAACTCATCAAACTAAACCCAAATAATTCCTAGAACATTTAGATGAAAGGATGATGATAGTGACTTAAAAGGATGATTCAATTCCATTAACATCGTTGAAATTAAAGCATTTAAACAAAAATTGTCTAAATTAATCAGCTTTTTTCTCCCTCTATATACAAAAGAACACGTTTACATACACATATATACATATAAATTCTTACACCTTATTATTAATCAAACCATAGACTGTGACAAGTGCCATAATAAGTGAATGATCAACATTGGCTTCCACCGTTAATCTGAGTACATCATCTCCCAATCGAACTCCTTCCCTCGACTCCTTTCGGACAGCCTCCGCCACAGTTTCGCCTGAAATATCTGTAATTTTAAATGTAGATTTCCCTTCCAATCCAATGATTTTATAGCAATTTCCCATCATGTTTTCATCACATTTAAGAAGAACACTGCAAGACTTGTCTTTGCTCAGAATTGTCTGATTTCTTCTCACTTCAAACCATGCCCTCTCCGTCGAATCATCAGTACTCCATTTAAAGCCTTCCCAATATCCAAAAATATTCTGATCGTGAACACAAAAAATTAAAAGAAAGATTTAATTATCCCAACACAAGTAAATAAACTTGTAAGTACTTATATAAATAAATCAAAACGCATAGCATACCTTTCTGTTAATAGAGCACAAAACTTTGCCAGTTGAATCCATGAGCAAGATCTTGGTGCTGCTTCTTTGCTGATAATTATCAACTCGGAAAACGACGTCGCCCTTGGAGTTAAACACAGTGCAACCTTTTCCATGGAACACTAGAGATTTCATCCATATTGTGAACGTTTCCTTTTCTGATGTTCCGCCAGTACTATTAGTATTAGTTGATGGATAATTAGGATATATTTTCGCCATTAATCAAGATAGATATTATCAAGCTAGCTAGCCTAAGAAATTAACACGTTTTTTTCCAGTGTATTAAGGATGGTGAGTAATTCTGAACTCTTAAAAACTAACCCCAAGTACTTGTATTTATATATGTCTCGAGATTTGTATGGATTAGCGTCAGCAATCCACAATGTTGAAAGATAAATTGGAACCTAATAACTGTAGACAAAGTGGCAGCCAATTTCCTTAATTAATTTAATCTTAATTAATAGTACGTAATTCCTTAATTAACGCAAAAAACCTTATCGTCCATGATGAATTATTAATTTAACTGGGTTTGTCACCATCACCTTTTTCATTTGCTCATGATCAGCAGTAATTAAGACATAAAAAGTTAGTCGTAAACCAGCAATATTATCTTATGTAGGATGTCGCATTTTCACTTGGTTTGATAAGATGATACGAGAAAGTTTAGTGGGCTTGTCATCATGATTAGGACAACAATCTATTGTTAATTACAAAGTGGTTGGTTTGTGTCTGCAACATGTATGGTTACTAACATTCTTATTAATTAACTAACTTGTGGTTAAATTCGTCTCGTACTCTTAATTCTAGTCATTTTTATTTCAAGCCAATATTGACCTAAATAGCTAGTTTTATTAATTAATTAAATTTTACTTAATTAGCATTAATGTAGGGATGGAGACATATTTTCTTGGTCGATCGAACTCTTAGCTAATTACATCATGCGAGGGTAATTAGAAATTTTGAGTTGTATATAGTTTTGTTTGCAAAATTATAGGCTTCTATTGATGTTTATGATGTACGGAGACTTCTTAAAATCCTATTCTGCCGTGTCGTGTCGGATACTTTTTTAGTATAAAATATCAAAAAAAATCAGTGTCGTCGTATCCGTGTCGTGTCATTTCCTTGTCCGTGTTTCATAAATTGCGGTATTCCTCACAATTTAGAATTTCACTCTAGATATTATAGTAGAAACTTAATCAACTTGACCGATGAGATACTCCGTTACAACCACCGATTTCTCTTCATAAACATTGTTTTCTCGCTAGCTTCTTTTTTTGGGTGCAATACTTTTTTTAAATGTATTTGACTTTAGCTATTGCGACGTGCATTATGAATCTATGATGACCCTATGACTAGTTGATAATGAGATGGGTCAACAATATATAACTAATTAATGTATGGTTACGATAACTATCAAAGGATAAATCATAATATTAAATGTTATCTTTGAGTAATTAGCCATACCATAATAATAAATGGTTACGGACGTGTCTTAATTATTACTCTGCAGCTAAGGTAGGTGTGGGATTCTTATCGGAAGTTAATTCTATATATACTTAATTAATTTTATATACGATGATCGAGGTTAGTGATTTGCTAATGGCGATTCCACAACCAGATTAAGATATTACACCACTTTAATTGCATGTGCTTTATTAGCTTAATTGGATCATAATAAACTCAAAGTTAATTAGGTACTGATCATGACTTTATTTTTTAATGGTTTAATTTGGATCAGACTAACTTAATATATAACTGTAACGTGCTTTATCCAAATTAGTTTGGATTGATAGAACTTTGAGTTAAAGATTTTAAATCTATAGCAATAAACTTTTTTTTTTTTTAAACGCACGCACATAATTCGATCATTGTCATTGCAAAAACTCGAACCCAAATCTCCACACTTGAGTAATATTTGGTAGCCATTGGGCCAAATCCCAATAGTTTATAGCAATAAACTCATTGAGTTATGACAATAAGATAAACAATTAAAATTTTTTAAATACAAGATTATTAAAGTAATAAAAATTATTATCAAAGTTCAAATTTACATCGAGTATCCTTAATCCGGTTCAAGGTTTAGTCACATTTAAGACTCATTACCCTTTCCAGAAAATATAATTAATAGAGATTGAACCTAAAGTTCTTCCCACAAACATAGTCACACCAAGCTTGATCTATTTGGTACTCTAATCTGTTAGAAATTCATACATTAAAATTATAAAATCGGCCCAGTTGAAGCGTTACTCTCAAATAGAAGCATAACGTGTGGAGCAAAAGCCCATTTAGTTAGCCACTTACTTTTGATTAAGAATTGTTAGAAGATGGGCAAATTTGATTAATCGGAAAGCCCATCATCAATTGTGTCGCATGCACTTTAATAGAAGTTCATTTCACTGAAACTAAATCTCCCTGAGTTACCGAATATAATTAGGTTATAATACACGAATACTCCTTAAGAAACTATCATATAGTATCGTATAGAACACTTTTTTAATAATATATATTAAAATAATGGTGTTACCATATACGTATGGTATGGTAGTTGAATACATAAGTAGGTGAGGGAAATATTTAATCGTCTTTTGATATAGGTTCCCAATTATTGATTGCGCATGATTTTGGTAATGTTTATTTATTTAATTCTTTTATGAAAGAAATGTGGTAGCTAGCTCTATGATAATTAGGGCTGGCCTGGATATATAATAAATGTTGTTCTCTCCTGCGGTCCTGTGGCCTTTCCTTTTAATGCACCTCTGCTACCACCCTTTGCAATAAATTAAATTAATTAATAGGACCACTTCACTCCCAAAATTCTTAATAAACATCAAACTAGCTAGCTATGTTAGTATAATTTAAATTTCACTACTAATATGATTTAATTAATTTTCAATATTCAATACAAATTAGCCACTTTATGACGTCATAATCAAGATTAACATACTATGGTGCGTGCTAACATATAGAGGAATATTAATTAACTAAATAAAATTAGAGTTGAAGATGAATATATTTCTAGGAAAGACGATCAGGAGGCTCATGCAATGCAATGCAACGGACCTATTCCAGCTAGCTAGCTACCATATGGTTAGTTGTTGATAATTAATTAATCCATATATATATATAATATAATCATTGTTTTAAGAAAAACAATTATCTGTTTCGATGTTAAGTCTGACTTCTCATATAAATTAAAAAACTTTGTGTCCTAATTAAAATGTACTACTCCGATCGACATTATAACATTTTCCTATATTAATTAATTATCCAAATATAACAACCATTATAATGAAACCAATCTTAAAAGTTCAAATTGATGGAAATATGGAACAAGTACGAATTGATTAGCCATGCATAGAAAAAGAAACATTGATGAAGTTCTTAATAGCGACTTTGATTATTCTAGTGTTGGTACAATTGTTAGAGATATTAGAGAGAACTTGCATGCATGTCTTTAATTTCTATTTTTTTTTCTCTTTTGTTCTACGTACAGGTAATTGTGTTGTCCATTGTCTAGCTAGCTAGGAACTCATCTAGCATTGTTTTTGGGAACTTCGATATCCCTGATTTTGTTTTAACTATGTTTTTATCGGGCATTTCGGCAATTTAATAATATAGGCATTTTTCTTTCAAAAATAAACTTAATTCAATCCATGAAATTCTATAATTTTATGTTAAACACTTATAATTAATATAAATCTCTTATTGTATGGGGGAAAAAGAGAGTCAAATACGCCCCTAAATGTTGACCAAATCACACAGGGAACAGACCTCCAGCATACATATATGCATGTCCTTGGTGTACCCTCAAAGGTACATAATTAATTAAAGAACCATAATGGTATTGATTCGTATTCATTAAAAATTATCGTTTATTTATTGCGAATTATTATTATTATTGTTGTTATG
Organism: Verbena officinalis; assembly: GCA_958496215.1. NCBI lineage: Eukaryota > Viridiplantae > Streptophyta > Magnoliopsida > Lamiales > Verbenaceae > Verbena > Verbena officinalis. Next base: position 4,503,552 of record OY292390.1, on the reverse strand, counting down.
TGTTCTTTATTTGGCAATTATCATATGGACAGTGGATAATGCAATAATACATTAGGCAGGCAACATTAAGAGCAGTTTACAATGTAAGTACTTATGTGGTCAAATAGAGACACAAATGCAATAAAGGCATGCACCTGAAATGTTCTAAATTAATTTACAAATAAATTCGTCTACAAATTAAGAAAATGAAATCCGTTATAGCTACATTTACAAACATTGCTTAGACTAAAATTCGATCAAACAACTTGGTGGTGAGCTATACCAATTTTGTGTGAGTATGATAATGTAGTCATCTGCAGGCCAAGAAATATTTAAATTAGGAGACTTGTAAATTAATCTCTTGCTCTTCAATTCTACTTTAATTATGAAAAGAGACAGCATACCAACCACTTCAGCTTTTGAATTAAGATATTCTACTTTACTTATACAAAATATGAGAGCTATCCCACAAAACAAAACAAAAAAAAACAAAACAAAACAAAAAAAAACAAAACAAAACAAAAAGATGTGGGCATACACATAATACACACTTTCTACTATATATAATGTGCGTTTGTGTGTGTAATATTTAAAATTGTGTAGGGATATCTATACTATTATACTTACAACACTCTACTTAGGCGGCTACTATAAATTACATATAAACCCTCTAACGGAATCCTAAAAATATTAAAGTTGCGAACTTACTATTTATCATTAATAACCGATAACTTATAGAAAATAATAATTATACTTACACCCCTCAATATAGAGGTAAATAAAGTAATAGTACGTCCTCGACTTATGATTTTTGCTGACATTAGCCTTAACCCTAACAGCAGGACCTAAGTGTCAGAAGAAACCATAGTTGATAGAGTGTCTCTATAATTTCCAATAATTAATCGATCGAGAGAATGTTGCTATATTTACCCATAAATTAAGAGGTTTAAGTATAATTATCCCAATTTCATATTGAGCTATTAGCTTATAAAATTGCGAGGAAGTTAAGATGTAAGATTGCAGTCAATTCAAAGTAAACCCGTGACATAAACTTGCATGACTAAAACAATGTTTTATTTATTTCAAGAAAATCATCATCTACAACAATATTTTAGTGTCTATATTAAATTTTTATTATTCCAATATATAAAATCCAGACTGCATTAGACAACCCAAAAGAAGTAGGGAACCTTAACAAAAGCTAGAGCTAGCGCACATGAAGTGGTTTCCTGTCATTATATAAAGTGCAAATGGAAGGCAAAACAGACCCCCCATCCTCGTCAAACAAAAACAAACTGACACACACAATCCCTTTACTTCAATAGAAAACTACACACTATTAAGAAAATATTAAAAGTAAGGATAACTATCCTAACCCCTACAATTATTGGAAAATCGTTCACTTTCTTGAATAGTATTTGCAAATATTTTGTAAATTTCAAGAGGATATTCGTAAAGTTTACTGGTTTACGAACATTACAGGCCGCACAAATTAAAGTTAGCCTAGCCAAGACCAAGACCAAAACCACAGTTTTATTTTGTATGAGAATTGAGATATGCATTGATCGAAGTGGTCCAGCTTCTTTAATTAATTTGAGCCCCAATTGGACAACTTGTAAATTACTAAAAAATGGTGAGTCTTGTATTGTCCTGCTTGGGAGCACTGTCAGTGAAGACCCTTAAGTTCATTCACAGCATTTTTCCTGTCGATCTGATCTGATGTATACATTTCAAATTTTTATTAAAATTTTCTTATTATCTATATTGTGGTAACAACTACAGGAGAAATAATAGTTTTACAGCATCATGAAAAAGTTTACCAAAATAAGTAATTAGAGAAATTCAATCGTGGATTCAAAAGTTGAGTTAAGTTAGCTTGATACTGAGCTTAAGTTATATATATATATATATATATATATATATGGTTCTGGATAAAAATATTTAAAAGTTCAACTATACTTACGTACTTTGATGTTTGATTTAATTACACAAATATATTATGAGATTTGAGAAATTACAGAAACATACTCTTAACTTGAATTATCTTTAAATCAGAATCCTAATTGTACAATCACGTAATTAGGTCAAACCTCATTTATCGAGATCTAATTAGACGACTTTCCTAACAAAGCTATTCCATGCATGTATAAGTTAGGGCTTGAAGCTTACGCCTAGATTCAATATCTCATTTCAATAGAAAGAATTGAATCTTGGTGAATTTTGATTGTGTTAATCAGTGCAAAACGCCGTGACCAAGATAATATATGTACGGTCCTCTCCTCTCTCTAAATCTAATTATTGAACCGTGTTTTTTTAACGTGCACTGAGAATGAGGCACATGATTACTAGCGCAAAATTCGGAAGCTTTGTTGAGTTCTCATCATTATTGTTCTATTTCTTATTTTTGACAAAATAAATAAATAAATTAATCAAAATATAGCTATATTTTTCATAGAAATTCTTTTATATTTTTAATAATAATTTGATGAGGCCAATTTCCCTAGTTTGTTTGTTTCAACTTTAAAGAGAAATAAAAATATTAATTCAAAAACCGCCATTTTCATCTGATTTACTTCTCAATACACAAACCAACAAAAACATTCCAGTATGTGTGTGAGTGTGTTTCCTTTTTCTTCTTTTTAATTTTTGGTCAGACATTTTCTGCAGCTGCTGTTGTACAGAATTAATTTTGATTTCTCCGTTTTTTCTTTGTTCTTGGCTGTCTCTCTCTGTTTCTGTCACCAAACAACGCCTCTCTTTGAATCCAAGTCTTCCTCCATTTGCTTGTTGCTTTCGAACTTCACTCTCAGATTTCCAGTTCATGGTTTGTTACTGACTTTGATCCGCGATTTGCTGTTAAGTTTGCTATCTTTAATTAAATTCTTCGTTCGTACAAAGTTAAAAGAGAGAATATTGGTTTCCTCTTACGGATTTATCTTACATTCTTTATATACTTTGTTAATAAACAGTTGGACCAGCTTCATTCTCTCCTTCATAAACCCAATTGTTTAACTCCTCCGGTTCTTTTTCAATTTCCTTTTCTTTTCGGGTTCTTTGAAACTGTTCTTGTTGATGGGTTCTTCAAGCTCTTGACTGGAGTTTTGGGTATTTGATGTGTTGAAGAAAGATGATATCTTTCACTTCATTTCAAGTTCTTTCACTCATTTTTGGCCTATTTCTTGCGGATTGCGCTGCATTTCCACAAAATGAAGGCAAGTTTTTTTTTTTATAGCCCTTCCGACTTCTGGTTTATTCGCAGATCTTGACTCTTGATTTTCTTGCAATGTTGCTAAGATCTTGGATATTAGTCATTTTTAGTTTATGAATTAGAAGTAAATGCTCGAATGTGCATATATATATATTAATTTTAGTGCGGATTTTGTACATTGAAGTGATTTCTCTGACAGAAGAATTATGTTCTTTTTTTTTTTTTTTTTCTCAGTTGAAGCTTTAACTTCATTCAAGAGGGCTATTATTGAGGACCCATTACTGGTTTTGTCAAATTGGAATCCTCTCGATTCAGATCCTTGTTACTGGTTTGGTGTTTCTTGTTCTATAGCTGGAGACCATGTCATAAAGCTGTAATATTTTTGGTTTTGATTGTATCTTTTTTTTCTTTTTCTTGTAGTATATAATATACCATTATTGGGAAATTAGTAGTTTGATAGTAAGCTGTTAATACCTAATGAGGTTTCCTATTTGTGGTTCAATTCGAATTTGCAGTAACATATCTGAGGCATCTGTAAGAGGTTTTATTGCACCGGAATTTTACCAGCTCTCCACTCTACAAGAATTGTGAGCTTTGTGTTCATGATTAATTTGTTTACTGTATTTTGATTATTGTGCTACTGTAATTATGCTAATTTCGGTGACAGAATTTTGCATGGGAATTTGTTGATTGGTACAATACCTAAGGAAATTGGCATGTTGAAAAATCTCAAGGTATTAGATTTGGGGTCGAATCAGCTAACGGGATCAATTCCGCCCCAGATTGGAAACTTAACAAGCATCCAGAAAATGTTAGTGGGAATTATGTATTAGATATTAATTATTAATCTTCTTTTTTTTCCTTATTTTTTTTGTCATCTGATCATCTTTTAATCTTCTGTTCTGCAGAAACCTTCAATCCAATGGGTTGACTGGAAAATTGCCTTATGAACTTGGAAACTTGAAATATCTTGAGGAACTCCGACTTGATAGAAACAAGTTTCAAGGAACTATTCCTGCTTCTAATAGCTCAGATTTCTCGTCCAACTCACATGGATTGTAAGTACAAAATATATTGAAGTAAATTCGTGACACATAAATAACTTGGCCTTCTAAATGACCTTTTCGTCTTTTCTTTTTTATATCAATATTTGTATCTAAATCTTGTTTTAAAAAATTTACATTAGGTATGCTTCAAATGGCAGTCCTATGGGGTTTTGTGGATCCTCCCAATTGAAAGTGTTTGATTTATCATACAATTTTTTGGTTGGAACCGTACCCAAGTGCTTGGAATATCTACCTAGGTACTTTCTATTTAGTTATTTTGCCTACTTCTTTTTCTTTTCTCTTATTTATTTTCTTTATTCCTCTAAATGCTCATTTTGTACTTAATTTTTGTATATAGATCAAGTTTTCAGGGAAATTGCCTTCAAGCCAAAGACCCCAAGCAGCGACCTTCTACACAATGTGGTAAAACTCTAGTGATAAAACTATGATTCTTCCCAAGTCTTATTAGATTTTGTTGATATAGTGATATAACTTTTCATAAACAGGTGCTGCTCCACCAACTAAAACCCATTCTGGAGTTAATGCAAAACGAAGGCCCAGTGAAGATGGATCGAAACATCAATCTCATGTTTCGAAAAAACCTGCATGGTTATTGGCTCTTGAGATTGTAACAGGACTCATGATTGGTTTTCTATTTGTCATTGCTCTTTTTACTGTTGCTCAGAAATGGAAGAGCAAGCCCTCAATCGTTATCCCTTGGAAGAAGTCCTCGAGTACAAGGGATTACATGACTATTTACATAGGTTCATCTATTTCTTATCATATCAAATCCTTTCTTGGTTGCAAATACATACCTCCCTTGTAACTTATTTCTTCCTAACAGCTACCCACTTTCTTGGTCACAAATTACAGATAGATGCAAATTTTATAATGAAGTTTCCATCTTGGATTAAATCTCAATGACCGAAATGGGGTATCTGTGATTTTTGAAACCCGGGAGGTTTGTGTAGTTTCACATAGTTATAGGGGAGGTCTGTGTAATTTACACCTTTAAAAAATTTATGTGAAATGGTTCTTCTGCAGAATCTGAAGCAATTAAGGATGTAATGAGATATAGCAGACAAGAACTTGAGGTTGCTTGTGAAGATTTCAGCAACATCATTGGCTCATCTCCTGATAGCCTGGTTTATAAAGGCATCATGAAAGGCGGGCCTGAAATTGCTGTCATATCCCTTTGCGTTAAAGAGGAGAATTGGATTGGCTACCTCGAACTTTACTTCCAAAAAGAGGTTCTTTTCCCTTTCTTCTTTAACACGTACATTTTTTCTTCATAGTTTATTTCAAAAAGACATGATTATGAATAATGTTATAATTTCATGATACAGGTGGCGGATTTAGCTAGACTAAATCACGAAAACACTGGAAAACTTCTAGGATATTGCAGGGAAAATGATCCATTTACAAGGATGCTGGTATTTGAATATGCATCAAATGGAACACTATACGAGCACCTACACTGTGAGTTAAATAAATATCCAGTATATTTTCCCTTAATTCCTTTTAGGGTCAATTACAAATAACCCCCTGAGGTTTGCACCATTTACGAAACACACCCTCAAACCTTGAAAGTAACGAAAAACACTATGAGGTTTTGAAAATGGTAATAAAAAACATCCGCAAACTAACAGAAAATCACGGACTCGGTGGTTTCTGTAATTTTCAAAGTTTGAGGGTGTTTTTCATAAACAGCACAAACCTCAGGATTTTTTTTCCAGTGGTCATTCCTTTTCTTTAAGAAGTATTCCAGTAGCTAACTTAAGAACTTTTGATTAATTGCAGATGGAGAAGGATGTCAATTTTCTTGGACCCGTCGCATGAAAATTATTATTGGCATTGCTAGGGGACTAAAATATCTTCACTCAGAACTCGATCCTCCATTTACCATATCAGAATTGAATTCTAGTTCTGTTTACTTAACTGAAGATTTTTCTCCTAAGGTGAGACTATTTTATCTTAATAGGCTACACATACATACATACATACATACATATTTAATCACAAAGTTCTTATTAGATTACTCCCAACTTCTTTTTCAGCTAGTTGATTTTGAGTGCTGGAAAACCGTCCTCTCAAGATCAGAAAAGAGCTCAGGCACAATAAGCAACGAAGGAGCCGTTTGTATACTTCCCAATTCTTTGGAAGGGCGACATTTGGATATCCAAGGAAATATCTACGCATTTGGGATTCTTTTACTTGAAATTGTCAGTGGAAGACCTCCGTATTGCAAAGACAAAGGCTGCTTAGTCGATTGGGTAAGAAAATTTATGTAAATTTCAAACATTTCTCCATCCACAAATATATTCTCATTCTTCACTATTTCTAAATATCAATTTATTATTTTTACTGCAGGCTAAGGAGTTCTTGGATTTACCTGACGACATGTCCTATGTAGTTGATCCTGAGTTGAAACATTACAAAGATGATGACCTTAAAGTGATATGGGAAGTTGTAAACCTATGTATACATCCTAGTAGTAGTACGAGGACATCCATTCGGGATTTGTGTTCTATGTTGGAAAATGGTATAGACACGTCTATATCTGCTGAGTTGAAGGCGTCTTCTTTGGCTTGGGCTGAACTCGCTCTTTCTTCTTGATTGCTTGAAGCTAACAATGTAAATGGAAAATAGATGTTAGTCATACGTTTTCTTTTTCTTTTTTTTTTTTTTTTTTCTTGTTTAAGTTTTTGTTTCTAATTTCCTGAGGTGGTGGTGTTGTATATGTCGTGCTATAAGAATGAAGAAACTAAAATTAGGATGGCTGTATCGATTCTTTGTAACTCTTGGCCCTCTAATTTGAGGTCATAAGTAATGGATGAAGGTCTTGCTTCATGATCATGGCTGTATTATATATGCTGATGTTTCTCTACTCTGTAAAACTGGATTTCCTATTGGTACTATTAGACATGTTGGAATATATTATTGTAAAATGATGATGTTAAATTGGTAAATGAATACCCACTCAACCATTGCAAAAGTCACAAACCTATAACCATAACATGATGATTTTATGGCTATTGAGAATGAATCAAATTATATGTATTCCTTTTCTCAATCTTTCAAACTAGTTTTATACAGAATCAAGTCGAAAAGACCGAAAAAATCAGTATAGAAATCAAATTCACAAGAACAAAAATGCGCAAGGATTAGACTGCAAAATAAATTTGTGTCTTCGCACCAACCTTTACCAAGCAAACAGAGATGGAAGAAAGAGAGAAAAAAAAGCTCAACAGCTTGCGCACGAGAAAACAAAATTTTTAGGATTCTTCACTCTTCACTAACATAGCCACCACAATTTATGCATCAAATTCCAGTCTTCAAATTTGCAAACTGAAGAAAAATAAATAAACTTTAAAATAGAGTATTTAGCGTTTTGGGGGCGCATAATGATTGTCATTAGGGTTCCTCTTCCCACTGAAAACTGCAAGTGCTTTCCTAACAGGAGGCTGGTGAGGAGCTTTCTTATCATTGTGATTCCGGAAAATGTCATCTGGAACAAAGAACTCGTCTTCCTGCAACACAGATAATGAAGGCATCGGATCAACACACAAAGAAACAACAATATGAATACTATAGAAGCAATAAAAGAGAAAATGAAAGAGAAAGTGGTGTCAACCTGCTTATTTTTCTTCTTTGTTTTAGGATACAGAAACTTCTGTGGAAGTTGATCTTCTCGTAAAATTGGATTCTTGGTAACTGCTTCCCTACCTCCTTGAGGCAAAGGCAATGAAAACTGCAAGAAGAATCAGAAAGAACATTATAGAATCATTAAGGTTGCGTTTGGATGATGGGATTCAGGAAGGATTTCAAATAACTTCATAAATCTCAATTCCACCACAATTACTACAAGAATATGTCAAATTAGGAGCTTAAGGATTTGATATCCATTATAACAGAAATTACCACACAAGCTCAATTCGATTTGTTACTTTATATTTGTATTGAAATCCTTAATTCCAAATCCGTTAATCAAGCACAACCCAAGTTTAAACAACATCTAGCTGCTACGTTCAGTATACTTGATAGTAGTTTGTGAAGCGAGCAATACCTTTGTTCCACGCAAGGATATGCGAGGTCGGCGTGCAGCCAAAATAATACCATTTTCATTAACTGTAACAGCTACTTTTCGTAGTGTGCCTCCATTTCCACACGAGGGACAGAAAATTCTACCAATCTCTGTAGTCACCTTAAAGCAAGCATGGCATTTCAGCACCCACCTAGAGAAACGATAACAAATTAGCACTTTTATCTCAATTCGCAGATATAAAGAATAATTACATAGCCTAAATGTAAAGAGTCAGTATTTCCATTACATTCCGATAGGTCCAAACAAGAAAATGACGACGCTACACGCCTACACCAAAGTTATTAATACAATTCAGACAAAATTGTTTCTTGATATGTAAGCATCCTTGATATATATATACCTGTGAAGCTCGCGTATCTGCATTCCTCCAGGAGCCAGAAGCCGTAAACCCATCTGAAGAAGCACATTTTGCATGGCAAAATCACTAGTAATGCAAGCCACACTAGACTCCGATAAGGATCTTAGTGTCCAGCTCTGTTCACTACTTATATCATCCATATGAGATGAATCATCATTTTCAATAGTTTGGTTCATTTCTTGATCATGTTCTTCATCTAAACATTCTTCATCCAGTTTCATCTTATTCAAACCTGTGGCAATATCTCCATCCATATTCTTCTCATTGTTGATCTTACCACCCTCAATCGCATTCACCCTCTCTTCATAGCTTTCATCCACCAGAAGCTCGGGACATTGAGCATCATCTTGGTCTTCACTTTCCACATTACTGGACTTGTCGTGTTGGTTGCCCATTTCAGATGATGCTTCACTCATTTCCCGTCTAGCTTTCCTCCTTAGAAATCTTCTATGAGTACTTCTACTCACAGCAGGCAGCCAATCATCAGTGTTTTCATCAATTTGACCCTGAGATGCATCTATGCCATCAGCAACCATCTTTTTCCCCTCAATTTTTACCTCTTTCTTCTTTGGGAAGTATTTCTTCGGTTTACTAAAACCACCGTTAGCATCTTCCTGGTTTTCTGGCATTGACTCACTGCCATTTTGACTGGCACCATCTTCTTTATTATGTTGATCAGCTGAGTTCATATCAATGTTTAAATCTTTGAGTGGTAGAATTCTGGAATTAATATTTGATTCATTTTCAACTGCATGGTCCAGTGCTTCCCACTCCTCAATATTAGGGACATTGGAACCCCAGCCGGGTAAGTCTTTTTCAGGAAGCCTTTTAACATTAACTGCATGAATAAGAGGTGGGCTGTCTCTGAGATGTTGAGTCCCATGAAATTGAGCTTCCAGTGTATAAGTTAGAGCAATAAGCTTTAAATCCACATCTGAAAGTGTTTGCAAGTCACCAGTAGCCTTCGCAAAGCTGACCACTGCAAAACCACATATGAAGTAACTAATTAGATCACTGCTATAATACATAGGGTTATGCAAAAAGCTGCATAGTTGCATCATATTGGCAAACCCAGCAACACATTTTGTTTTTCATTTTACCAAGTTCAACAGCTTAATCCTAAGTTTTTTTTTTTTGGACAATTGCCTAATATTAACGAAATCTTGGCAGATGGTTAAACTCTACATGGAAATTAAGTAACCTTTTCGGACACTGCCCTTAAATCAAATCCATCATTGCTATACGTAATTTATGGTTTTAAGCCCTAGAATGCCCCCCAAAAAAGAAATATACAAAACCCTTCAGAAACTGAAAAGGCAACGAGTAGTTCTTCCTGGAAAATAGTAAAATAAGGTGCAAATCTTAAACAAGCATTGTGATGTTATTCTGCGAACTGCAGCCTTCAGGTAAATAAGAAGCATCAATTAAATTATGGAAAAAGCAAACAACAATTTTTCTTATTTCACGATGCCGATTATTTTATATTTCGTCTATTTGTCAGTGGCAAAAAAGACCCAAACTTCGCCAGAAGAACGCGCATTATTAACTCTTCCAGGACATTGAAAAACCATACACATAAAAAAAAACAAAGCATTGAAAAAACCCTACATCGATCCCAATCAAAATACAGAGAGGTCCGGCCAAACACTAATATGGCATTCTCACATAAGCATAAACACGAACTAAAGTAAAACTTCATATCAACATGCGGAAGAATTAACAGAAGAAAACTGCAAACTTGAATCCACAGCTCCAACCGTACCTTTCTTGAGAGCATCAGGAGATGGCTCGACAGTATCAACATCGAAGGGCAGTAAGTTGAGGGAGTGCCGGGAAGCGGGGTCGCGAATTTCGCTGATGACCTCGGAGACGGATACGAATCGGTCAGCAGAGTGGAAAAGCTTCTCGCCGCCCTGGATAATGGCGTTGGCATCAACCACCGCCACTGCAATTCCCTTTGATGATTTGCAGCTCCCCACCAATACACCACTCTGATAGGCATCGACGGTAGAGGGCAGAGGTAGTTGCTGCTGTGGCGGCTGTTGTTGTCGTTGTTCCGGTTTCTGCTTTAGGATATTGCTCCAACAAGGCGGAGCAGGGGGCGGGGCTTGTACCTCCATGGCGGTTGAACGAAACTAAGTGACAACTACAAAAACCCTACAAACGAGTAAAAGTTGGGACTTGGGAGTCTTGGGACGAAAGGAATAAAGAGTAGAAGTTGGACAAAACGACGGAGTTTTATTTTTGGTAGAGAGATACTTTTTGGTTTAGTCTTAAAATATTAAATATTTATTTAATTTCTTGTGTTTTTATGGGACAATAAATTTTTTATACTAAAAACTATCAAAATAAATATTTTAATATCGTTTTTCCTTGTCTATTTGAAATTTACCAATATTATAATGAAATCATTTTGGTGCGAATTATCTCGACCTTAAATAAATTACATTAACATCATGTTATTCGTGAATTGACAAACTTAATCCAATTCAACACAAAATAATAAGATCGTTTTTCATATTTTTACGAATCTAAAAAAATCAAATAAATATGTTGAATTATATTATTTAATTATATCTATAAAGAAGTTTCAATTCTTGTATTCTTGGATTAGATCCAATTGATTTCCGTGAGTGGATTACACTGAATGTTGGGCCTCAGCCCACAAACATGGCTCTAATTAATAACTAGTAACTAGTGATTTTTTAACATTTAACCATCAGCCCACATTGGAGAATACACAAAAATCTGCCACCTTATATATGACTGCCGAACAGAAATAGACACGACCTTACTTGAACACGATCTGTTCTATAGGCTCTTACCTCTGTATCCTTGAGTTCTAAGGAGAAAGGAAACCAAGTCTGGTGGATGAACCATATTGAGTACAAATTTTTTTTAGTGAATTAAAGATGTTCTCAATTCGATCTATTTGGCGCATATGGAACCCAAACTTGATTTATACCAAAAAAATAAAAAGAAAAATGTAAAGGCAAACTTGAAATTGAATAAGACAAGAAAAAGAAAAAAAAAAAAGCATGAGAGAAAAGCATGCATACTGTATTAGTGTGTATTTGACATCAAAATCATACAAGAAGTAGCGAGTTGCGACTGTTCCTCATATCGCTATAAGATTATGTGAGTATTTGAATAGCTTAAACTCGTTTATTTAAGGATTCCCATAGCACATCCAAATCGACATTGCCTCCTGAAAGTATAATACCCACATTGTCGCAATCTTTCCAAGCAGGATTGTTTCTGAAACTGTCGGATAGAACAGCTGCAAGGCCAATGGCTCCACTTGGCTCGACCGCCACCTTCAGAATTTGATAGCAGAGCTTCATTGCTTCTAGAATCTCTTTATCCTCAACAGTAATTATGTCGTCCACCAAATCCCGTACAACGGGCCTGTGATTGAATAGATGATGAAAAAAGAATTACTCCAGCTGATTAAGAAAAGAAAGCAATATTACAGCAACCTCTTCTACAACTTCATAAATTACACAAATATCCCTTATAGATTTCGAAATTATTCTTGTAACTTATTTCCACATTGCAGTTATCCCGGTCTATTGATTATTACACATAGTTAACTAATGGTATAATTCAAGCTTAGTAAACTTCTCAAAAGTTTCTAGCATGTCTGAATGACATTATTCAAGCTTATTAATAATTTTACATAATTATTAAATTTTGATGATTAAAAGTGGTATAAATGTAATTTTGAAATTAAGAAGGGAAATTTATGTAATTGCACATAGATACAGGGGTGGTAGGGTTCTAAATTTGCATGATTTAGCCTTTACCATGTGAGGCTTCCAAGGAAAGCTCGAAGACCATCAGCAATGGTGTTGGTCTCAGGTAAAGTTACAATATTGCCAGCTTTTTTAGATTGAGCAGCATCATCTGCTCCCTTTGGTTCAGCAGCCAATATCTTAATTGAAGGGTTAATGGACTTGGCAGCTAATGCCACACCTGAAATCAATCCACCTCCTGCAAATACATCACTAAAATGTATTAGGATGTATGAGGGTGTTTGCAACACTTATGCTTTTGGAGAAGCTAAAGTAGTAGCAACAGTTGTAAAAAATTGTAGTATTAAAAGTTGGAAATGTTCGAAAAAAAGAGGTGAAAAGTACAACAAAAGCAGTCGACTGTTTGGAGAAATAAGTTGAGAAGCACTTTTCCTACTCTAAATAAAGTTTAATTCATCTATTTACAAAACATAACATAAAAGTTAGAAGTTGAAGATAAAATTTGTTCCTTGCGTTCTTCCAGCTTGTAGATATTTTTTGCTCAAAATAAGCTGAAGTTGGTTTTGCAAACACTCAGCACTTTGCTTTCTTTAGCTAGACGTCCAAAATCACTTTTTTTAAGTGATTGCAAACACTCCCTAAATACAATTTGAAATGGAGGTGATGCATGGATTCCTGACAGAGATAGCATATATACCGCTTACTGGAACTATTAGGGTGTCAATATGAGGAATCTGCTCCAAAAACTCCAGAGATATAGTTCCCTGTCCACTGAAGGAAAAGAGGTGTCATTTCATTGAGCGTCTTTATGTTTCATTCATTTCCTAATCTGGTCAGATTTGTTCAATCTCTACACTTTCAGTAATAAATATTATAGCACAAGAACCTAATGTTTGACAAGTAGCTCATTGTGGGCAAGTTTCAACTAATAGTATACATTATTTTGGAGGTAAATTGCTAACTATTAGGTAAAATGGCGATTCTAACCTTAAAAAATATGCGCGGGGAGCAATGTGCAGCTATCTAATAGATTTTGGTGGGCAAAGCGCTTGATTCATTTCTGAGGGATAATCTGTAAAAATATTTATTCGGTGGGTTGACGTGCTATTATTAATCCTAGTATGTATTTATTTTTAGGTCAATTACGAAACAAACCCTGAAGTTTGAACCGTTTACCCAAAACACCCTAAAACCTTGCACCCCTACAGAAAATGCCCTGACCTTTGCAAAACACAACATGCACACATTGATACCTTGAAACATTACAAATACCCCCCCTCAGTCAACGATTTTTTGTTACTTTTTTTTCTTTCTTTTGGGGTGGGGTGGGGTATTCGTAATGTTTTGAAAACCTCAGGGTAAATTTTCGTGATGTTACAAGATATAAATGTAAATGGCGTAAAAACTCACGGGGGGCACTCGTAATGTTTCAAGGATTCAGGGTGTTTTTTTAAAAAAGACCTAATCTCAGGGTTTCCTTTTTCGTAATTGCCCCTTTAATTTTTTTTCTTTTGGTATAATAGCATACTAAGACCAAAAAAGTCAACCTTATAATACGCCCATCATTATATGGATGAATAAGAACTGCACCAGTATCTTGTAAAACCTTTGCAGCAACGTCCTCCCTAGATTTCATTGTAGCCTCGCTCCAAATAACCTGACCACCGTAACGCACGACATTCTCCACTTTGCATTTCGGAGCATTTATAGGTATGATTATATGTGCAGGTACTCCTCGTAGTTTGGCAGCCAATGAAAGAGCTGCAGCATGATTACCACTATTTGTTTGAAAGTAGGATTTTAGACACGTACATCGAAAAAACATAAAAAAAACAAACAATGAGGTATTAATTAGCTCAGAAAAATAGACCTGCTATGTGTTACAACGCCTTTAGCAGCCTGATCGTCGGTAAGTGAAAATACAGCATTGCAAGCCCCTCTAATTTTGAAAGCTCCACTAATATAACAATTAACAAGGAAATGTGTTGGATTTAACTACTATGTCTGAATGAGAGAATTTATGTTACATGTTCGACAAGTAGGTAAATATCTCGATTCTCACCCTTTCTGAAAACATTCACATTTGAAGTAAAGCTTTCTTCCAGAAATGGTGTTCAGAGTTTCGGAGGAGAGAACTGGAGTTCTGTGCACATAATGGGCAATACGTTCTTGTGCTGCTTTTATCGAAGAAATATCAGCAGCATAATTATTATTTGATGATGCTTGAGCTTTTGATTCCATCTGCACAATTCAAGTTGGAATAGACTGCTTTTGTTCAATCCTCAAATTAGAAATTATCTAAACTTACAAGAATCCAAACTTGATGCCATGTTTTTGGATCAGAGACTAATTACCACAATAGATCATATATTTTAGTAGCAAAAGAAGCAAGAAAAAAGAATCACCATTTTTCCCAGAACTTAAGGCAAATTAAATCATGCCCCTTTAAAACGCAGGTTAAAAAGCGTTTTTATCTCGAACATGGAGAAATTACATTATTAGGAATATGAAATGCAGAGTTTAAAGAATCTAACAACAAAAACAGTATTCCCAGCATTTCAAAGAATTAAAGGGCAGAAAAAAATAATTTGCAACTTTTTTCTCTAAGTTTTTACAATAAGGAATCTTCAAAGAACAAGTAAGACACCCGATGATTATTACAGTCATGACGAACAAGAATCAAAATTTTGAGATTATAAAAAGAGCACAAATACCTAATATATGCAGGAAGTGAGAACTAGCTTTTCTTAACGCGAATTAAGAAATGGTGTTTCTTCTACCAGTGTTTGGAAATTACACCAGGAAATTTTAAATTAATAACATCAATAAACTGGGAAATTTCACTATAAAAATGTGGGAAGTTTTAGCAGGAAAACTCACAGTAAGGTAATAAAGAAGCAGAGAAGTTCCAAGAAGTCACTCAGTAACACTGTTTCTGGCTGTCTGCTGGATTAAACACTCAAATATCCCCCAAAAAATATTATATATTGGACTTCGACCCCTCAAAATAAATTATTTCGGAAGTTGACCCCTACAAAGAAAGAAATTTGCATTTTGACCATTATTATTAAACGAGAAACTCATTTTAGAAATTTTAATAGAGCAATACAGATTATTTTTGAACGGAAATTTTCCAATCTAACTTTATGTTTGGTAATCTTGCTCGTATGCGAAGGTAATTTCCTAATAATGAATTAATTTAAATAGTTATTTTTTCTGATTATGTTGTAAAAAATCTTTAGTTGGCAAATTAAAATTTTGAAAGGAGATAATTTGGCAATAATTAGTGGTTTGCTTGGTCTAATCAACAATGTGAAGGGAGATAATCCAGCCATAATTAGGGATTCATTTAGATCACATTACAAATACTAGTTATGTATTTTGCAAATCACGATACATATACCAAAATATGACTTCAATCTCTCTGATTCTAGTTATGAATTTATGGTGTACTTTAGACACTTTTAAGGGAGATAATTTAGTGATATATAAATAATTAATATTGGTTTGATTGGGTTTAAATGTTAATTAACAATTTGAAGGGAGATTATCTAGCAAAAATGAGTGATTTGCTTTGGTTAACTCTATAAATATGTCATCCATCCATGTGGAGTAGAACCATCCAATACTCCTCTTCCAATCCAAATTATCAAAAGAAGAGAAAAAAGAAAAACTCCTTTTTCTGCTTAAAAACGCCAAAATATGACTTCAGTCAATCTATCTTTTTGCATTATCTCGATTCTTATTTTTGCCTCGGGTAAAGTCATTTGCTTCTTCCATATTAATATTTTATATTGTTATTTTTCCATATTAATTTAATTCAGCATTGAATATGGTATAACTTTGTCTTATAACAACACAGTTGGGAGGATGATGGTTGATGCAGCACGAGCATACGATAGTAGTCCATTTGATTTGGTTAAGCCAAATTTGAGTAGCACATGCATAATAAATCAAGGTGAGTGCGAAGAAGGACTTGACGGCCCAAGAAAGTGCAAGGCGGCATGTAAAGCAATAGAGGGTCCCAGATATAAAAGCTATCTTTGTATTTTAAATACCAGTACAGGCGGAAAATATTGCCAATGCGAATTTAGGTGCTAATTAATCACTTATTTTATTTCCTTTTCCAAAAATAAGTAATTGAAAAGGAGATATACAAGGTACATTAGTGTTTTGTTATGGGGAAATACATCGATGTTATTGCTTTATAAGATTTTATTATTTAATTAAGTCTCTGGAAGTTTTTATAATATATTTTCCATTTGATTTCATTTATATTTTGTCGGATATAATTGGTTCATTAGTTAAATGGATTACATTGAAATTGCGCCTCAGCCCGCACGGCCCTAATTCATTACTAATTAGTGATTTAACATTAACCATCATCCCATATCTATATATAATAATTCAGAATCCTTGAGGCTATCCACCTAAGCGTACACGTGGATAGCCTCAATGAATTTTATTTTGCAATGTAATTAAACCTATTAATTATTTTCATATTTATCCAAAAGAATGAAAGATTTTGTATAGATATGTTAATTACATATCTAATTCAAATTAAATTATTATTTATATTTTCATTATCCACATATATAGGAGTCTACTTTATCTTTATATATAATTTAATTTTAACTATATTAAAATAAAGTAAAAAAAAATTATAAAAATAAAACCATCAAAAGAATAATATAAAAAATATGATAATATCGTTTAAATTAAAATAAGTAATTTTAAAATTTAATACAAATCGGAACTATTATTTTTCTCAAAATTAAAAACTAATTAAATGAACTATAAAAAGTCCATATATTGATAATTTCGTAAGATATAAAATAAATCTTTTCTTTATTAAATAAATTAATACTTGTGTGGAATTTTAACTAGTTGGAGAATATTTTTTAGTCTTGTTTAGCCGCCGTAGAGGAGAGTTAACTACGATATTAAACTTTTTTTAAAGTATAAAGAATTGAAAATGATTTCAATAATTTGAGTGTACTGATTGATAGACATGGCAGATGGAAAAATCTAAATAAATTTCTCTTGTGTTACAGGTTATAGTACAACAAAACTTGTCTATGTACTTTATCAACTTAAAATTTTAAATGTGTGATCCAATATTAACAATTATAATACATTGAATTTGTCATGATTTTATTTTATAAATGATTTATTGGATTACGTTTTGACTGATCCAAAGGAGTTTGCTAAACTACAAGTTGTGACTTGTGACCCAAAAAGTTTCATAATTTCAAAAACTACTCAATTTTTACGTGCCCCGTTAGGATTCCATCAAAATTGTAACAGGATAATTCAAAATTTAAGAGAATATTTTTATTGGAACCCTAAAAATTTGATGTTAGTTGTTTATAATTATGAAATTCCTATAAGATATAAGTGTAATATTTTGACTAAAAAAATTACAACGTGTAGTTTAGTAATCCCTGTTGAGTCATTTGTCAAAGAAAGAAAACCTAATAATAAGATCGATGTATATAATGATAGACAACCATAACTAGGGAAAACAATCTCCTCTGACAAACGTTAAACAAAAACATGAGAAACAAAAGATGATTTTATTTGAAAAATTAACCGGAATCAATTAATGATGATATTGTCAACAATCATATGTGCATTTGCAAACACGAAGTGGAAAAAGTGTATCGCAATAGCCGTCGGCGTTAAGGAATGGAAACTGCTGCTGGCATTTCAGCTTGCAGCAGTTCTGGTCGCAATTTACGCCGCACTGAATACCCGCACCTCCTTCGCACTTATTTGCCAACTTTGGTACCGGCATACTCCCAATTCCAGTTGCTGCATTTACTTTATAATTTACACCAAGGTTATATAATTGTGTAATTAAATAAGGGTAATTTACACCCACTATCCTTGAGATTTGCTGTAATTACAGATTAATCCCTCTTGTTTTATAAATTATGACAAACCCCTTGATCGAGGTTTTATTGTTCATATAAAATTTGTGAAAGTGTGTTAAGTAGAGTGCGTATTTGACCTATATCGATCGACTGGGTTTTAAACTGCATTGATTCTTACATCAATGAATTGCAAGAAACAAGACTCTTTCGATGATATGAACGTAACCAAAATTGGATGAAGGTGATACAAGAATCATGAAATCTTAGGGGTATTTTTGTAATTTTTAAAACAAAAGGGACTAACTTTTAGTCACGTGAATTTGTTGAGCTCGTAAATTAATTTACCTGATGCAAAAATTAAGACAAACAGAATGCAAATGCATGGATTGAGTACTGAAGCCATTTCTCGAGAAGCTGCTATTTGTGTTATAGACTTGTAGCTTATATCACTCAAGAGAATATATACTATCAACATCAGTCTACAGATTTCTAAATTACTCTCCATGTATACCAGGCCAGCAACATTACTTACAGAAGTAGATTAGCTGTATACATCTAATTTGCTACTATCTGCACCTGAAAAATATATGCATGTGTATATATATGGTAAGAAAGTGTAATTTCTAATGAATTACTTTCCTTCTCAACATTCTGAAATAATTAGTAATTTAAATTTCCAAATAAAACAAATGACTGACAGAACTACATGAGCTAGCTAGCTTCTCCAAATTGTTTGAATTTGGATTAAAATTTCATGTTTATTTATTGAATTAAACTTACGATTATCTATATTTTATTAAAAAAATGTTGAGACAATAACAGAAAATTAGTTGTCTAAAATTTTCAAGGGATAATTACATTTACACCCCTCAACTTAGAGAAATTATATACAACAAGACCCCATTTACTATTAGAACTTACGGAGACACCCCCTCGACTATGGCTCTATCTAACACATAGGTCCTATCGGTAGTCATTTTCTTATTTCCAAGTAAATTCTAACGTCTTATTAACTCGACAACAATTTAATCACTTCGCTCATTTCATGTATAGCAAACACTATAACAAAAATGTTATGGATAATTTTGTCATTTTATAACTTTTTGTTGAGTATTTTAGGTTTCCGTTAGGGTTAGAGGATCTATCTGTAATTTCTAATAGTTGAGGGGGTGTTACTGTATTTACCCCTAAGTTGAGGGGTGTAAGTGTAATTATCCCAATTTTCAAAGTTAATGGTAGGTGTATTACTAGTATATATTGTGTTGCCTATATTTAAATTATTCAAATGTTTTTATTAGTATTCTTTATATAGAAAATTTACTTAATTCACAAAATCATGTAGAAAAGGAAACTAATTTGGCAATGGTTACACTTGCTTACCATGTTTGCTCAAGTACGTACTCTCATTTCTAAAATTTTCTATTATGATCGAAATTTTATGATTTTTGTAATCATACAAATTAATTTATTGCCAATACTGCTGATTTAAAACATAAAATAGTTCTAATAACATACGTTGTTGTAATCTTTACTAATTTGATTTGTTTTTTAACACTATAAATACCCATCATATGCATGGAGTAGAAATTACACATCAAAAACTTGTGATATATCTTCTTGCAATTTACAACACTCTAGGTCTGAGGGCAACATTGAAATTAAATGGCTAGAGTACTCAATCTCTCCTTCTGTATTGTCTTTGTACTTGTGATGGTAGTACAAATGAGTGATGCGAAGAGGTGCAAAGTAGGACTGGGTGCGTGCGGCGAGAAGATTTGCGGGGCTCCAGGGGTTTGCGGAACCCAATGGTGCGACGATCAATGCAAAGACCAATTTGCTTCACCCGTTAATCCCCTTAACCCACAGGGATATTGTGATACTATTGCTTCTCAAAATCTCTGTTATTGTGATTATGACTGCAGCACTTAATTATCCTTTCTTTATTTTAATTTCTTTAATTTGGGGAAAGGAAAAAAAATAATAATAAGTTAATTCATCACCAAAATGTAATGGAGAAGGCCAGCATGCAATTTATTATTTTGAGGATTAATAAATGTTGTTATTTTATGGGATTTTGGTATTTTCATATATATATATGTACGTCATTTTTATTAGAAGATATACGTGCCAATACTCCAAACAAAAAATTTAATCTAAGTACGACTATATTACATACAAATTAATGTACTATAGTCATACTTTTCATAATTCAAATTTATTCTTATTTCAATTCTAACTTAAATGATAAAAATATAGCTAGGAGAATATAATAATTTATTAAATACATGAAAAGAAATAATACATATATAATTAATACAGTTATATATGACTTGAAATATGTATACAATGCATCAAAATTTGAATTTTAAATTTGATAAATCACTAAATAAAAATTTCAGATTTCATATTATTTGTGTCAGATTCTTTTAGTGAGTTTGATAATTTTTTAAAAAAAAAAAATTAGAAATGGTAAGTGCCGTAGAATTTTTATTAAAACCTCCTCCTCATTTTATTAACAATAAGGAAGTAAGGAACATACAACCAAATGAAAGAAATCAGCATCATTGGCATGACCAAGAAAATCCATGGCCATGCCTAACATCCAAAAAAATAAAATACAAATAGAGTTCGAAAAACAGAGAAGGTGTTCAATTGAGAACAAGCGGTAGCAATCCAGCAGTTGAAGGTGTGTGGAACCGACGTTGTCGCTCATCATGAAAAGCTGGTCATTCCACCAACCCTCGGCTTCAATATATATGGGTCGTTCATCATAGAACACGTGTTCAACATACTTTGCTTTGAAGGAGTCCATCTGGATCGTCCATCACTGTGATACGTATATTTTTTATCTGATTGTGGTAATGATAGCTATATTTAGGTTCTACAAAATTCTCAAGTCATATTTAGTTAAAAAAATTGGTAAATCTCTAATAAAATTTGTTACAATTCTCAATTCTTAGAATTTTAAATTATTTTATTAAATTGAAAAAATCTTGATTGTTGCACAATAATTATTAGTTGGGTTGGACTATTTAGGATCCATTTTCTTGATTCACGTAATCCATAATTTTATATTTGACAAGTCTCATGATTGTTGCATGCATATATTGTAACAATTTAAATACTAATGAATATATAAGAAAAAATTTATAATAAAATTGAAAAAAAAGTATTACCATAATTATATATACCTAAACAAAAAAATTACGCTAGCCTTTTCAAAGTTAATGATAGGTGTATTACTATAGTCTATATGTAATGTTGCATATATTGAAATTATTCAAGTGTCTTCATTAATATTCTATATATAGAGAATTCACTTAATTCACAAAATGTAGAAAAGAAAACTAATTTAGCAATATTACACTTTCTTACCATGTTTGCTACAAGTCTCATTTTCCAAAATTTTGCTAATACGACAATATTGATGTGATTTGGGTAATCACACGAATTAATTTATCGCCAATACTGCTGATTTGAAACATGAAATGGTTCTAATTACAGACGTTGTTGTAATCTTTAGTGGAGAAATTGACAATTTTAAAGGAGATATTAGTTGCTTAATTTGGTTTGTGTTAACACTATAAATACCCATCATATCATATATATGTATGTAGCAAAAACATCAAAATTTTTCTTCTTCAAATTTACAACACTCACAGAGGCCAAATTTTACCAATGGCTAGACTCAATATCTCCTTCTGTATTGTCTTTGTACTTGTTTTCGCCTCAGGTAATTAACTAATTTGCTTCAATAATATCATAAATTTATAAATTGGGTCAGTTATATAGAACCCTTGGTTTGCTTAAAAACCCGAAATACCATCGAAACCTTCAAACTTTACATTTTTACATTTCAAGGAGGTATTTGTAAGGTTTTCAGGTTTGGGTAGTATTTAAGATTTTTAAGCAAACCCCGAGAGTTTGGTTAATTATTCCTTAATTATAAATTATGGTAAAAAGTAAGTACTGAGTTGTTATAATTTTGGTATACAATATGCAGTGGGGAAAATGGTACAAGTGGTGGATGGTAAGAGGTGCGAAATAGGACTCGGTGCGTGCGGTGAGAAGATTTGCGGGGAAGGAGTTTGCGGCACCCAATGGTGCGACGTTCAGTGCAAAAATGAATTTGGAGGAACCGTTAATCCCCTTCGTCATCCAGAGGGCTATTGTGACACTGTTAATTCTCAAAATCTCTGTTACTGTGATTACGATTGCTAGCTCGTCTCAATTTCTTCTTCTCTCATTTTCAATTCTTTTTGGGAAAAGGAAAATCCAACAATAATTATAAGTTGATGACAAAAATGTAATGGAGAAGGCATGCAATTTATTTGTTTTTATGGGATATTTGTATCTATTTGTAATATTGGAGACGGATGATGATTAATCCAGCTCCATCAACATTCAACAATCGTGATAGCAAAAACAGAAGCTTCTTTGTGGAACAACTCCAGGGATAGATTCACATCGACCATCTGGATGGAATGATTCCCATACTTTGTCGCATCTCTTTTTACATTCAAATTTATCCTTCTCATTCTTGCATTCATCATAAGTGGTTTTACAGTACGCCTCTCTCTTTGACCACCAGCTGGGAAGAATTAATGGCGGCTCATTAATCTGCAGCCTACTACCCTCCACCATTTCTGATCCCATATTGCTAACTACATTTATTAATATAAATAAATAAAACTAATTTTGATTGATCACTTAATTGGAATGTACATTTCTTACAGATATTTAATTTTTCCACAAAATTAGGGTTAGTTTTAATTTCTTGTAATAGATAGTCTCAAAACCTTGAAGATCGAATAGAAGAAAAATAGGTCTTACCTGAAGCAAAAATGAGAGTGAAGAGAATATAATAGCTCGAGGTGATAGTACTGCCCATCTTGCTAATGAGTTATAAATTATAATACTGGAATATTGGTGAACATTTGTCTGGTTTGTGACAGTGACACCACTCTATGTATATATAGTGACACGAAGAAATTGACCTGTACGTACATTTTGTATGAGAAGATCAGTATTACTTTTTCTTTTCCTTTTATGAATTATGAGATTCAGGGTATTAGATTCTAATTATTATTGAAACTGTTCAAAAAATTATGTTTTTCATAATTTTGAATTCTTTTCTTTGAACGGAAGATCCACAATTAATGAATGTTTAGATAGTCAATTGTTTTCTACCAAAAAAAAAAAAAGAAAAAGATAGTCAATTGTTGGCAAGTAGTGTATATTCTTCTTTATCATATTTGAATTGAATATTAATGAATCAGAATCTCTTTGATTTGGATTTATGTTTTTGGTTTCTCATCCGATTTTTTTTATTTTTTTTTTCCGAATTCGGATACTACAAAAGTCCATTTGAGAGCGACTCTCTCAACCTAGTCACAAGTTACGATTTGGACCCAATCGTTGCTTAAAGGACGAACTAATCTTTGCTTATCTGATTTTGGAGTTGGATATGAATGTTTCACTACATAGTTTTTTCAGAATTTCTAGTGCAAGATTATACTTTTAGGTTCGGCTTGTATTTATCGCACATACCAACAATCTCTATCATAGAGGTGAAAGACCGAAACTAAAATTATAAGAAATTGTTATTATTATAGCTATTTAGTAATTTTATAATTTTATTTCAAATAATTTTCGATCTATTATGCGATTTGCATTTTATAATCCAATTTTTATTTTATGCATTTACACCCCTAAATGCCTTAATATAGAGTTTGAATTGTTTGTACTAAGCCCCCTTGAGACTCTTTAAGCCACTTTCCAATGAAATATTTGCGAATATTCTGACCAGTCTTTGCATTTGGCACCAAACATCTCAAATAATTGCAATTGTTTGGACCTGACCCCTAAACTTAAGTCAGGTTGAATTTTGATGAATATTTCATTCAATCTTATTTATTTTCATCAATTTACTAATACTTGGATTTTCGAAGACCTTTTCGTTTGTTTTTTAATTCCTTGCATTTATACATTACCCACATAATTTCTCGAAGATTTTTCCATCTTGAAAAAAGGTTATAGAATTTAAACTGTGACTAAAATCACGAAAATTATGTTAGAATTTTGTAGAGTTTAAGATGGATAGTTTATAACGGTAAATAATTAGGAGATAGGTAGATGTAGGAATCATGGGAAATTGACAAAATAACTTCGTATATTATAAAATTTGGACGGAGTTAAAAATAAATTCAAGAAATTTGAGAAGTTGACTGTATATCCCATCGATAATAAATAGTCCATCGGAAAAATAACTAGGAGTCTCTGGAGTTAATTAACAAATAAATAATAGGGAAAAAAAAAATTGCCTCCTGTTGTTTGATGTTTTTTACACTTTGCTTCCTAAACTTTTTTTGGTTTCAAATTACCTCCCAAAGTTTACGGGATTTACAATTTGCCTCTCAAAGTTTGCGGGATTTACAATTTGTCTCCTCCGACGAGTTTTCAGTGGAATATTCCGTTTAGATTCTCCCGCACGCATAGCACATGTATTTTTAAGGGATTTTTGGTATTTTCAAAGAAAACCCACCCCCACAAATATAACCCGACCCTATAAACTACCCCTAAATCTAATTTTGATTAAACGAAAGAAAAATGGCGAAAAAGTAGGGGAAATTCAATCAATGGAGCAGCTTAATCTTCAGTTTACTCAGGCTTATGCTGAAGAATTTCCCGCGGTATCATTAGGTATTTTTGTATTTTAGCTAGCATTATTAGGTATTTGTTCGTACTTTCAGATAATTTGACAATGTAATAAATATGTTGGTAGTAGTTGGATCTTATTCATGTTGTTTGGGGATTTGAGCGGATTAAGGTTACTAGGTTACTCTAAAACAAATTTGAATCATAAAGATGCCAATGATTGTAGTGAAGCCATGATATAAAATTGGGTTTAGGGGCAGTTTATAAAGTTGGGTTATATTTGTGTGGTGGGTTTTCGTTTGAAAAGACCAAAAAACCTTTAAAAACACATGTGCTATGCGTGCGGGAGAATATAAATAGAATATTCCACCGAAAACTAGTTTGAGGAGGCAAATTATAAATCTCCCAAACTTTGGGAGGCAAATTATAAATCTCATAAACTTTAGGAGGTAATTTATAATAAAAAAAATTTAGAAGACAAAGTATAAAAAACGTCGAAGAACAAGACGCAAAAAGGTTTTTTTTCCCTAAATAATAATTAAAATATTTAGAGGTTTAAGCGAACAAAATGAAAAGTTGAACGGCGAAATGAAATCGCGTGGGTAAGTGCACTCCAAATTTTCGAACCGGCCCGGATTTGGATCCGAAAGAAAGCCCGATTCGGACGTCCCGTTTGGCAGCTGCTACAAATGACAACCTCCTAAACCATACCTTCCTTCACTACCGCGAAACGCAAAATCTCTGCACTCGTTAAATAAAATTTCTGATCGAACAATCGATCATAATCATCATCTGATCTGTAAGTGTCCATCCCTAGATTTTTCTCCCACCATCTATGCATAATCCCGTGTTTTTTATGTGTTTTTGTTTGCTGATTGATTGTTGTGATTTTCGTTTATTTTTATAGGGTTATTGTTTTTTGTGAATTTAATCAATCGAAAAACGAAATTTGGTTGAATGGGCTGTACTGTTAGAGAAAAACACATCCGAACTAATCGGAGGACCCGATCGGTGAAACCCGAATCCGATCATTCTAGCACCACTAACACAAATGGTAATGTGGAGAAATCAGGGAACGCTAAAACTGGAATTAAACCCAAAAACTACCATATGGCCCTCAATACTATGACTCAGAGCCCAATGTCGACACCCAATCCAAACACGAATTCTGTATTCGATGATAATGGGTGGGGGTACTGCACTGAGGAACAGTTAGAAGAGATACTACTGAAGAATTTGGAGTTTTTGTATAATGAGGCGATAAATAAGCTTGTTTCGTTGGGTTATGAAGAGGAGGCTGCCTTGAAGGCTATACTGAGGAATGGGCATTGTTATGGTGGGATGGATGTTTTGACTAATATTTTGCATAATTCTCTGGCTTATCTGAATAGTAGTGATAATATTCTTGGGAACGGAGACGATCCAGAGCCTTCATTTGCAGATTTGAGGCAGCTGGAGGAGTATTCACTTGCTGGAATGGTCTGTTTGTTGCAACAAGTCAAGCCCCATCTGAGTAAAGGTGATGCTATGTGGTGTTTGCTAATGAGTGATCTCCATGTTGGCCGTGCTAGTGTGATGGAAATTCCAGTTTTGCCCTCACCTAGTGGGAGTAGTAGTGGAAATGGGTGTGAGAGTGCCTCAGCTAGCAGCACTGGAAACACAGAGGGAGTTGTTAGTAATGGGGGGCCTGTGGGGGTGACCCCCGCATTGTGTAGGTTTCATGGTGGTTGGGGCTTTGGGAATAGTGGCACGTCCGAGTTCCCAATGAATAGTATGAATGGGTTTTTGTCATACGCATCAGAAATGGCTTTGCAGAGAGAGATTGAATGTCCAAAGAGATTTAACCTTAGTCCATCGATGAAGAGTCTGTTGAAGAGGAATGTTGCCATGTTTGCTGCAGGATTTAGAGCGAACTCGAAGCAGTTTCACAGCCAATCGCAGGCTTGCCCCAGTTCTTTGTCTGTTGGGAATTCATCGAGTGGCAGTGGTATGGTTCCACCTGGTGGGCAAGGTGATGAGTCCCAGTATGCAAAGAATCAAGATGTGGTAAACTCAGTTATGAGTAAGTTTCGGGATTTAAATCTTGATGAGAACACGGAACAAGTATCCTTGGATCAGAAAGATGAGATGATTCTAAGTTTGATCCATCAGATAAAGGATTTGGAGAAACAGGTTAAGGAACGCAAAGAGTGGGCCCACCAAAAGGCGATGCAAGCTGCAAGAAAGCTCAGCCATGATTTGACTGAACTTAAGATGTTGAGAATGGAGAGAGAGGAGACACAGAGACTGAAAAAAGGGAAGCAGACTCTTGAAGATACCACTCTGAAGAGGCTAACTGAGATGGAGAATGCGCTGAGGATGGCAAGTGGTCAAGTGGACCGTGCAAATGCTGCTGTTAGAAAGCTTGAGAATGAGAATGCAGAAATTAGAGCGGAGATGGAGGCATCTAAATTGAGTGCATCTGAATCAGTCACAACGTGTTTGGAAGTTGCGAAGAGGGAGAAAAAGTGTCTTAAGAGGCTTCTGGCCTGGGAGAAACAGAAAACTAAGATGCAGGAAGAAATTGCAGCGGAGAAACAGAAGATCTCAGAGTTGCAGCAGGAGTTGGCTCAGGTTGAGGCAGCCAAAAAGGAAGCTGAGGTATGTAATTGAATGAGACTGCTAATTCTTTTACATTTCAATTCTGTTAAGCACCAAATTTGATGTTCCAAGTAGTATCGCAACTTTTGGTTTTGGCATATTTGATCTGTGTGTGTTCGTATATATACTTAATATATTGCTGGAACATTCTATTTTTATGATTACCCTTTTTGGTTCTTGAACATGATAAAAGATGATGCATGATTGAAGGTATCACATGTCCTAGTTACCTGATCAACCATGATCAGATGTGGGATAGTAACAGTGTATTAGTGGTAAAGATATAGAAGTGAAGAAATGTAGAAAATTCTAAAACATGTGCAGCCAAATATACATCTAGCTTTGTGTTTTCTTCATGTCAATTGTCAGACAACATCTTCAATTTTCTTGGAGTTTTCAGGGAGCTTGTGATTAGTTATATTCAAAGAATTGTCCTTTCTCTTCAAGGTGGCTCTTTAATTCTCTTTTTCATGAGCTTCACTCATTGTGTGATGGTTCCATAAATACTATCTTACCTTCTTTATGGTTTTATGGTCTTCTTGTCAAGGAATGGCCTGTCTGGTTCAATATTCATGATTATCTTGGACCAAGACAGATATGCTGGAATAAATTGGTTGAACAGTTAGGGTTTAATGTACAAGCACTGCACCAAAGATGCAGTCATCAATTCTCCCAGAGTTATGCAATGTTGCTAGCAAACATATTCATGAAACCTTAGGAACTAATAGACTACTGTTTTATAGTAATTGTCACCTGTACCCTGTGGCTTGCAGCCATATTTTGAGTTTTATTTGAGTTCCGGTTTTAATCCATTCGGATTTGCATCATCTGTTTTGCCAACTTCTCAGACCTGGGAGGTCAGTCTAGCTATAGTCTATTATGATCTATTGCTATATGTGACCAATTACCCACCCCCCCTTAACATTCTTGAAAATGCCTTTTTATTCATACTCCAAAGCAAACACTTACAACTTCATACCCATCCACTTGTTTTTCTACTCATGAATGTCTTTAGCCTACACTAACTTGTCCACTGAGGTGGTTATACAATGTTAAATCTCTACTTTTTCTCCAACTTTTGATTTTTATTTTTCTTGAGGAACCTTATTAATTACTTATAACTATGTTGTGTCAACTACATGCTTTCATCTTTCCTGCTGCAGTATATATTAGTGTTTTTCGAGGATATATTTCAAAAAAGCAAATGCTTCATTAAGATTCGGTTATAGTTCTCTATAATTTCATTTTCACCCCCCAACAACTTGCATGCTTATCTTTGAAATCCTGGGAAAAACATGATGGTTGCTATTTTTTACTCCAATTAAAATCACCTCCTGCTTTGGCTGGAGGTTTATGAAACATTTATCTTTATCATTCACTCCATTTAAAATCAAGCTACAGCTATAACTGTAGTTTTATGCAACTGAAATGGTCTTTTCTGCATTTCGTTGGTTTTGCCCTATATGTGACCTTTACAATTCAGTTGTTTTTCCCCATAAGATTCCCAATGCATAATTCAAATTTATATGTATGACTCCATCACAATTGAAGAAATTACCACTCATGCCCTTCCTGGAAAATCTTTATCTGATTAAAATTATTAATATATATATCTAGAGCAAGCTTTAGGCTTGCGCTCTTGACTGTCGCCAAGCTCTTGAAATCATCATCCTTTTCTACTTACCATTTTCTTTCTTAATAATAAGGTAGTGTGAGCTTGTTCCTATCGCATGTGCTTATGATTCACTTACGATATATGTTCTTCTCTTTGCAGGAGCTTCATTTCTTGTACAAATTTCAGTAGCTAGAATTGTATACTTGTCTTTTCTGCCTTTTTCCTTTCGTGACATGCTTTTACTGAATACCCTATATTATATGTCAAGAATTTGAACTTCTTTATGTTAGTAGCAAATAATTATTTATTTGAACTTCCAAATGAAAGGCAAAATGGAGGCAGGAGCAGAAGGCAAAAGAGTTAGTTCTAGCACAGCTGGAAGAGGAGCGGCGCCTGAAAGAAGCTTCTGAGTCTAATAACAAAAGAAAACTTGAGGCCCTTCGCCTTAAAATAGAGATTGATTTCCAGCGCCACAAAGACGACCTCCAACGCCTTGAGCAAGAATATGCCCGTCTTAAAGACTCTGCACAATCCACCACTGAAGTTGAAAATCAATCTAATAACGATTTATGGACTGAAAACTCCAACTGTGTAAATCCTCAAGGAGAAACCATTACGAGGCTTATGCATGAACTTGATCGGGTGGAAGATTCTCAAGAAAAACAGGTGAGCTGTGATAGAGGATGCATGATTTGCATGAAAGACGAAGTTTCTGTGGTGTTTCTTCCTTGCGCTCATGAAGTTATCTGTGCAAACTGTAATGACAACTATGGGAAGAAAGGTAAGGTGACATGTCCTTACTGCAGGGTTCCAATTGAACAGAGAATTCGAGTCTATGGTGCGAGCTCGTAATATTTAAAGACGGGCATGCTCGAAAGAAGCTCGGTTTGATGAAAAGACTGGTTTGCTTGTCTGAAATATATGGTGTCGTGTGCATTTTGATTAGTATATAAATAAATAAGCAAACCTGCTTGGCAACTAGTGCACTTGCTACATAATACACTCCCATATACTCGTGTAAGATTAGCTCATTGTTGTGGGACTAGAGATATTATGAACTTTGTGATGAGCAAGCTACAACCCCATTTTCTGACTTCAGATTTATAGTGGTTTTCAAATATTGTTCTCATTCTTTGTGGCGGTTGTCCTCAACTTGGACTGTAATTTGAATATGTGATTTTTTCTTATACCGACTCCCATTTTACCCAATACTTTGTCAGATTTGAATTCTTAAACAACAAATGATGGGCCAAACATTTTATTTGGAGATTTTGCCTGGCATGAAGTCAATACGTGGCCCACTCATATACTCCGTCAGCTATTTGGAAGTGGACAGCATATTGGGTTACTTATCAAGCCCAACCTCTGAGATCCAATCCAACACAACTTTTTTTATTTTTTATTTTTAAAACACACGCACGCAATTCGACCATTGTCATTGTAAGAAATCGAACTCAGATCTTCACACTGGAGTAAACAATCCAACACAACTTGACATGAAGAAAAT
Source organism: Verbena officinalis (assembly GCA_958496215.1). NCBI lineage: Eukaryota > Viridiplantae > Streptophyta > Magnoliopsida > Lamiales > Verbenaceae > Verbena > Verbena officinalis. The sequence continues at coordinate 4,472,806 of OY292390.1, read as the reverse complement.
TAAAAATGTCTTTGTCAGATTTGTCCAAAATTTATGCAAGTATATATTTTTGCCCTTTTAAAAGCATAAATGTCGTTTATCAACATGAAGTAATCCGCATTGAAATGTTGCAAAATTTAGTTGTCAATGCGTATGTATTTCTAGCATCATCGGTTCACAACTAGTGAAGGTTGACAATTTGACATATTTTAATTTAATATACTAAATCTTATACTATGATTAGTTAAACTTTTAAGAATGAGGTGTAATATGGGAGTCGGTATAAGAAAAAATCTTGATTACAAGCAGTCGAGGTCTAGCACAAGTCATCAACCCCAATTAGATGTTAAATTAATTTACATATTATAATTTTTTTGTTAACCAATATATCCGTTTGCATTATTAAAATTTAAATCTTTATCATCCACCATATTTGACGAAGAATATTGAAAAAAAGAATTAAATATTCTTTTGTTTATTACATAAATTTTGGAATCTGAATCTGAATTTGGACAGCTTTTTAGGTTTAATCAAGCACACGCACCTCGCTATCCTGGAAAAGACTAATTCAGTAATCAAGATCATCACAATCCACGATTCAAGCGTATATATAATTATCTGAAATTTTATGTTAAAAGTCAAAACTAATGACGCCATTAATTAATTAAATTGAGTGAGGAGAATAAATGGATGCTAGATTCTAGTTTTGTCCTGATGTGTTAATTGACTTTCTATCTAATTACTCTCATGGTTAACATCTAGGGGAAAAGATTTTTTTCCTCCCGTAATTCATTTGACGATTTTTACCGTTTGCCTCCTAAACTTTACGGGACAGTTTGCCTCCTCCGATCTAATTCTGATGGAATATTCCCTTTTTATTCCATTACATGCTCCACACGTGACTTTTTAGGGGTATTTTTGTCATTTTAATACTTGACCTACCCACAATTTTAGACCCGATCCGACCCTAGCCCTAACCTAAAATCTAATCCTAAACACTTTAACCCATCAGATTAGATCAGATTTGCTCTCTAACTGAGTTAATTTCTCCAATCTTCGTTCATCTCGATCAGAGCCTAGCTATGAAATTCTCGCCCTTCATGTTCACATTGGGACTGGCGTCGCCATGGGGGATCTGCAGGAGGAGGTGGCGGCGGGGTGGGGTGCTTGTGGGTTTTTGAAATGCCAGCTTTTGCTTCCGATTTTGAATAAAGTGTTAAAGAGCATTGATGAAGGTGGTGGTGGAAGTGGTGGGGGCGAAGGAGCTGTGGATGCTTGTTGGAATCGCTTGCTTTTTGTGCCTATTTTGAATATGTTGTTGAAGATTGAGTGTGGCGGCGGTGCGGTGGATCGGAGGAAGGAACAGGAATGTACACCTTTACTTTTGCTGCTCTTTTTGAACAAGTTCTTGTAACACCTTGGATGGCAGAGGAGGTGGTGGTGGCGGAGGTGCTTGCGGAGGAGTTGATTGTGGTTTTGCGGCGGAGGGTGGAGGAGAATTTTGAGCAGCAATCTCGGTATATTTTGAGCAACTTCAGACGGGTTAAGTGTTTAGATTAGATTCTAGCGTCGGGTTAGGGTCGGTTTTAAAGTTGTGGGCGGGTCAGGTATTAAAATAACAAAAATATTCCTAAAAAGTCACATGTGAGGCACGTGAAGGAATAAAAAGGAAATATTCTGCCGGAATTAGATCGGAGGAGGCAAACTGTAAATCCCGTGAAGTTTAGGAGGCAATTTGGAACAAAAAAAAGTTTAGGAGGCAAACTGTAAAAATCGTCAAAGTATAGGAGGCAAAAAAAAATTTTAAAAATTTTCCTTAACATCTATGAAACACGAATACGTACACAGCAATACGGATTATTTTTAATATTTTACACTAGAGAAGTATCTGACATAGTATCCGATACGACACGACACGATAGAGTATAATTGAACTTAAATTTTCTCTAAGCAAGTTGAATCTTGGGTAAAAAATATATGAAATAAACGCGACTTCAGTTCAAGTTTATGATGTATAGTTTTATGATTTCTGTAGATACATTAAAAAATACGATTATACAAGACACGCCTCAAAATTCCACAACTAATGTATGCGACTCCAGTTGAAGTTATGATTGATCAGTAGATTCATTAAAATATGAAACATGCATGCCTCAAAATTCCACAACTAACGTATATGCATGGTTATACAAAAGAAATAGAGAGAGATTCTTCTTTTCAAACATAAATGATAAAGACTTTGAGTCTTTGAGATTAATGATTTGGAATTAAATTTATGGTCAATTACACAAAAATTCTAGGGGTATGCGTTATTTAATTTTACACTTATCCCATACAAGGGACATTTATAAGATTTTTTTAGGAATTATTATATATATATTTTTATATTTAAGAGGATATTTATAAAATTTTAATTAGAAGATTAGATTTTTGTAAAATTTCAATAATTTTCGAATGTTTAAACAAACCTGGATAGTTTTTCGATAGGTTTGCTTTTGTAAGTTTTTCGATAGTTTTTTCATAAGCAAACCTTTAATTTGAGAGTTGAGAGAGAATATATTTATATGTAGTAATTAAAGAAATGTGGTCCTAAACGTAAGAACAAACGTATGCTAATTAATGGCATATGTAAATACTCCATAGTCCATACCAAGTTAACATCGGTTGGTGGCACTCCACTCCACCATATAAATGTTTCATGATCAACCCATCATTTGTTTTCTTTTCCTTTAATTTCGAAAATTTTCAATAAAGTATTATTAAAGAAATTTAATACGCTGATTTTGTTCTATTTTCACATTAATTTGAAAATAAAAATTGTGTATTTTATAACCTTTTGAACTAAAAACCATTTCTTTTTCTTTATATATATGTCTAATAAAAAGTACAATTAATGCTAGTAATATTTAATATTCTATCATGAATTTGCAAAACATCATATAAATATTAATTAATACTAGAAGAATTTAAAAAGAAAAAGAAAAAGGGAGGTGTTGGCTTACGCAATGATCATAAATCGTAATCAACTTTTACTCCTTGAAGCCCTTAAAAAAGGAGAAAGAAAGCTCAAAGCCGTAGCTTGCGTATTTTTTCTAAACACACGAAAAATCCTCCATTTTTCTCTGTTTTTCAAAAACAGAGATTTTCAATCAAATCAAAGGGTTAACTCTTGCAGATTGGCAGGAAGAAATCAATCGGTAATGGCGGCGAAGTTTCTATCACTGGCATGCTTAAGGCCAAATGAGAGTCGTGGGAACTTATCCCGCCCTCACTATCCTTCCATGCCCAAGTATCCAAAAGGCGTCAACATTTCATCAGATGAGGAAAAATTCATGCAAGGATCGGAGGCCACCGCACTTTTCTCAGTCACCGGAATGACGTGCTCCGCCTGCGCCGGCTCTGTGGAGAAGGCCGTCAAACGCCTCCCCGGAATCAAGGAGGCGGTCGTTGATGTATTGAATAATCGAGCTCAAGTCATGTTTTTCCCTGCTTTTGTCAATGTAAGTCATGTTTTTGCTAATGCATGCAGCATTTGTTCACACAGAGATCTTGATGTGGTTTATTGTTTGGCAATTAGAGAAAATGAATCTATAGCAGACATAATTGTCTCAATCCAGTGAAATTTAAAAATTTTGGATTCTCAGAGTTGTAATTTTTTGTTGTTTATCTCTGTGTGAACATGTATGATTTGTGTTTCTTAGATTTGAATCTAAGCATAGCCAGGAGCAATTAGTTGCTTTCACGGGATATGGCTGACTACTGGTTGGTGCAATGAAAGTTTCGTTCCTTTAGTCCTCCAGCTTTTGTGCTTGAACTTTTGAGTTTTCCAAATTCAAACTTTTATCTTTGTTGCTTATATTTTGAAGTTTCTTTAAATTCAAGCTGGATTTAATTACATTAAAGTTACCTTGGTTCGCTTAAAATATTGGCTTACTTGCAAGGATATGTCAAAGCCATAAAGTAATCATTTTTGTTTCTTTTTTCTTTTCAGAATTGTTTACCTCTTCTTTCTTAAAGGTAAATGGTTTCCAGTAAAATCTTCCATGGAACAATATTTGTGGGAGTATATTCTCTTAGGCTCGTGGAGAATAGAACTTTTATAGAAATAAAGTAAACCTATAATAAAAACTCGATCAGAAAATTTAGTTGCTTTCTCGGTGCCCCATGAACTGGAAATGCTCTAATTTTATCCCACTAAGGACTAGGTTCATATCATTTTTTGAAAGATAGATCTTTCAGAAGGGGTTTCATCTGTTGATCGCTATAGCTTCTATTTGATTCTGTTAAAGTTGTTTAAATTTAAAGTTTTTTAACTGATGACGGCATAAAGTGGAAACCGCAACTAAATTCTCGGCACTTTGAATTTCCTGGAAAATTATGAATTCCTGTTTACAGAATTGATATAATTATTCTGTTATCTTGATTAGAAATTGAGGTGCTAAAGAAATTGTTTGCATGCCCTTTTTGTTTAAAGATCGACCTATACTCGCATATCCAGCTTTTGCTTTGAGCACGGCTCTTGTATTTGTCTGTATGTTGGTGCATGTGGGCATGCTTGTTTGTGTGTTCTTGTATTGTTGTATATATGCCTTTTAATATGATTCTGCACCTAGTGTTAATCTTTTACAATTCTAGAATAAGAAATATCTGAAAACCCATCATAGTAAGTCCATAAGAAAATGGTCGAACATAAATTCAGCTTAAAATGATTGAACATGACAATTCTTAGACGAAAATGACAGAACCTCATCCAAAATTTGATTTCAATACTATGTCCACAATGTGCAGGAAGAAACAATCCGTGAAACAATTGAAGACGTTGGGTTTGAAGCTTCCTTGATAAAAGAAGAATTGAACGAAACATCCTCTCAACTGTGTCGAATACGCATAAAAGGAATGACTTGCACTTCTTGTTCCACAACAGTGGAATCTGCTTTGCAAGCTTTGCCAGGTGTTCAAAGAGCACAAGTTGCTTTAGCAACTGAAGAAGCCGAAGTCCGTTACGATCCAAAGATCTTGACCTACACTCAGATCATGGAAGCTGTAGATGATACAGGATTCGAGGCAAATCTAATCAGTGCAGGAGAAGACAGGTGCAAAATACATCTCCAAGTTGATGGAGTTCGCTCGGAAAATTCAATGAGAATAATCGTGAATTCTCTTCAAGCATTGCCAGGAGTTCAGGAAATTAACTTAGATCTGGAGCTAGATAAGTTTTCTCTTTCTTACCAACCAGATTTAACGGGGCCAAGAAATTTTATTGAAATTATAGAGTCTACTGGCTCGGGACGCTACAAGGCAAAGATATTTCCTGAAGGAGGGTCACGAGGAGCTCACAGAGACGAAGAAATTAAGCAATACTACAAATCTTTTCTATGGAGTCTGGTTTTTACAATCCCCGTCTTCTTTTTGTCCATGATCTTCATGTATATTCCCGGAATCAAGCATGGTTTGGATACTAAGGTTGTCAACATGCTTAGTATTGGTGAGCTTTTGAGATGGATGTTGTCCACACCAGTTCAGTTCATCATTGGCCGACGATTCTATATTGGTGCTTATAAAGCATTAAGGCATGGTTCAGCAAATATGGATGTGTTAATTGCTCTTGGAACAAATGCTGCTTATTTTTATTCAGTTTATTCGGTTTTGAGAGCTGCTACTTCTCCAAGATTTGAGTCGACTGATTTCTTCGAAACAAGCACGATGCTCATTTCTTTCATACTACTGGGGAAGTATTTGGAAGTTTTGGCCAAAGGGAAGACTTCTGAAGCTATAGAGAAGTTGATGGACTTAGCTCCAGAAACAGCAACCTTGTTAACACTAGACAGTGAAGGACATGTGTTGAATGAGGAAGAAATTGACAGTCGACTTATACAAAAGAATGATGTCATGAAAATCATCCCTGGTGCAAAAGTAGCTTGTGATGGATTTGTTATCTGGGGACAAAGCCATGTAAATGAGAGCATGATTACTGGAGAATCTAGGCCAGTGGCTAAAAGGAAAGGTGATATGGTGATTGGAGGAACTGTGAATACAAATGGTGTGCTACATATTAAGGCCACTAAGGTTGGATCAGAGAGTGCTCTTGCTCAAATTGTTCGTCTTGTTGAATCAGCACAAATGGCAAAAGCTCCAGTGCAAAAGCTTGCTGATCGCATTTCCAAATTCTTTGTCCCTTTAGTATGTATATATATAAATTATTTTATTATTTCAAAAGTTGGAGCTATCCAACTGAATAAGTTGTAAGTTGGATTCTAATGTGCAGTTTTGCAGGTTATATTTCTTTCATTTTCCACTTGGCTTGCGTGGTTTTTGGCTGGAAAATTAAATGGATATCCTAAATCTTGGATTCCTTCTGCCATGGATAGCTTTCAGCTCGCGCTTCAGTTTGGAATTTCTGTGATGGTCATAGCCTGCCCGTGTGCACTTGGTTTAGCGACTCCAACAGCTGTTATGGTCGGTACTGGAGTTGGTGCTTCTCAAGGCGTGCTAATTAAAGGTGGCCACGCATTAGAAAGTACTCATATGGTACAAATATAGCATTATGCTTTTAATGATATCAGTGTGTAGAAAGTAAAATAATAAAATCTATGTTTGGTATATGCAATAGTGCAAGAACTATCTTTATCTAATTGGTATATATATACTTTCTATAACAGGTGAACTGTATAGTTTTTGACAAGACAGGAACTCTCACAGTTGGAAAGCCAGTAGTTGTCAACACAAGGCTCTTGAAAAATATGGTTCTTAAAGAATTTTATGAACTCGTTGCCGCTGCGGAGGTATTCTCTATTTTAAAATTTCAGAACTTTGTGAAATAAATCTTTCATTCATCTCAAATTTATATATTTGTTTTGTTAATCCAAGCAATACTAATTACTATTTACTAATAAATCGTTTATTTGCATTTAAATAGGTAAATAGCGAACACCCGTTAGCCAAGGCAATTGTCGAGCATGCAAAAAAATTCAGACAAGAAGAAGAGAATCCTGGTTGGCCTGAAGCGGTCGACTTTGAATCCATAACTGGACATGGTGTGAAGGCTGTTGTTCGTAATAAAGAGGTTCTTGTGGGAAATAAGAGTATGATGGCCAATCATAATGTGAATATTCCACTTGATGCTGAAGAAATATTGGCAGAAACAGAAGGCTTGGCACAAACTGGAATTCTTGTAGCTATTGACAAGGAGTTAGTTGGAGTAGTGGCTATATCTGATCCTTTGAAGCCTGGGGCTCGTGAAGTAATTTCGTTTCTCAAGTCTATGAAAGTGAGGAGTATAGTAGTCACAGGTGATAATTGGGGAACTGCAAATGCAATTGCCAAGGAAGTTGGGATAGATACAGTTGTTGCAGAAGCCAAACCTGAGCATAAAGCAGAGAAAGTAAAGGAACTACAGGTACATTATTATTGCTTATGTTGTACATGATTTGGAATACTAACATCATTGTGTTTAATTACTTCTCGGGTTACAGGCTGATGGCAACATTGTGGCGATGGTGGGAGACGGTATAAACGACTCTCCTGCCCTTGTTGCTGCAGATGTTGGGATGGCAATTGGTGCGGGTACTGATATTGCTGTCGAGGCAGCCGACATTGTCCTCATGAAGAGCAATTTGGAGGACGTTATAACAGCAATAGACCTCTCAAGAAAAACGTTCTTCAGAATCCGGCTTAACTATCTTTGGGCGTTGGGGTATAATATTCTTGGCATCCCTATTGCTGCTGGGGCACTTTTCCCTTCAACTGGATTTAGGCTACCACCATGGATTGCTGGAGCAGCTATGGCAGCTTCTTCGGTTAGCGTGGTTTGCAGCTCACTTTTGCTCAAGAATTACAAGAGACCTAAACAGTTGGATAGCCTTGCAATAAGAGGGATAACCGTTGAGTAGTTAAGTTAGTTACCGATCTGGCTTTGATTGTGCTCAATCTTGTGAATATTCATGTGCAATTGCCTTCGTTTCTAGGTAAATCATATATACGCAATGTAATTAATATTAATTTCGATAAATTATGTGTGAATTGGTGTGGTTTTTAGTTTGATGGCATTGTATATTATATTATGAACAGATAATTACGGGAAAGAAAACCCTGAGGTTTGTTCATATTACCAAAAACATACTCAAAACTTGAAAATTACAAAAACCATTTCTCAGTCGTCGATTTTTCGTTAGTTTTAGGAGGTATTCGTTATGGTTTGCAAACTTTAGGGTAATTTTTTTTTAATATTTTCAAGATCTAAGGTTGTTTTTTGTGACAACGTAAACTTCAGGGTCCGTGATCAATCCATGGAATAGTTTTTGATCCATGAACATCGGAAGAGTCGTTCTTAATAAAGTCACAGTAACTTGCCAATCGTCCATCGCATTCATAAAGGTGATAAGATTTTCCACTAAACGAAAAAGGTAGACCAAAATGATTTCCTGCACTCCTCCTTTTTTTCCTTCTATTTTTCATTATTTATCATTAATATATGTATAGAAAACTGTATATTATTTAAAATCAGATTTTTGGAGATGAAATTAAATTAGCATAACAACAACTTTTTTTTTTTTTTTGGAATAGAGAGCAATAGTTATATAATTCAACACGTCAATCTAACTTATTGGTTCAAATTCCTTCAAAAAAAAAGCTTATTGGTTCAAATAAATTTTAGTGAAACCATAACAAAAACAACTCAATAAATTACCAAAAAGATCAACTTCAACTTTTTCGACGGAAAATCAATCAATGTCTTGTAGGAAAAGCTCAAGAATTACTGATAAATTAAAAGGGTCCCGATTACCACTTCCAATAACCCAAATTTTGGGTTTTCTTCAGCAATCACACACTTAAACGATGACGTATATATAACTCCAATTGTAATGCTCATAGATAGGAATCATTTTAATTTGTGGTCCAATCCTATTATACATATAGTTTTGTTGCACATATTACAGAGACATGCAACTCCAAAAATAAAATCTTGAACGTGCATGGCCAATAATTGCCTTACTTTTTTGTATAATATTAAATTATTATTAATGCATATGATTTTTCCGTATATATACAAATAAAAGAGATCTAGATTATATTGGATATGGCCTCCACAGCTAGCTTTTGCTGACATAAATTGGGATTGTCAATTTTCAATCCTCCAACCCATTCTACTTTGCTCGATCGATAGTTTTCAATCTTTTCAATGCATAGTATATAAGTTGTTTAATTATCAGATCATTCGAGCTTCAGTCTTTGCTTATCAGATTCGAGCTTAAGCCCCGGCCACGAGCTAGCTAAGGAAAATTAGAGGGCTTGAGTTAGATTCTGATTATCTAGACTAGATGCATTAATTAAGATTTATGAATCAAACTCTAATTTAAGCATAAAATAATTGGGTTATGAGAATCTTCCTTACTTGGGTGCTATAGTACCTGAGTCCGGATTAAACCGAATGGAAAAACCAAAAAATTGACCGAACGAAGAAAAGCTGCATGCATGGTATGGCAATTTGCACGTCGCCGTGGATAACTTGAATTCCTTTCGACAACTGTATTCGCATTATATATGTCACCAATCTGACAAATTAATATATGTCTCTAATTAAATTAAACTTTAAATCACTACTATCCGCAACAAATATGTCTCTAATTTATAAATCTATTAATTGTGTGGGATAATCAGTAATTAATTGTTATAAACATACACTAATTTGATTTGCTAGTTTATTGGAGATCAATGAACAAAACTAAGGGAAATTAGCGAGAAAATGCTCACGCTTTAGAGAATACGAAGAAAATAATATGAGGTAATCTATAATGTACAGACACGAATACTGGATGTGTACGGCAGGGCGACTTTAAATTAAATATAGTTATTTTTATTCTTTGGGTCTGATCCAAATTGAACCAAAACTCCCAACGTAAACTTGATTTATTTCTTTCAAGTGGTCTCATCTAGCGGGTTGGATTAGAAATTGGCATTCATACATGCTTTGCATGACAACGCCATATTGGACCTTGGAGCGGCAAATTTGAGGCCTCCTCTATGAAACAAGAAAATAGAAGAAAAGATGGTGATCATTCTCATAATTTGGGTTTTATGTTTATATTTTTATATTTCAAGAGGCATTTGTAAGATTCTATGAACTGATCAGGAGGTATTTGTATGTTTCAAGACTTCATGGTATTTTTAGAAAATGACCTAGATAGCCATGGGGTTTTTTGTAATTATCTCTATTTTTATTTTTCAAGGTAAAAAACTTGATGTATTTGTAAATTGTGATCCAACCGATATTCTTTTGAGTCACCCTATTAATTTTAGGAGAAATTTATAATTCTACAATAAATATATATAATGGGATATTTGAGTACCATACAAGATTACGTAGTTTTTCCCAATTTGGGTCTTCTATTCTACATAAAAGTTCTTGTATCTTATAAAAGTCCAATCCCTAATCCAGCACAGAAACAGAAACAGAAACAAAAAAAGAAATTCCTCTATGCCTTGTATTATTTAATTATTTTGGCAATCTTAGCCTTAGGCAACAAAAGCTGCCTTATTTTTCAACTACTTACTAAAGCAATTCAGAATCAAAATAACGAAGCGACAGTTGGCCACTCACTGATCTGTTTAAAATACTATAATTTTCACCTTATATTAATTATTAATTTAAAATATTGTGACATTCAAGAAGGCAACATCAATGACCAGAAAAATACCTATTTAAGTACCGATCAACTCCAGCCACTTCCAACTCCTGTAATCTTATATATTGTAGAAAGGAAAGGATGATACATACATAGAATACAGTAATCAAATAAACAAGCGAAAAAAAAAACCCAGTGAAGTATTACTTGATAGTATTAGTGGCGGCGATGCTGCTATCACTAGTGGCATGCATAAGAAAATCATTAAGCCGTAATTTATCCCCTCGGCCGCATTACCCGTCAATGCCCAACTACCCTAAAAGCTTCAGCGTTTCATCAGATCATGAAGAAAAATGCATACAGTTAGGATCAGAAGCCAAGGCACTTTTCTCCGTCACCGGAATGACGTGCTCCGCCTGCTCCGCCTCTGTGGAGAAGGCCGTCAAACGCCTGCCGGGAATCAAGGAGGCGGCGGTTGATGTCTTGAACCACCGCGCACAAGTCAAGTTTTGTCCCGCGTTTGTCAACGTAAGTATATATATATATATATATATATATATATATATATATATATATATATGTCCCGTAATCTTTTTAGAAGTAATTCGCCGGTGTATCTATGAAGGGTATTGATTAATAATGGCTTATAGTTATTTTTCTTTAATCTCATATATTAATGGTGTTATGGAGTACTTTAATATATAATAACTTGATAATTTTATTTTTTTTTAAACTAGTTTTGGAATAGGTTAGTCTAAACATATATTCTTCAATATCATATTAAAAATTCGAAAACTTATGATTGACCATACTTCAAAAAAACTATATAATTAATCAACGAATTAATTAAAAATTAGAGAGCTTATTGAGGTTTCCCGTTAAATAAAAAACACATTCATATGAGTATTAAAATAGCAGACAATTTAAAGTTTCCAGCTTAAAAGTATTTTTAAAAATTAAGCACTTTCATCTAATAGCATTTGTAATGAGAAAAGGTATTATATGGACTCTTGGTATTATGAAAGTTGAAAACAGAGTGGACACTATGATTACTATCACTTTCGTCGTACAGCAGATGACATAAACAATTACAAACTTTTGGAATATTGTTTAGAAATGCCTAATAATCAAAGACTTATATAATTAAATCCTTCTTAATTAATCCACTTTAGCTAAAGTTTGTCCTTTAAATTAGATTAAACATAATGTTTGGAGTTAATTCATATTATGTTGCTATTGGATTTTGATTGTTCTACGTACCGCCCGTCGCGTCTTCCACTACCAATACTTCTGCTTCTTCAGCTAACCAAAGGCTATTTAATATCAAGGGATGATTACTTCTGAGATTTAGCCTAATTACACAAAAATACCAAAATTTGGAAAATATAAAATTTTCATCCCACGATTCAGAGCCTCTTTTAATTTAGTCCAATTATCTACGGATTTATCATATTTAGTCCCATAACATCTAGCTACCAATGATTTAACTGCAAAATGCACTTTCAATATTTCTCAATTATGCATTGATTTCAAATATAACAGGAGGAAAAGATTCGCGAAACAATTGAAGATGCAGGCTTTCAGGCAAGATTGATGACAGAAGAGTTAAACGAGAGATCTTCCAGTACTCAAGTATGCCGAATTCATATACAAGGCCTCAACTGCATTTCTTGCTCAATGACCCTCCAATACTATCTAACAGCCATGCAAGGAGTGCAAAAAGCATTTGTTGCGTTAACCAATCAAGAAGTTGAAGTTCATTACGACCCGAAAATCTTGACCTATATCCAAATCCTGGAAGCCATACAAGACATAGAATTCGAGGGCGTACTCATCACCAATGGGGAAGACATCACCAAAATCCACCTCCAAGTTGACGGACTACAAACGGAAGATCATTCGATCACAATAATCATGAATTTTCTCAAGTCATTGCCAGGGGTTCAAGAAATCAGCTTCGAACCAGAGCTGAGAAAGCTATCCATTTCTTACGAACCAGATTTGGTAGGGCCTCGGGATTTCATCAAAACTATTCAATCTTCTGAACCCGGGAATTTAAAAGCTATCATCTTTCCTGAAAGAGGCGAACGAGAAGCTCATAGAGCAGATGAAATCAAGCAATATCACAGATCATTTTTATGGAGTCTTGTTTTCACAGTTCCTGTTTTTCTAATATCCATGGTATTTATGTATATACCAGGTATTAACAACAGGTTGGAAACAAAGATAATAAACATGCTTACAATTGAGGAGATTTTGAAGTGGATTTTAACCACACCGGTTCAGTTCATCATAGGCCGAAGGTTCTACATTGGTGCTTACAGAGCAATACGCCGAGGCTCAGCAAATATGGATGTCTTGATTGCATTAGGAACGAACGCTGCTTATTTTTATTCCCTTTATTCGATTTTGAAATCTGCTACTTCTCCAAGCTTCAAGTCGAGTGATTTTTTTGAAACGAGCGCGATGCTCATTTCTTTCATACTATTGGGTAAGTATTTGGAGGTTTTGGCAAAAGGGAAGACTTCTGAAGCCATAGAGAAGCTCATGGACTTGTCACCCGGTGCAGCTACTCTGCTGAGCATAGATACAGAAGGAAACGTGTTGAATGAGGAAGAAATAGACAGCAGATTAATACAGAGGAAAGATGTGATGAAGATTGTACCTGGTGCGAAATTACCTTGTGATGGATTGGTGGTGTGGGGCCAGAGCCATGTTAATGAGAGCATGATTACTGGAGAATCGAGGCCCGTGGCTAAAAGGAAGGGCGATTTGATAATTGGAGGAACGGTGAATGCAAACGGCGTCCTGCATGTTAAGGCGACGAAGGTTGGATCAGAGAGTGCACTTTCTCAAATTGTTCGCCTGGTTGAATCGGCTCAGATGGCGAAAGCTCCTATTCAGAAATTTGCTGATCTTATTTCCAAATATTTCGTTCCACTGGTACATAAATATAAATGCTTCACACATATGTAGGGTGATTTTAAAGCTAAATGGGATTAATTCTATTATATAACCTGTATTTTCCATAAATACCAGTGGTTATAAATGTAAATAACCCTACATATTTATAGTTCGTAATCTGCCATTGGATCTTACAGGTTATATTTGTCTCGATTTCCACCTGGTTTGCATGGTTTTCAGCTGGAAAATTGAATGCATATCCAAAATTTTGGATTCCATATTCCATGAATAGCTTTGAGCTTGCACTGCAGTTCGGGATAGCTGTGGTGGTTATAGCCTGCCCATGCGCGCTTGGTTTAGCTACTCCGACAGCTGTTATGGTTGGTACTGGAGTTGGTGCTTCTCAAGGTGTCCTTATTAAAGGTGGCCACGCATTAGAAAGCACTCATAAGGTTCGATTTCTACATTATCAAACTTCTTATTTTCATTACATTTCCATGCATAACTACTTTATAGCTGCATTACAGGTAAACTGCATAGTTTTTGACAAGACTGGGACACTCACAACTGGGAAGCCAGTAGTGGTCAACAGCAAGATCTTGAAAGATATGAGCATTCAAGAATTCACTTCTCTGGTTGCTGCTGCCGAGGTGATATTCTTTTCTAACAAATTAATGATAGTTGTAACTTGTAAATCTGTTGTTGTTGAATGATATGTTTCGTAATCAGGTAAATAGCGAGCATCCGCTGGCCAAAGCTATGATTGAGTATGCTGAAAGGTTTAGGCAAGATGAAGAGAGCCCTGTTTGGCCGGAAGCCTGTGAATTTGAATCCTTAACCGGGCAAGGTGTGAAGGCAGTCGTTCGAAACAAACAAGTCCTAGTGGGAAATAAGAGTTTAATGTTGGATCAAAATGTTAGAATTCCACCAGCTGCTGAAAAAATACTAACAGAAACTGAAGAGTTGGCTCAGACGGGAGTTCTCGTTTCTATGGATGGAGAGCTGCATGGAATTCTTGCAGTATCTGATCCATTAAAGCCTGAGGCTAAAGAAGTGATTTCCATTCTAAAATCCATGAGAATCAATAGTATAATAGTGACGGGAGACAACCAGGGAACTGCAAATGCAATTGCCAAAGAGGTTGGCATAGATAATGTCGTCGCAGAAGCTAAACCTGAGGACAAAGCAGAGAAAATCAAGGAACTACAGGTATCTTAGATTAATTGTGTTCACCCATATATATAAATTAAAGGGAAAAGGACACTTTACCAATTTCGACTTATCACATTTCGCCTCCTAACTTTTTCGATTTTTACAGTTTGCCATCTAAAGTTTTCAATTTACTCAGTTTACCATCTGACTTCATATTCCTGTCAATAAAGTGTCACCAAAAATATCTCAGGTTACACTTTTTGGGCTGAAAATGAACTCAAGACAGTAAACCAAAAACTTTAGATGGCAAACTGAAAATATTATTGGACACTAAATTTGTTTCTTGGTTTACAGGCTGCAGGCAATGTTGTGGCAATGGTGGGAGACGGGATAAATGACTCACCTGCCCTTGTAGCTGCTGATGTTGGGATGGCAATTGGTGCAGGTACTGATATTGCCATTGAGGCGGCTGATATAGTTCTGATGAAGAGCAACTTAGAGGATGTTATAACTGCAATAGACCTTTCAAGAAAAACCTTTTTCAGAATCAGACTGAATTATTTCTGGGCATTGGGATATAATGCCCTAAGTATTCCACTTGCCGCCGGAGTGCTTTTCCCGTCTACTAGATTCCGGTTGCCGCCATGGGTTGCTGGAGGAGCCATGGCGGCATCTTCGGTCAGTGTCGTCTGCAGCTCGCTTTTACTTAAGAAGTATAAGAGACCTAAAGTGCTGAATACTCTGGAATTACAGCGAATAGCTATTGAGTGAATACGATAAATAGGATTTATGTATTAATGTGCCAGGGTTTAGAAACTAATCACGTCAAATTCTGTGTTGAATTTCCTGTGCTCAATCAGCATTCATGAATATTAATTACCAAGCAATTGTTAGTATAATGGAAATTTACATCCACCAGTCCACTCCTCAAGTTTGGTATGATTAGAAATTAGTCCCCTCTTATTCAGAAATTACCAAAATACCCTTGAGATTTCATTACTTGTGTAAAAATAGACAAATTTGTGTAAAGACCAAAATAGCCCTAATGTTTGGAAAAAAAATGACAAAAACTTAGTCAGATGATGCTGTAGTACAAGGAAACGATACATTTCTACAACGGTGCACAACATTTAGTCTTTTACAGAGTTTGGAACTTTCGAGAGTAGATGTTTTATTGGGAAGTACATTAAAACTCATAAACAGCATAACAACTCTAAGAAAACATAAGAGATTCACACTAAACGAGCATTTTTACGATTGCTTGTTCGGTTGGGCCTTGAGTTCCTTCAGCTTCTCTTTGACTGGCGGCATTATGGCGTGAATTTCATCAAAATAAGGTGCAGTTACATTTTTTGTGTCTTCAATCCACTTCAAGATTCTTTTATGGGGGCCTAGAATACGGTCACGCTCATTCTCATCCGCAACCTAAATCAGTGCGAGAACCCGTTTATTGATTCAACTTGACTCAAAAAACATGACAAAGCAAACAAGAGTTGAATTCTTTTACCTCAATTTGCATGATTTCACAAACTAAAGCAAGATCTGCAATGGATGGCTTCGAATTTCCAAGTAAAAAAGGCGCATCTCCCTTGAGCCAAAAAGATTCAATCCTTGCAAGGGATTTGGAGAGTAGTTTTTCACCTTCTGCTGCTGCTTTTAGGTCCAAGGGCAGACCAAGAGCTAGTGCAATAGCACTATTGAAAATATATCCAACTGAAAAGATACAGAATTTTAAGAGAGTGACGCGAGTTAGATAGAGAATTAACTACAACCAACGCATTATCATCATTTGATTGATACAAGATAACAAATTCTACAATTCTAACAAATAATTTGAAGGTTATAGGACTACTTGCAATTCTTTCACAAGAATATTATGCTATACAGTTAAAATAAGTACTCGATCAAACTTATTTCATTTTTGAGAAAATCCCATATTTTCCATGGGTAAGTATGAAGTCTTGAAGCTTTTCTGTACGGTAAAAAGCAATGAAATTTTGTGTAAAATCATCTCATAAGGTCAAGAAACAAACTCTCAAGATATCCACATAAATCACCTGAACCACGGCGCAGATTTGAGTGATGCCAATCCAGCACCGAGTGGACCTGGGCTCTTTCTTGAACATCAGCTGGATACCTGCACCAGAAAGAGTAGTTGCAAGATATAACTTTGGTATATAATAATATCTATATATAAATGTCTACATAGCATAAGGTATGATATAAAGAATGAGCAAAATGGATGTAAACTAACCAGTGATCAGCAACTCCAGGAAATGCAGAAGCCAGATAAATAAGTATTGCATGACTGCACGATACACCAAAATTGTTAACAGATCTGAGATGTTTTAATAATGAATTCCGTTCATACACTCAAAATAAAGGTAGCTTCATCCACGTTGTCCTCATTGTGAATGAGATTAACTTCTAATATACTGGAAACGATCCAGTACTTTTGCCAGATATTTTCATCAAATGTTTGGAATATTCATCAAAATAGTGATTAAGGTTCATCCAACACTATGTAATTTAATATATGCACTTTTAACTGAAATTGTAGTGAAATTACGTATCAGTATCACTCTCAGTTTCCAGTTCCGGGTCTGCTTGATCTGTTTATTATAAGTTGCAACGAGACAAAGATGAATATACTGCGAAGCTCACAGACTCTTTTAGCTCAACGAAGCAAGGTTCTTTTGATTAAAAAATAAAATTGTTATTTCTGCGTCAATTCCCAAATTATGTGATCAAGATCCATATTTAATTCAGTGAGATTCTTGCAAGAGTGATTAATAATTTTCAATGTCATTAATCATATAAATGTGAATTTATTAATAATTTAATCAAATAACTTAAGAATAAAAAATGAAGCATGCCCTTCATCAGATGAGTAACTTAATTGTACAGAAACAGAAGTATACCTCTCAAACAGCTTGAAATCACCATGCACAAGTGCTGGAACTTGTTTCATGGGGTTAACTTCTGAAATAGAAACCAGATCACAGAAGAAATTATTAGGAAAACACAATCAATCACTCAAAAATTACAACTTTTCTACAAAAATGACGAGACATGAAAAACCAGGATCTTATGTGATCTTTCGCACCTGCAAATTCAGGGGAGCGGTGCTGCCCCTTGGCAAGTTCAATTTTCACCTCCTCAAATTCTAAACCATTTGCCCTTCAACAACACAAGTAGATCAGACAGAACACAAACATAAAGAAGCTATAACATTAAAAAGACATATCAAGTGAGAAATTGATGGATCAGAAGTAAAAATATTACTTGCAGAAGATGAGAATTGCTCGAGAAGGCTGGGACATTCGATCAACATACACTTTCAGCTCCATCTTTCTTTACCCTTTTTTCACACACAATCATAGGGATTTGGGTTTTAAAGGATTAGGTTGATGCTAGTCTTCCTAATAGAAGATATTTTAAAATTTTAACAGTATCTTATGATTAAAATTAAAATTAAGAAATAATTTAAGATCATGATTAATATGTTTTCTCCCTACAAGAATATCTTTAAATTAATGTATCTGCTATTCCTCAATTATTGTCAAATATTTAATTAAACTTCAAAAAAATATATATATATATTTAATTAAGGCAGTTGGACCAAGAAACTTTTGTATTGTTGTCGATCTTGACCGCCATTTCTAGCATTAATTAAATCTTTTCCTGACGAAAGAAAAAAAAGGAAACTTTTGTCTCCGCCCTCTGCACTCTCCGGTGGAAGAAACCCGCTTTAGTTTGTAATAGTTTTAAAAATTACAGAAAATTTATTGAGATTTCAAACAATTACAAAAATTTAACTGCAAATTACAAAAATAAAACTACGCTTTGTGAACTTTACGTTAAGGCATAAATGTCTCTAAAATCGTCCGAAACCTAGGCTTCTATGTAAATTTGTAAAACAGAGAGTGCTTTCTAAAATATCAACAAACCTTAGGGTACTTTATGTAATTATATTACTATGGACTAATCAAAATCGTAATCCATACTATTAATATCATCATCACTCCGCAGGAGATACAAACGTAAGGACTATATTAATATCACAATGACAAAACAAAACACCCATTACCAGAGAGACTACTTCGAATAATTTGTCAAGATTGTAACGTTGATCCTTTTTCCACTAAATGAGAAGCAAAGCTTCAAGAATAATACACGAGACATCATTAAACTCCTCGAAACAAACGACATAATAATCACCATCACTCCTCCATGCGATTGTCCTCTGATTGTTGTTGTGAAACCTTGACTTTGAGCTTGGGTAATGTGAGTGAGGGCTCTTGTTGAAGAGCAGCAGGAGCTTTGACCAAGTGAATGCTCTGTTCCAATTCCTTTGTAGCCTCTCTCCGCAACTGAGCCTTCTTTCCCTTCATCCTGTTCAGTTTTACAATACAAATATCGTGTTAGAATAAGACATAATTCACATTAAGACACATAAATGGGAACATATTATGAAGGAAAACGAACCTCTTTGCAATGTGTCTGGCCTCTCTATCAACTCGGACCTTATCGATCTTCTTGATGGCCTTAAGAGTGTTCTCTGTCACATTCCTGTCGTATCTCTCAGGCCTATTCCGTTTCCTCTCAAACTCAAATGTTGCATCCTTCAAATTATTATTGAGATCAGTAGAGGATTAAACAGAAAAAAAAAACAAGACACATCAGATTGCACTAATTGCATGGTTGAGAGAGAGAGAATCAAAATAGGGCTACTAGAATAGTTACCTGAGTCATGTCCTTTCCATGCAACCGTCTGTAAGCCTTGGTCCATTTAACCTTGCGAGGGTTTCTCTTCATCTTGAAGTTTTTGTGGCATTTAGATCGACAAAATTTAAAGACCTGCAAAATCAAATTAAAAAGGATTTATTAGCAACCTTCCCAGAAGATATAAACTTTTCAAATAAGGAGAAAACATGACATAACATATTGCTTTCCAATAATTGGACAAACTTCACAAGAAAGCTGTATGTACCTAAACAGAACTTCAGCATATAGGTCTTTGACATTAAGTTAAACCCAGCTTATGATGAATCATTAACTGTTAGGTTGTATTTGGATTGAGGATAAGTTAAATTTTAAGGGAAGATTTGGGAGCAAGGGTTTCAAATGCACCACAATGAGTGAAAAACGAGCTTACATGGGAGTTCACAAATTTTCTTGACATAAATTATCCAAACAAGATCAATTGATATGACTTAAAATACTCGGCTCTCCAACACTACAAACATAACACAATGAACGCAGGAGTAAATAACCCACATTCTAAGTTTGTCATTGAGCACTCAGTTTGTTGTACTATGTCATTCATAATAAAAAGATTAGGATTTTATCTACATAGTGACTCCTCTGAACACCCTCAAAAACATAAATGAACAAAGATTATTTATCTATTGAACTCGTATACATCAGCCATGTTACACATACTACAGTGTGGTCAATTGAAAAAAATTGCATAAAAATATAATAACGGTAAAATCTCTCACCTTTGCATCGTTACGGACAAATTGAATCCCGTGTCCAGGATATATAGTAGAAGAACAGAACCAACATTTCTCCAACCTCATCTCTGTCTTGTGTTGGAAACAAGACTGATCAAATAATAGAAACAAAAGTATTAGATTGGAGATAGACCTGTAATATGCTCAAAGAACAACCTAATCATATTGTCTCAGAAACTTTATTTAAAAATTGGATGTAGTCTAGGATAACCTAAACGAAATTAAAACTTACAAAACGAATTCATCCAAGCCATGCGAGACGGTTTCCAATGAACTAATTAGAAAGATATTTCAACTTAAATACAGAAATAATAAAAAACCTAACAGAGTTCATACCAACTTAATTTTCTTAAAGACCTAAATAGAGGCGGTGGCGGAAACGGAGACGGTGAAGGACGGAGAGAAAGCATACCTGGAGCCTGACGGACGGAAAAGAGACTAGGTTTTGGTTATGTATTTCATTCTATTCTATACTCCAATAATCCTTCTGTTGGGCCAAGCCCAAATATAAAATGGGCCGACGTATAAAAGTATAAAGATCACTTTCGGGCTTCGGTTATTGTGGACTTTGTAATACTGCAAGAATCCTTCTATTTGGGCCAGACCCATAATGATGAAAATCTGTTCATTACCAAACTCATTGGGCCAAATGTAAACTCACAATGCGAATTAGAATGTGGACGTGGCGATTAAATTTTTTTATTTTATTTTATTTTAATTTTTGGTGCAAGTCAATTACAATATGATATGTTAGGGACAGACATTGTAATATCAATATTGTAGTACAATATTTTCAAAATATACCATTTGATAAATGAATTGATATTAAATTTTATATTCATTTTAATTTGAATGAAACTACGTATTTTTAAATAAATGAAAAATGAGTTATGAGTTTTGGATTGGTACATTTTGATTTTCTCTTTCTCTTCACGTTCTATTTTTGTGAAAAAATTCCTCGAAATAGGAGACAGTGCACGTGTGGGCCCCCACGTGGCAGATGATGAGAACCACATTTATTAGTAATGTGCAAGATGCACAGTTCCCATCCCAACATTTATTAAAGAGAGGAGAAAACATTTCCAAAGTCTCAATCTTCCACACCTATCGTTTTCCACTTTTAATGTTACAGAATATGATATGGTGGCACAGATATGAATACGATACAAAACAAATACGACGATATAGATTTATTTTAATATTTTATATTAGAGAAGTGTCTGATACGGTGTCTGACATGACACGATATGATGGGATAAGATTTTTAGAAGTGTCCGTGTATTATAGTTTATAACCCACTAAATTACAGTTAGATATTACTTTTCTCAATTCCTTTTTTTTTTTAAATTATTTAGTCAATTAGAGGTCTCAACCTGGGCAACATAACTATCCTAAAAAAATCCTTTCTTTTTTAAACTTGTTATTGTTTGGATACTTGATACTTTGTTTTTTTTTTTTTTTTGGTAAATGGATAAATTGATATTAGTCGATTCAAGTATGGTGCATATTGACCCTTAAAAGAGGTGAGAGTAGCATGTGGTCTTTGCTTTCATCTTTTTCCTTTCCCCAAAATTTTCCATGATCAAAAGATGTGGTAGGTAGCATCCTTGAGTAGTCAATTTCTAGTAACATTATTTCTAAAATAAATTGAAATTTATTTATTTATTTTTGGGTTGTGCAATATCACTAATCATTAATCGATGGCAGAGCTGACATTTTTCTACTACGGTGTGTTCAATAATCAATAGATTTACAATAATATTGAATACAATTCACCCACCGTCCACATGGTGGATATATATATATATATTTTTTATACTTTCTAATTGTGTGCAATTTTATTTTTTATTTTTTTGAAAATTTACAACATATAATTAATCCAAAAAGATTGGTTGGTCAATTCCATCATTGTCAATCCAAAAAGGAGTTTCAATAGTTTAAGGTATAAAATAACAACTAAAATGAAAATTATCTGTTGATGGATGGCTATGGGTCTTTCTTTTTATTTTGTTTTATTTGGGATGGATATGGGCCAATTTTGTGTACATGTCATGGAGGACAGGTTTCTTTTTTTCTTTTCACAACTTCGAGGGTCCAACTAATTTTTTTTTCCTTTTACCAATAAAAGGATTGAACCAGATACTAAAACAATAGATATGCAGTAATTTTTGTTTTTTTCTAAAGAAATTGAGTAATCACTTGATTAATTATAAAAATATTTGATATTACAATTAGATTCTTGTTAGTCTAGCAACCATTAATAACTAATAATCAAATATTATTCAAATATAATAGCGACCAAATATTATTCAAATATGGAGATTTTGGTTCGATTTCTTGCAATGACAAGGATCCATCTTATCAACACCCAAGTTTGTTACAAAAAAATTTGAATTATATCTTAAATTCATAATAATAGGCGACAGTATTCTAAATTAATAAAATACCCTATATCTTGAATAAAAATCCAATTATAAAAAGAAAATTCCAATATAAAGTACATTTAAACAAACTTTTGCTCTATCTTTTTAATAATGTTTAAACTTTAAACCTGACTTCAATATTTATCTGGAATCCGACGCTGGATTACAGGAACTTATTGAAAATTACAGAAATGAGTGCTGCAAGATTTTCTTAAGAATCTCACCCCATATGTGACAAAAGTAAAAAAGTAAAAACGTTTGACCAAGGAAGGAAAAACGTAGGACTTTGTTCCAAGGTCTCATTTAACACAGAAACAGTAGCGATGCCAGACCAGAAACAGTAGCGATGCCAGACCAGTGTAATCAAACTTGTTTCTCCATCTCCAAATAAATCTGAAAACCCCTCCATCCCACCCCTCCCCACCCACCAACTTCCAACGCCGGGCATATATATACTGAGAGATACACATGCTAGAAACTGAGAGGAGATTATTACAGTTATCTGCCATGGCTGCATTGTTGTAATAACGCCTTGGCTCGTTTCATTTCATCCGCTTTAGTCTGTGTGTGAGTTTTCCTTCGTTCAAGCTTTTCTGTAATGGCGATGGGAAGTCTCTGAAATTTTCAGCTGAAGCAAAAAAACAGGTATTTTGTTTCTTTTTCAGTCACCCCACTTGCCAGATTTCGGAAGAAATTAAAAAAAAAAAAAGAAATAAAATGAGTTGAGTTAAGCTTTTGAGAATAATTCATGGGTTTTTCATTTTGGGTTCAGATATGTGATTTTCAGATTTCAGATTTCTCATACTAAATGAGGCGCAAGTACACATTTGTGGGCATTTTTTTTTAGTTTATATTTTCTGGAGCGCAAGATCTAAAATTTGTTTAAAATTAACTGTTCACGTTTTGTAAATGCTTGTTTATCATCTCTTGATTATATTTCTCAAAGTTGTTTTTATCTGTCAGGTTGTAATCATTTCAAAGTTGGTATCTTTTCACCCAGATTAAAGTGTTGTGGCTTTCCTTTTTGTGATTATGTTTGCTGTTTATATATATATATATATATATATATATTTATTTTTTGTTTTTCATTTATTTTCTTTGAGAAGAAAATGCTTTATCCTTTAATAGTGCTTTTTGGTGCATGTATATTCACATTGGCAACAGATGTGACTAAAGTTCATGTGTCTTTAGCGTTACTTAAGGAAATCTAGCTTCAGCCTGCAGCATCCAATACGAGCTTTCTTCTTTATTTTATTATTATTTTCAATTCCAAGACTTCATTGTTTAAAGTTAATCGATCTCTCTACGAGGTACACTAGCACATGGTTATGCCAAACTATTGACCTAAAAATTCTTCTTCTTTTATTTTTTCCTTTATTTCCTAGCATATACACTACTGCGTAGTACGTACTGCTCTTCAAGCTGTGGCCTTTCCCTTTACTTTAAAGCTTCATTTTAGATAATATTTTCAAATGTAAGTCAATCACATTAAGTTCTATTTGATATTCATCTTATGTTTTATTTTTTTATAAATTTTATCTTTTGCCTGATCTCTGGTAGGTGAGCTTTTCAGTGAAAGTGATGATTTGATTTCTTGTCTCTATTATCCTCAAGTCTGTATTTTAATTATTAGTATTTTATGCTACTTCTGTGTTGTGGGCCTGATGGGATGATTCGCTTAAAGCTTTTTTCAATAATTTTCTCAACAGATCTGTTTATATTCTCTTAACAATTGTTTTCATCACTCCTAATTTGGATTAAGAAGCACCTAACAACTTCTCTTAGTTGGATTATTCATTTTAACTGGTTTAGATTGATTTTCATGAAACCTCAATTGATAACTCATTTTGTTTCTACTTTCAATGGTGGTTACTTACGATGTTCTTATCGTCATTCTCAGATTTCGGAGTTCGAGCGACACGAAATCATCACCAGAGGTGAGTAAAGTATGCTTCTTAGTATTTAGCTTGTCTGAGTAAGCCTATTTTATCAGCTTATTTGATTAATGTGTTCTATTTCTAGCGTTGAACTACAGATCAAATATTTCTATTGTTGCATGAATCATCTTAACATCGCTAATTTGATGTTGTTTTCATTTCCCAAGCTTAAATCTATATTCATTTTCTCTCGTTCTTTCTGTCTGTTTCCAGGTTCTTGATTAACTCTGAACTTTCAAAATGACCATTGCAAACCTGAAGCTCGGAGTAGATGTCGTCAGTGCTCACAATCTTATGCCCAAAGACGGGCAGGGTTCTTCCAGCGCATTTGTGGAACTCCACTTCGACGGTCAGAAATACCGTTCCACAATCAAAGAAAAAGACCTCAATCCCGTTTGGGACGAGAGCTTCTACTTCAACATTACCGATCCATCCATCCTCCACTCTCTCACTCTCGATGCCTACATCTATAACAACATCAGAGCCACTCAATCTAGAACCTTCCTTGGAAAAGTCAGCATAAATGGCACTTCCTTTGTGCCCTACTCGGACGCCGTCGTCCTCCACTACCCTTTAGAGAAACGAGGCATCTTCTCACGTGTCAGAGGCGAGCTCGGCCTCAAAGTCTACATCACGGACGATCCGTCCATAAAGTCAACCATTCCCGATGAAAGTCAACACATATCGGAAAACTCGATTCACCACTCGGGTCATAAGAACGAGGCTAGGCACACGTTTCGCACAATCCCGAAACGGGACGACTCCGAACACCACCATCACAACCAACCTCCTCCAGTGGAATTGCCAAATCAGTATCATCATGGTTCTTCTAAGTACATGGTTGACCACATGAAGGCTCCCGAGCCGATGCCTCCTAAGCTTGTCCACATGCACTCGGCCTCATCAGCACAACCGGTCGATTATGCCCTTAAGGAAACAAGCCCATTTCTTGGCGGGGGCCGTGTCGTTGGGGGCCGTGTGATCAAAACTGATCGGACGGTCGGCACGTATGATCTTGTCGAGAAGATGCATTTTCTATTCGTTAGAGTTGTCAAGGCTCGTGAGCTTCCGGCCATGGATGTAACGGGAAGTTTAGATCCTTATGTTGAGGTGAGAATCGGGAACTACAAAGGAGTCACAAAACACATAGAGAAAAATCAGAATCCATTCTGGAATGTGGTTTTTGCCTTCTCCCGTGAGAGGATGCAGGCGTCTGTTCTGGAAGTTGTGGTTAAGGACAAAGATCTTGTTAAAGATGATTTTGTTGGTTTCCACCGGTTTGATTTGAATGAGGTTCCCATGCGGGTCCCGCCCGATAGTCCTCTGGCTCCGGAATGGTACAGGTTGGAAGACAAGAAGGGAGAGAAGATAAAAGGCGAGCTCATGCTTGCTGTGTGGATTGGCACCCAAGCTGACGAGGCGTTTCCTGATGCGTGGCATTCTGACGCGGCCTCTCCCGTTGACAGCTCAGCAGCTGCCTCGGCTATGATTCGTTCTAAGGTGTACCACGCGCCTCGTTTGTGGTATGTCCGTGTTAATGTTGTCGAGGCTCAGGATTTGGTCCCATCTGAGAAGACTCGATTCCCCGACTCGTATGTGAAGGCACAGATTGGAAATCAGGTCATGAGGACGAAGCCTGTTCAGGCTAGGAATTTTAATCCCCTGTGGAATGAGGATTTGTTTTTCGTTGCAGCCGAGCCATTTGAGGACCATCTGATTCTCACAGTCGAGGATCGTGTGGCTCCGGGAAAAGATGAGATCATCGGGAGGGTTATCATACCGTTGAATATGGTGGAGAAGCGCGCGGACGATCGGATCATCCATTCCCGTTGGTTTAACCTCGAAAAGCCGGTCCTTGTGGATGTTGATCAATTAAAGAAAGATAAATTCTCGAGCCGACTTCATCTAAGGGTCTGTTTGGATGGAGGATACCATGTTTTGGACGAGTCGACTCATTATAGTAGCGATCTTCGTCCCACGGCGAAACAGCTTTGGAGACCGCCTATCGGTGTTCTTGAACTTGGTATTCTAAATGCTGTGGGACTTCATCCCATGAAAACCCGTGAAGGAAAGGGGACGTCCGACACGTATTGCGTGGCGAAATACGGTCACAAATGGGTACGCACGCGTACGATTGTCGACAATCTTTTCCCGAAATACAACGAGCAATACACTTGGGAGGTTTTCGATCCGGCAACGGTCCTCACGGTTGGGGTTTTCGACAACAGCCAGCTAGGCGAAAAGGGCTCGAACGGGGGTAAAGACTTAAAAATAGGTAAAGTTAGAGTTCGAATTTCGACTCTCGAAACAGGGCGAGTCTACACACATTCTTATCCATTACTCGTTCTCCACCCAACCGGAGTCAAGAAAATGGGGGAATTGCATTTAGCAGTAAGATTCACATGCACATCTTTTGTCAACATGCTATATATATACTCCAAACCTCTTCTACCCAAAATGCACTATGTAAGGCCATTTACTGTCATGCAATTGGACATGCTAAGGCATCAGGCTGTTAACATAGTGGCAACGAGGCTAGGTCGGGCCGAGCCCCCTTTGAGAAAGGAAGTTGTGGAATACATGTCTGATGTGGATTCACACCTTTGGAGCATGAGGAGAAGCAAAGCCAACTTTTTCCGTCTCATGTCGGTTTTCACGGGATTATTTGCCGTTGGGAAGTGGTTTTCCGACATCTGCATGTGGAGAAACCCCATTACGACGGTCCTCGTGCATTTGCTCTTTCTCATGCTCGTTTCCTTCCCCGATCTGATCTTGCCGACAATTTTCCTCTACATGTTCTTGATAGGGATTTGGAATTTTAGATACCGGCCTAGGTATCCTCCTCACATGAACACAAAGATCTCTCAGGCTGAGGCCGTTCATCCAGACGAGCTGGATGAGGAATTTGATACTTTCCCGACAAGCCGTAACCCGGAATTGGTTAGGATGAGGTATGATAGGCTGAGGAGCGTGGCGGGTAGGATCCAGACAGTTGTGGGTGACGTGGCGACCCAGGGAGAAAGGGTGCATTCTTTGCTGAGCTGGAGGGACCCACGTGCTACGGCTATTTTTGTGACCTTTTGCCTCGTGGCTGCTTTGGTGCTGTACGTAACGCCGTTTCAGGTGATTTCTGCTCTGGCCGGGATTTACATGATGAGGCATCCGAGGTTTCGGTATCGATTGCCGTCCGTGCCGGTCAGCTTCTTCCGGAGGCTTCCAGCTAGGACTGATAGCATGTTGTAGAAGGATTGATGACATGGTTTCCAGGTTTTGTGTGTGTTTTTTCTGATTTTTTTGGTGTATTGTTGTTACTCATTGTGTGTTGTTCTTAGCAAGGGAGAAAATGTATGTGTAGTAGAAGTTAGGAATAACTAATACCTGCTGGATAGTGAACTTCCATTGTGTTTTTAGTGTAATAACGATCTTACTGTACTGTTTTTTCCCTACTCCTTGTTTGCAAACTGAATTGCTATTTATTTTCAGCAAGTTATAGTTATTATATTGTGCAAAACCTGATATTGAAAATTACAAAAATTACCTTGAGTCTGTGATTTCTAGTTAGTTTGAGGATGTTTTCCGTTGGCCAAGCCAAACCTCATTTTTTTTCCAGTAATTTTCAAGGTTTGAGGGTTTTTTCCTAAACGGCACACACCTCGAGGCTTATTTGTAGTTGACCCTTTTTATATGACGTGCAACAATAATGGTAAGAGATATATTATACCTTCAATTCTACTGATATGCCCTAAAGCTAAAGAGAGTCCAAATACTAGTGCCTATAATTCAAGATTGTCTATGTGCATCTCTTAATTAGGAGAGCTAATAATGGATTAAACAGAGTTATGCAGTCAATATATCGTAGATTTTTCAAAGCATTCTTGCAAATTAATTATATATTAGTGCTTAAGTGGACGTTTAAGTACAAAATTTCCACTCATTGAAGTATACTAATATTTAGTTAGGTGGATTTTGACACCAACACCAGACAGCAAACTAAATAAATACAATGAACTGACAACTCCATAAGTTGACATCAAATTATTTCTCATATTAAATTTATAGTCAAATCACAAATGTGTACCTCATAAGTCATAACCGGACAACGTGCTTCCATGTTTTAATTATCAGTGCTTTCTACTGAATCACTATTAAAGCATCACCTTTTACAGAAAAGAGAAACTCATCAAGTGAGTCTGCTAAAAAAGTTATGGCTGTCTCTGTATCTAGAAAGAAACAAAGGCTGTCAAGAAAAATCCCAGCAGATGAAATTAATTTCTTTTATTCATTGCTTGTAAGAATTTTCTCCAGATTGCCCACAGCAATATTTCTCTTAGCTTTTATCTACATTTGGTCTTCTACTACAGCTATAATTTCAGGCAACATTTTTCATGTCTGCGTATCAT
Organism: Verbena officinalis; assembly: GCA_958496215.1. Classification (NCBI taxonomy): domain Eukaryota; kingdom Viridiplantae; phylum Streptophyta; class Magnoliopsida; order Lamiales; family Verbenaceae; genus Verbena; species Verbena officinalis. Next base: position 4,443,870 of record OY292390.1, on the reverse strand, counting down.
CAAGAAAGCTCAACAATAATCTCTACTGTTTCTCAGCCGGCACTCAGCCCAATAATTTCCAAATCCCAGTTTCATTAGCCAATCATACTTCTCCCACAGATCATAATGTCAAACAAGCTGATCATAATGTAAAAAGAGCTGCAGCATTGGATAATAAAACTCCAATTCCTGCCCTCGATGAAGGCAACAATGGAACAGAGGATTATGCGTTCAGGGACATCGAGGATCAGCTAAAAACACATCGATCCTGGTCGTCTGATTCCAATCATGATACATGCGAGGGAAGAAGAATCTACATATACGATTTACCGTCAAAGTTCAACAAAGACTTGCTGGCTCAATGTGGTGACATGATTCCATGGATATCGGGTTTCTGCAAATTTTTCAGCAATGGAGCATTGGGAGAGCCTGTAAATAAGCTGGGACGAGGTTGGTATGACACACATCAGTATTCACTGGAGCCCATTTTCCATGCACGCGTCTCGAACCATCCATGCAGAACGTACAACCCAAACGAAGCACGTCTCTTCTACGTACCGTACTACGGCGGGCTCGATATTCTCAGATGGCACTTCAAGAATGTTTCCAACGATGTCAAGGATTCATTAGGGTTAGAATTGATAAGATGGCTCGAATCACAGGCCACGACGACATGGTACAGAAACTTAGGCAAAGATCACGTCTTTGTTCTGGGGAAAATCTCATGGGATTTCAGAAGAAACGAGAAATCTTCGTGGGGTACGAGGTTCCTAGAACTCGACGAGATGCAAAACCCCGTTAAGCTCTTGATTGAACGGCAGCCATGGCACGGGAATGATATTGGCATACCCCATCCGACGTACTTCCATCCTCAGTCGGACGACGACGTCATCGCATGGCAGGTGAAAGTCATCAAATCGAAGAGGAGGAATCTCGTGAGCTTCGCTGGTGCAGCTAGACCCGGTGCACCAGAGAGCATCAGATCAGTACTCATCGATCAGTGCACAGGCGCTGGAAATCATCAATGCAGGTTCATGAATTGCTCGTCAGGATTATGTTATCAGCCTGAGATGATTATAGAGCTTTTCATGGAGTCTGAATTCTGCTTGCAGCCACCGGGAGATAGCCCGACGAGAAAATCGGTTTTCGATTCGCTTGTTTCTGGTTGTATTCCGGTTGTGTTTGATCCAATGACGGTTTATTATCAGTATCCATGGCATTTTCCGGAAGATGGTAACAAATATTCGGTTTTCGTGGATATAGAGAACGTGAGAAACAAGAGTGTTAATGTTGTGGAGAGGCTGATGAAGATTTCGGACAAAGAAAAGGAGAATATGAGGAGATATATTGTTTATGAATTGTTGCCAGGATTGGTTTATGGAGATTTGAATTCCAAGTTTGAGAAGTTTGAAGATGCGTTTTCAATAAGTGTCAATAATCTGCTTGAAAGAGTTGGCAGATTGATTAATAAAGTGTAAATAAAAGATGAAAGAAGATTGTTCTTTTTTTTGGTCAATCAGTTAAGGTTGTCTTGTTATTTAAATGTAATTATGTATGCAGCATTAATTTTAATATTTTTTATCAGAAAAAAAGTTTTTGTTATTGTAAATTGCAGTTTGATTTGTAAAGGGATTGACAAATGACAATCACATTCTTGATTCTCGATTTCATAATAATATAAACTCACAAAATTGACTTTGACGAGTTTACCAGTCATCGAATTCTAATTAAAGTGGATCCAATTCTCATACTATAGTATTTTGACCAAATAAATCAGATGAATTTGATTGATCATGAATTCAAGATTGACATGACCTAAATTCATATGTTCAAATTAAACACAACCGGATAGAATTTCAAATGCATTAATTGCCATTGACTTTGCAAACATGGTATAGAAGGCATTTGAATTGTTATGTTGGCATTTGAATTGTTATGTATCGATCGACCTTCCAATTCCAAATTTGCAACGCTAAGAAACGGGCCAAAAAGTTTCAGCCAGGCCAGGCCAGCTGCAAAATAAATACACTCGGACAACAATTTACGTATCTCATGATGTCAATCCAAGAACAACCAAACTACTTTTCATCCCCAAGACTTCTAAAATCATCTCCACCGTTGAATTTCCAGGAAAATTCCAAGTTATGACTTCATAATTGTACACAAGTTTACTTTATATTTTTCGTTTCATCAAACACGATTTATCCCCACCGACCGTTTTAAGGAAGATTGCAAACCTCGCTGGCTTGCCTTGGACACTGTATCCCCACGTTTGCACTTTGCACTACAGGACAACAGCGACTTTATCTTTCATTTGAGATTTTCTTTTTCGCATGGGAAAAATAATACTATATATATCCGTCAAATCCAGTTCTGTTTTTCACTCGTCTTTCTGATAAGAACGAATTCATTACTTCTGTAAAAATATCTTCTTCTCCGATTCTAAGTAATCGTGCTGCTTCTTCTTTTGTTGTTCACAGAAAGTCTTGTCTTTTTGGGATTTGAGTGCAGATCACTAGATGGCCAGCCAGTCAACACCGCCTCAGTCAATCCATGAATTCACTGTTAAGGTATCTCTTTTCTTCAGCTCAGAAAACTTCGATAACAATTCATATAAGCACGTATATGATTACAGAATGATTTCTTTTTGTTTGGTGGCGGAATACTTTATTTTTTCTTGCGGACGAGGTATACTGGCTATTGCTTTGGAATTAATTGTTTGCTATGATTTTTTTATTTCATTTTTTCTTTCTGAAATTGTGTTAGTGCAGTTGTTATGTATTTCGGTTCGATGATGATAAAAATTATTTGTGCTTTTTTCCTTTTCTTTGGTAAGGAAATGGTTTTTTTCTTTAATTAGGTTTTGGATTTTGTTCGTGTATTTTCCAATTGTTATTCGGACTTGCTATGAAAAATGTTGGTTGGTGCTTATTGCAATTACATCTCTTTAAAACTTGTTGTTTTGCAGGATGCTAAGGGTAATGATGTTAATCTGAGTACTTACAAGGGAAAGGTCCTTCTGATTGTCAATGTTGCTTCACAGTGGTAATGTCTCGGCTTCTTTCAATACTTCATTTTGTTGCTCCAATGAAGTCATCTCCCCTGTGAATTATGCTTGGTATATTAGATACATTGTGCTTCTATTTTCTTCTCTTGAAGGAGTTTCGTCATTCTTGTTTTATTCTCTGCTGCAGTGGCCTGACGAATTCAAACTACACTGAGTTGACACAACTGTACGACAAATACAAGGGTCAAGGTTAGATTCGGCTTACTTTTCTGGGGATCTAGTAGGAATACACTTCCATTTTAGACGCTTATAATGTGGTTTTCTTACATCTCCTTAATTTGAGTCTTGAAATGCTATCTTGCAACTCGAGGATTCATTCACATTAGGTTGAAAACTTGTTTGCCTTTTGGAATAGATTTAGTGCTGTATAGTTAGGGATTGGGACAGCCAGATCTAAATCTTACTATGTTTTATCATCATCTGCCTACTGCTCAGGATTGGAGATACTGGCTTTCCCCTGCAATCAGTTTGGCTCACAAGAGCCTGGCACCAATGAAGAAATCCAAAATTTTGTTTGCACTCGCTTTAAGGCTGAGTATCCCGTATTTGATAAGGTAAGAGAATTGAGATTTTCATACGGAGGTTGTCTCTGAATTTTTCTAGCTAGCCACTTAACTCAAAATAAGGGTTAACATCGCATACTTTTCACTTGTTTCATATTTTGATAAGGTAAGTTTCAATTTGTATCTTGTATCAATTTTAATATGTTTGCATACTTGTCACTTGTCTCATATTTTGATAACATAAGTTTCAGTTTGTATTTTTGTATCAATTTCAATACAATTACAAGCCCTATGGCTGGGATCTCCTTCTTGCAATTTGCACCTGTCTCTAATTAAATTCTATAAGTTTCAAATATATACGATCAGTTCTGCTGTCTGGGACGATTTCCTGAGAAACCAGTTAATTGACAATCATGTTTTGTTACAAAGGTTGATGTAAATGGTGAGACTGCTGCTCCAATTTACAAATACATGAAGTCGGTCAAAGGTGGACTTTTCGGGGACAATGTCAAATGGAATTTCTCCAAATTCCTTGTGGACAAAGAGGGTCATGTTGTTGATCGCTATGCTCCCACCACATCTCCTCTCAGCATAGAGGTAAATGTATCAGTATTCTCAACTAAGTGAAAAGGCTTAATCGTGATAGCTAAGATATTCCGTTTCCTCTTTGCAGAAGGATATAAAGAAGCTCCTGGAGAAAGCTTAATCGTGGTAGTCGTCCTGTTTGCTGGCCGGCTAGAAATTATAATCCTGTTGGAGGATGTCTATATGAATAATCTTGATGTTTAAGATCATTAACTGGCTTTATACTCTTATAAGACCTGGTTATTGTATATCTGGGATTGTTGTAACTTGTTTGTTGAAATGGTTTATCCCTTGTATGTTAAGGTAATGTTCTATCAATCGTTTTCTCACTTAGATGCTGCTTTTTGGGCAAATAAAGGTTCTATTAAGTAGGATTGCCTTGGCCATTTGGGGAAAATAAGAGCTAAATAATGGGGGCTACATTCTTGGCAAGTATTTCGCTGAATTTGCATTAAAAATTATGCTGCTGTAGAATACTAAACGAGAGATTATATGCAACACTGTTCTCACATGAAGGTAGTAAAAATATATTTTTCCAGAAAAACAAAGAAAAAAGACAACTTCTTTGGCAGATTCATTTCTGTAACACGCTCATCAATTATATATTTCATCAATTATATATTTCAAATGAGGTATTTGTAAGGTTTTTGATTTTTTGGATTTTAAGGTTTTTGATTTTTCGGATTTTAAAACAAAATGGAGGAGTTTGCGTAATCATGCTGAAACACTTGCATTCAAGTTCAATCTTGTCAAACTTACAAATTTCAAAGTTAAACACAAGGTTTTAGAATCTCGAACTCAAAATTAACTCACATTTATAGTCGGGAACTCATTCAAACTTACATATAATAAAATACTAAATTTATTTTCCTAATATTCATATCAATTGTAATAAAAATGTGCCATTACTCATTAGTATCTCTTGTTTGTAATGGTATCAAACAAAAACACTAATATTACGGTTATTCAAAATAAATTTAAAATTATAAAATATAAAAGATAAGTCCATCAGCATGAGCATGCATGAAACATGAACAAATACTTGAGCTCAAAATATTCGAACTTGTGTTGTGCCTCGTTCAAGCCAACTCGACTCATCTAACATCCCTAGACGAGATAAGCAAGCTGGGAATTTCTAACCTAGAAAACCCTAGTTAACAAAACCTATCAAATGGTTCTGCATTTCTACTTGAAAGTTTCTGGTTACAACAGCAATGGAATCAAATCCCACCAATGCACCAACTAAACCCCAATTTCTTTTTAAAATACAAAAACACCCACCTATAAAACAGAACATAACCAATACCACCAATCACAGCCTTACCTTATCTTCACCACAATACAAACTAACTCCCGATAACCATAAATATTTTCTGCCATTTCTCCACTACTCCATAATAACCTACAAAGTGAAACTTTGTTACAAGATGTTAGCACAAACCATTGAGTCAAGATTCCAGTTGATCCTGTCTACCCCATCCATTTACAACATATATATACAAAAGCTCTTTCATCCGCGCATCAGATCGATATCTGTCTGGGAATTTTTAACTTCAGGCCTCGACACAGGTGGCCAAACACTTGTGCTGGAATTATGGGTGTAACTTTGGGTAGAGGCTCCAGTAAATGGAGTCGTAGATTTCTCAGCAGATTGATTTTGATTTTGTATATAATTCTCGTCATTCGTTTCCGACTCGGCTTTGTTCTTTGCCTTAGCACTGCCATACACGAAACTGCATGCAACCACCTGAACGAACAGATGTTTTGAAAATATATAGATACAAGCTAAAGTTGGAATGAGTTTTGCATGTGACATAATATCATGACAATCAAATGCATACCTGCACGGGATTTGCTGCAACGAGCCTACCACCTATTGCACCTCCGATAATGTGGCCATCAGGACTACAAACCGAAATGCTTATTCCACCAGTTCGATTGCGGGGCCCACCGCTTTCAGAGAGCAAGTAAGAACCCGATAAGCAGAGTATCTCGAAACGGCCCTAAACATGAGATATTCCATCTTGAAAATGATTAATTGCAAAAAATTACACAAAAGAAAACATCTTTTTTTTCCTTAAAAAAAGAAATGTTAGTTAGTGAACCTCGTATGTGACAGTGCCTCCAGAATTTGTAGGTTGGCGTAATGTTACAGCAGAAACTGATCCAGTAGCTGACAAGATGCATAAAGCTCTTGGCCTCTGTTGTGCAAATGCAAGTATTTTTGCTGCAACGTCCTGCCAAGTACAAAATTTTTGTGTAGAATGCAATAGAAAGCAAATACGCATCAAGTCATCAACATCTATTTGAAATAAGTGAAAAATGTCAAAGAGGGCAAGATCTATATTATTTAGGCATTCATTATTTTACTTATCAAGAATCTCAGCAATCTAGAAGGAATAGTATTCTGATGACCGGAACTAAACACACCTCTCCGACTCCAACGTGCAAGACATGCGGAGTAAAGGCGAGTCCAGCTGAGGTGTTCATCCAGTCACCTGAACAAAGATAAAACAGTCACCAAAATATAATATCAATATAAATCTAGACATACTGTCTGGAAATGACTAATATTGTTAGGATCCACAAAACTGATATAGCATTACTGTGTAAATACTGGTGTTAAGGAAAAAAAAAAAGACTTAAAATGAGAAAAACAAAAAAAAAAAAATTAGAGATAATATAAACACAAAAATCAGGAGATTAGCCAAGCAACTATCAAAACTCCAATTCAAGCTCCCCCAAACCTCAACTTCAGCAGACAATATCTAAAATTTAAAGGGAAACAAAAATCAAAAGATCTAACTTTTCTGCTCTTAATCACATTTCATATAAAACTAAGATAAAAAAATGCATCGTAATAATATATCATCACAGAATTTAAAAAGAAGAAACAAAACAAAAAAAATACACTACTCTAACGAAATCCAACAAAATCTAGCTTACCAAGAGGAGCAAGCTTCTGCTTCCATCCTGTTCCAGGCGGTCGGCCTCTGCGTGCTCTTTCTCCAGGGCCGACGACAGCAGAAGAAGGCTTAGAGGAAGGCATTGGAGACAGTCCTAAAGCCATGTTTGCTCCATCAGGTGCATATTTTCTTGGTCTACCTCTCTTTTTCTTAACAGGCTCACTGCTCTGCGATGCACACGGCACAATAGCCATATTCATGTTATGAGGGAAATTGGGTGATGGATTCTCGCCATGAAATGATGAACCGGTTACAGAACCGCCACTGACCCCAACATTGGGCTGAACCGGAATGCTGGGGTTGGAATAGTTCTTGAAAACGGGCGTTGGGTGGATTCCGCCACCGTGATGGGCGTTAGGGGGAGGCCCGGATCCGCCGGAGCCACCTATACCACCTCTGTTGAGGTAATATGAAGCTGAACCTTGTAATGTCATCCCTTCTCTCCCATCCATGCATTTACTATGTAAAATTCAAACTAAAAGAGACGAAATTTTGAAGTATTTTAGTGGGAAAAGCACTTCTTTATATCCTAAATACGCAAATCTGGGACTAACCCACCAGAGAAATCACAAAACCCTAAGAAAGCAACCGAAAGAAGAAAGAGAACATAATTAGAGCACCGTGACAAGGGTTTAACATGGGTTTTTCGAGAATTACGGGAAGTAAGTAATGAAATGAAGAAAATTACAAACTTTAGGTCTTAATCAGGGAGAATTAACTCAAAACAAAGAAAGGGACTTGAAAAGATCGAATTTTGACACAAATGGACTGCTAAGAACACACACCAAAGCTTATTCAGAAAATGTGGAGAACTCCATAGCTACCTAACCACCCACTCGCAGCTTCAGCTCAAAATTCACCAGATGTTCTACTGACCTCAAGCAAATCAAGGACGTATAAAAAGAGGAGAAAAGAGAAATGGAACCCTAGATTTGGAATGTGGGAAGAGTGAGAATGGGAAAGAGAGAGAAAGAGCAAGGGGAGTTTTGGGAAAGAGAGAGAGGGGGGAGGGAGGGTAAAGACAAAAGTGGGATGAACTAGAAAATTTAAGCTTTTGAATTAAAGTAAGGGAAGAATAGCTTTTCTTGTTTATAATCCAAGCAATAATTATTAAAATTTCAATATATTATTGGGGTTTGAAAGAGGGTTCAAGTGTTGTAAGGATTCAGAGTGTGTGGACTTTGAAGGCATTGGGGTACAGTTGGGTGCACCCAAGAACCAACATGTCCTTATCAGAACAACACTACAACACAGGCAGGCATTGTTTTATCAGTACTACTTTTATTACCATCTTTGTTTTCGCAATTATTTTTTCTGTTCTCCAGTCTTTGACCAGATTCCCTGCATCAACCTTTCCCTGTAATCAAATTTGCCTTTGTCCTATTAGGTTAGATGAAATTACGGTGCACTCCTTTCAGTATGGAATATGTCACAATTAGGTCCCATACTTTAAAATTTCTCAATTTTCTCCCTTTTAAGTTCATTTTATTGTAGGAAATACTATATATCTATTCTTTCAACTGATATAGCTATTTGAAGTTTTATATCAAATATACCATTTTTTTATGCAGGGAAGCTTTTTTTTAATCAATATAGCGAAAAATACTTACTTCAGTTTATACAAGTTAGTTTCCCAGAAATTTTTGTGATCGTACTGTTCTATGTTCAAAACTCTTTATAGTTCTTTAACATTTTAAGGAATTCTTATACCGTTTATATGATTATATTAGTTTTGTATCAATTTGGTACGAGCCATGCATAAAGTAGGATATTTGCAAAATATCAAATTAACATAAAAGGTAATACTTTGGATTATTTCTACTCTATATATACTAACCGCGTTATCGGGTCATATATGTTGGCAGCTATATTAATGCAAAGTACCCCTAAAATATTACCGTACAGTATCGTATCATGTCGGATATCATATCAGATATCCGTGTTCAATATCTCTATAGTAATAAATATTAAAAGAATATGTACGGTCATATTCTTGTCCATGCATCGAAGATTGACTGTGAAAGGGCCGGAAATGATAGTTTTTAAGAGAAAGGAGACTATTTATTGTATATGATATGTAATAAGTATTTTTAACAATTAATTTATGTATATACTATTTGATATTTAGAAAAGTGCAAGATATTCTATCCACAAATGAAATTAGAGCTTCTTTTTGTTTCTTGAACGATCGATCTTAAATATGAACCACAGCATTTTTGTCTGTACCCACAAAGAAGGAAACACATGCACAGTATTACATTCATCCAAAAATTTCACCATTAATTATTTCATTACCCTTTTTATATATGTAGATGGTATGATTCAAAATGGTCCATTATCATTTTTAGAAGGTCTTCTCTAGCTGTTCATACAATAAGGTTCACGTGAATCCAAGCCACTTCAATTATACAAACATGAAACATATATATAATAATTATTATATGTAAATTCGGAGTTTCAATAAATCTTAATTAAGAATCAGAGTGATTCTATTTGGTCTTTGAAGCACGTACAGAGGAGCCAATCCATTGTAATTTTCTCTGATCAGGTTTCAACTTGTACCTCAGTACCTCTCTGATGAATTTAATGTGATGCCCTTTTGTTCAGTCTCCAGTACTCTCTCTCTCTCTCTCATATTTGTAAACCTATTCTGGGAAATATTTATATTATAAACCTAGAAAAACTATTATCATTGGACAACCAAGTTAGGTTCAACTCCTAATTTGATGGTATCTAATCTTTGGGACTGTACTCTAAATTTGATAAAAGCTATGATCCAGAATTAAAGATATTCTTTGCAAGTGGCTGATTGAGTAAGAAGAATATGTTAGAAAATGAAAATTTTAAAAACAAGATGATCAAAGTACGAAGTAACTGATTTGCGCCTTACATATATTATACATGCATGAAAATCATATAACATACTAATAATGTATATGACAAAAAATCAGCTTCTTTCCATAGGAAATTCTAACTCACATTAGTTCGATTACACCTATATTAATTAGGTGAAGTAAAATACAATAGTCATATTACTAGAGAATATTTTGAAAAGAGTTAAGGTGTAAAACTTTCTCTATCAATGAAAACTGCATTCCCATATACTCAATCAGAATCCGAAACTTATGTTTAAGCTAATATAACTACGAACCGCTAAACTACGCCATCTGGTGGTTAAAATAGAGAAATCATGTCGGGTATAATACTCAACTTATCATGTGACTGACTTGTTGGGTGCCATCAAACTTGATTCACGTGAAAATTTTCCATTCACTACATTCATCAATTATATATCAATCACAAAATATAAATTTCGTAAAAAATAGAAAAATCTATTTGTTGGATCAAATTGTTTTTATACCAGCGGCATATATCCCAAGTACAAATTGAGATCTATTTGCCAAATTGTTCGAACTGTCTAACTCGGGCCATCTCAAACAACATTTCACTTTCACAGTTCAAAAATTTCTCAATTATTTCTAAAGAGGAGGAAACTGAAAAATAAATATGTTTGCTCCAACTAACTAGACCAATTATAAGTAAGATTACCTAATTGCTAGAAGCTTTACAAGTATTAAATATTTCTCCAGAGTAACAACATTCTCTAGTCACAGGGACTCTGTTCTGTATCATTTTCGTGTTCAAAGATTTCACGTTCCTGATTTTGAAGTTGACTCCGGTTAGTGAAATCCAGGTATCCCTGCCAAAATGTCATTCACTACAACAAATTGAGCAGAGCTTATATAAAATATTAAAGATACGCTATTGTGATTTCTTAAATTTACCTGAAGGATTCCGACAGCAGCAAATTTGTCTATAATTGTCTTGGACTGCACCGGATGCAGTGTCAAAGGCCTCAGCAGAAACTCAACATTCTGGAACATCCATTAAATGTATATCAGAAACTTTATCACATCAATAACATTAACTGGCAAGAATAAGATTTTAATGCTACATACAGCTCAACCCATGTCTAGTTAAAATGCTACTATCGAATTTTTTTGAAGCACGTAGTGGAATAGTGATGCAACTATAAAATAACATAAAAACAACCAACTTTTACCTTAGATGTGAAGCACTCATCCCAAAAGGTATACTTCAGATCTTTAAATTTCCCTGTTTTACTAAGGTCATCAATGAAAAGCTTCACTTGCATAGCCTGCAAGAGTGCATAGTATTGGATACTCAGAATGAAGTGATATAGCTAAGTGACTGAAAACAAACAGATAAATATAAGATGAAAACGTACATCAGGGCTGCTCTTCTGCCTATCGAAAGGATAGCCAATGACAAAGCCTGATAGGGAAAGTTCGGAGATCTGGAAGAGTACACAAAATAATCAGTGATGACTGATGAATGCTTCTATACTGTAATTTGAGATTGTTCATGTTATAATATTATGAATCATCCTTTATGTAGAGAAGTCTAAAGTAAACAATCAATCAAGGAAAAGTTGCAAATTCAACTTTCACGAATTTGAGCAATTCACAGAAAAGAATACAAAAATAAACATAAGATGCCAGAGTATATCAAAAGTTGGCATATCAGGTAAATTCTCTAAACATGATTCTGATTCAGTTATGAATGACTAGTTTCCGCCTCCCATATTAACAATCCAATTTTTGTACCCAAAACTAGTTGTAGCAGCTAAATCCCCTCTTTACTACTAAAGATAAGCAGCTACTGAATTCAGCACATTGATCCAATTTTTTCCATCAAACTTCAGGAGAGCAGTAAAATAAGCAGAAAATAATCACTGGTAAAATAAATATATAAATACCCACCAAATTTTGGAAATCAATAGCCATCAAGTCAATGTTGGTTTTTTTCCGAAGCAGGACACTGCAGGCAAGCAACAATTGATAGCATATATATTCAACATACTAAAACAGGAGGCCAAAATTTTGTGAAACAAAATACTACAGAAAAAGCAGTTGCATTAACCTTAAAGGTGCCGCAATTTTATTATTAGCATCGGAGACAGCGAGGCCCACATACTTATCACCCACATCCAAGCCAAGCAAACGGCTCTTTTTGAGCTCTTTTGATTTCAGCAGCTCATGGTACAGCTTCATTGGCTTCAAGTACTTCATCCGTAACACTCGTTTTAATCACTACGAATAGCATTACATACAAAAAATCAGTGCGAAGTACACTTCCATGAAGTGGATGAAAAATATGCAAGTGGGGTATATATATGTTTTCAGTCAGACATTTCGTCGAACACCATGACTACAACTTGACTACTAGAATATGGGAATTAGGGTAGAAAATGAAGGAACACCTGACTTGAAAAATTAACACCACGGATGAAGAGACATTACCTAGAGGCAAGGGAGAATGAAAGCACAGGACAAAAGGCCCCAGCTGAATAGATATGAAATAAAGTTTGCCCAAAAAAAATAAATGATTGGGTGCAATTTATTTTCAAAGATTGGTTTGGGCCGATATCGTTGAGAGGGATTCCCTTGTTTATCGATCTTACATTGCTCTCGGCAGTTACCAGGTATAATTGGGGTTTCAAGATTTAGTTTGAGGCTTCGAGCGCTATTATATTGATTCTCAAATCTCAATAGAAAAGAAAAGAAGAAAGATTCCATATAAAATACTGTTTTCTGCTTTGGGCCGTGTGTGTGGAAGTCACAACGTAAACGGGCTGGGCTGTGTGAGCCCATTTTTTTATCCAACCCAAATTCAAAAGTCACACCTACTCACACGCTCATCCGCTATATATATAACTTAGGTCGTCATATACAGTCTAAAACAAAACCAGCCGAATTGTTAATTGTAGTCTAGCTCTAGTGCTATATTTTTGTTTCCATAGTCCTAATTTCTAGTTGTAGTCCTACATATTTATTACCAAATTGTTAATTCATAGTTTTGCCTACACATTTAGGACAACCACACTATTAGAAACAACAAAAACAAAGGTACTGTAGTCTGTAAATGCATATTATGTCGGTGGAAATTAAAAAAATAATAGTAATAATAATAAATCCGGGTACACACATTACACTTACACCCTACACACAGTCCAGTCAGTCTTAAATAGATCTACAAACAAATTAATAAAACACACAGACACACAGCAAGTACTACATAATTATACATCTGTATCTCTCTCTATATATATTTATTATATGTTCACCTGTCTGTCTATACATATACTCAACCTGAATCATTTTGCCTCTCTCTTTCTGATCTCTCTTTTGAGACTATATTCAAGCCACAACCTACACATGCACATACAAAAATAAATACAAGGATAGCATAGCATCAACAACTTCCACTTTGTGCTTTTGACCAAATCAAGCTTAGTCAAAATATCTATCCTCTTTTAAGGTTCTTCCTTTTTCTTGCTGCTTCATTTCTTGCCGAAATTCCGGATATGGGTTTTGTTGGGATTTTTGTGTGTGTGAACGTGGGTGTGCTTTTTTTATCTTTGATTTTTTTGATAATGGGCATCTGTTGATTTTGGTTTTGGGATAATGGGTCTTGGTGGATTTTACTTTTCTAGGTTTTGGAGCTGGACTTTTGATGGACTGATTATATTCAACTTTGTTAGGTGGATTGCTGAGTTGAATCAGTAGAAAAGTGGAAGACCTTTTCGGAGGTGTTGCAGTAAAGTTGGAAGCTTCTGGATTCAGAAATGTTGATTTGCTGCCTCAAGAGTTGACCCAGATTTGAATCTTTGGTAAATGTGACTTTATCGGAATTTAATTTGTGTCTGCTTTTGAATTTTTTCTTAACTGGTGAGTTCTATCTCTGTTCATAGAAGCAAATCGAAATGTAATGGTGCTTGGTAGGTAAACTGTGTTTTGCTTTTTTTCCCTCCATATAACTATGGTTCGTTTTTCCGCATATAATCGTGAAATGTCAGTCCAATTGCGTGCAATTTCAGTAATAAACTACCAAATTTGGCGAAATTTGTGATAACATTTGATACGAATTGTACACTATCCCAGCTTTTCAAAACATTTAATACGTCCATGCTTTTTAAAAAAATTCAAATAAATGCATGCGCTGTTTGAGTTTTGGAATGGGTTATGCTGCTACCTGCTCACTGCAAGTCTTTACTGCGTTAAAATTAGAATTCTTCTTTGATCGAATCTGTATTTCATATATCCGGTGTTGGATTGAACTGAGGAAACTCAATCAACATTTACAGGTGTAGGCATCTTTATTATATGAAGTATGACTGAAATGTATATATTTTAATTCAGACGGATAGCCTTTGAGCAAGGGAAATAGTGGGTGGCTTCAGCATATTTGGAAATTTGAAGTATTGCTTCTGTTCGAATCTAAGTTTGTTTGGTTGGGATGGGTTGTCACTGTTCAAAACTCACCTCATGTTGTTTTATCTCGGAGCGTAATCGACCCGTCCATGAATCGAATAATGCTGGTTTGTTTGTCCAGATAACTCTTTTTGTTCTTCTTTCTTTTATTGGGTTTTGGAAGTGCTCAAATTGATAGGTTTTCTTTGTCGCAGAAAATGAGGAGAAAAGTGAAATCAGCGATTTACCTACGTTTCGTGAATTTTCTGTTGAACAACTGAGGATAGCTACGTCTGGGTTTGCTGTGGAAAATATTGTTTCAGAACATGGAGAGAAAGCTCCCAATGTGGTTTATAAGGGGAAAATGGAGAATCAGAGAAAGATAGCTGTCAAACGATTTAATAGGTCTGCTTGGCCTGATGCCAGGCAGTTCATGGTAAGTTTTTGATCATTTAAGTTGACTGAGATTTGTAGATTTTTTTGTATATTCATATTAATGTCTAGTTTTATTGATTTCTTGAGGTACTATTTTCTTCCACCTTTTTTAGTTTCAAAATTAGATGCATGTTTTAAATGTTTAAATGATCATTGCTTAATTAAATTAAATTCAGGAAGAGGCCAAAGCTGTTGGTCAACTCCGAAACTACAGATTGGCAAATCTTCTTGGATGCTGCTGTGAAGGTGATGAGAGACTATTGGTTGCTGAATTCATGCCCAATGAGACTCTTGCTAAACATCTATTTCACTGTAAGTACATTTTGTAGACTCAAAATTTAAGTAGTATTTGGGATATGAATCTTAAAATAAGAAAAAGATCTGACCATAGTGGTTAGTTCTTCCCCATGCTTCTGTAGACTTACAGGAAGGCCTTTTCAAGTTGGAGCTCTTTGTTGAGTTGAGCTGTGGTTTTTGCATGAAATCGACTAGTCAATTGAATTTTATTTTGCAGGACATAAAACTGTTTCCCCTTTATTTGCTTAGCCTAAGAATTATTAAGAACCTTCATCCTGCACAATGTCATTATCTAAGTTGTAGCTCGTGTTTTTCTGTTGAACTACCAGTCATAGACATTAACTAATGCCATATGACCTCTAATCTAGGTAAAGAATTTATTATCTACTTTCATCTACTTCTATATTTTGTTTTCTTGCTATTTCTATTTACTTGGTTGATCGATTTTACCAGTTTATTTGTGTTTCTACTTGTAACCTCGTCTTGTATTATTATGCTTCATTTCTATGTGTTTCTTTGTCAATTCAGGGGAATCACAGCCTATGAAGTGGGCGATGCGATTAAGAGTGGCTTTATATCTTGCACAAGCATTAGAATATTGCACGAGCAAAGGACGTGCTCTTTATCATGATCTAAATGCATACAGAGTTGTCTTTGATGATGTAAGAATCGAATTCCCTGATCTTAGTTGCTCCATTTTACAACATTTGTCTGCGTAATGTCAAGTACTGATGCAATTATGCTGCTAATTCTGAATTGAGTATTTCCATATTAAAGGATGGGAATCCCAGACTTTCTTGCTTTGGTTTGATGAAGAACAGTAGAGATGGAAAAAGCTACAGTACAAACTTGGCATTTACTCCTCCAGAATACCTAAGAACTGGTATAAAGTCTCTATTTCTAAAGAAGTCATCATAATCCAGGACTTATAATGCATGAATTATAAGAAGATATTGTACTAGGTTCATTTATGATCTTGTGGTGCAAAAATTTTAGACCTACTTTTATTTGCAATTGAAAATGAGAATAAATACCTTTTACGATTTATGAACTTGCGATATCTTTTAATTTTTGAAACTGTTTAGTGATTGATATTAACCTTCTTGGTTTTGTTAGGAAGAGTTACTCCAGAAAGTGTAATTTACAGCTTCGGCACACTTTTGCTTGACCTTCTAAGTGGAAAACACATCCCACCAAGTCATGTAAGTCTTTTTATGTTAAGTTTCTGTTGCTGCTAATAGTTTATAAACTATTACTTGTGATATATTTAGTTGTTGAATTTGATTCTTGAGTAGTAAAGATGCATAAATCTCAACCTGGAATTTTTGTTCTCTTCTTCGTCAGTTTGACACATTCTTGTTATCAAATATTGTTTGCAAGATTACTCGTAGTATCTTTCTGTATATAATATATCTTTCTATTTGATTGGTGCAGGCTCTTGACTTGATAAAGGATCGCAATCTTCAGATGTTAACTGATTCTTGCTTGGAAGGTCAATTTTCCAATGATGATGGAACAGAGTTGGTCCGTTTAGCTTCTAGATGTTTACAGTACGAACCCCGTGAGAGGCCAAATCCTAAATCATTAGTTGCTGCCTTGATTCCTCTTCAGAAGGAAACTGAGGTGACTTCTATTCTAAACTATGAACTGCTTTTAGTTAATTAAATAATTAAGTATTTAGTTCCCAATTTATTTGTTTGTGCTTAGCTTATGATGGATAATTATTATCTTTTAATGGTAATGCCTAATTTAGAATTTTCAAGGACAAGTTGGCAAAACAAGTAGACTTCATATGAAAACACTTCAAGAGGAATTCTTTCGCTTAGCTTGATGGTTTCAATGCTTTGACTTTATCAATTGCTCCAAGAATGTAATTTTCTGTATTGATTTATTGTATTGGGAAAAATGACATTTTTCACCTCCCTTTTCAGATTCCTTCTCACGTGTTGATGGGCATAGCTCATGGTGAAGAGGTTATGTCTCTGTCAGCCCTTGGTGAAGCATGTCTAAGATCGGATTTAACTGCCATGCATGAGATATTGGAAAAACTTGGCTACAAAGATGATGAGGGAGCAGCAACTGAGGTTTGTTTCTGCTTAATCTTGTTCTAAAATTTCGTTGACTGATCATACAAATTAATAATTTTTCTGGTTAGTTGAATGCTTTTTTAAATATCTTGTATTCTTTAGTGGTATTAATTGGCCCCATATCTGTTTCACTATTTTTTACAGTTTGATATATATTTTACAATGCCAGTTATTAGGTTCATCATGTCTTTTTACCATTGACTATTTCGAACTTGCAAGCAATTCTATTAACTATTTTTCAACCCAAATTGTGAAGTTATTATCACTTATCGTTAACCATTACAATTTAGTGGATCATGAGAATCATTTGTCTCCTCATTTGCAAGTATCATAATATACATCCCATTTTTGCCCTCATTGACAAATACTTGTTTACCTCGTGCAGCTTTCGTTCCAGATGTGGACGAATCAAATGCAGGACACATTAAACTCAAAGAAAAAGGGTGACGCGGCTTTCCGGCACAAAGATTTTAGGGTTGCAATTGAGTGTTACTCACAGGTTACAACTTCCACAATTTCTCTTTCTCATGAAAATAATCCCCCTTTCTAGAGGGCAAATACTGTCAAAAAAACTTGTCTAAAGTTGTATTCGGTGTTACTTATGCAGTTCATTGATGTTGGCACAATGGTCTCCCCAACTCTATTTGCCCGACGCAGTTTGTCACATCTGATGAGTGATATGCCTCAGGAGGCTCTGGATGATGCAGTGCAAGCACAAGTCATATCTCCCGTTTGGCATATTGCTTCGTATTTACAAGCTGCAGCACTTTTTGCCTTAGGGAGGGAAAACGAGGCTCAAATTGCACTTAAAGAAGGTTCCATACTCGAAGAGAAGAAAAGCAAAATTTCTTGAGATGGTACAGAGAAGTCGAAAATCCTTCCCAAGCACAAAAACATGAAAAAGTCTATAAACAAAAACATTTATACCAATGGTACTAATTATTTTGGCTGTTGAAAGAAAAATCTTTCCCTACATATCTGCAGACAATTGACTAACCTGTTCCGGTAACTCGATAATAGGTGTTGTAATGATTTCAGTGGCATTGGAATGGATCATGTGTTTTTGGTAAAAAGGACTGGATTTATACATGCAAGATGAGGTGCTGTTGGAGAGATTTGGTAATACCGTAATTTGTGTACAGTGTTACATGGCTTTTGCCTCTTCTGAGATTGCCTGTTATTTTTTCAGTCTTGTATTTGGTTATTTATCAGATTATTGTTATCATTGAAAACTGTCCTAGTAATTTGCTTGTAATTTGTAAACTGTCCTAGTAAAAGAAATGACTGTTTTATTTGATTGAGCCAACTAATTTGGAATCTTGAATTTTAGAAGCATTTTCTTTTCTGAAATTTCTCAATCGTTTTATGATCATTATATTTGTTTGGACCATAATTAACATATAAAAGCAGATATGGGCCTGTCACCGAGATGATGGAGGCCCAATGTAAAGTCTTGTATAAAGTACTGGTTTCATAGTCTAATTAAGATGGCCCAACCCAACTTGATCCAATCCAAACCTAACCCAACTCACCCGTTTGCCACTCCTAAATTCAAATCTAACAAATAGATCCTTCTAGAGGGCTTAGTTAAGATATAACTATCTAATAATGATACTATTGTCTCCCAAACCCATATAAAAAATTATATGCTTTCTGGAAAAAGAAATTGTGATGAATGCAGTGCAGATGCATGCACCACATGCATGAAAACTAAAGTATTACCTAATTCCATTTTGTTGATGTCAAAGATCAATCAGTTTCACTTTAATTCTCAACAAATCCATACACGTACAGTACAGTATATCCTATCCTATCAAAGATACATATACGAGGTAAGGATGATACAATTACATGTACTTATGTAGTGGGCTTGTTCAAATGTATAATTTAAAATAGTTCACTAGCAATAAAATGTGATCATAAAGTACTTTTGCAAAATAAAATAAAACAGATCGAGCAGGCTCAATCAACTGAAAAGAACTTATATTAATTTTAGGAAAAAAGAACTCTATAATCAACAACTCGTGCAAAAGAGACAGACAGGTGTTATAGTTTAATTATATATCTTGTAGGAAACTAGACAAATGCAGTTTTGTAGTAGGTGTATATCTTCGATCGGATAGTTACATTTATAACCCAGAGGAGTTTGTTAAATATAACAAAAACAAGGGTTCGATCTGTTAGGAATTATATTAGGATTTTAATTTGTTTATAATTAACAGAATATTCCCTTTTAAAGATTAATTTTAATTTTACAAAATTACATATAACACCAAAGATATTTATTATATTACAAATAACACCCAAGTGAAATTGTGGGCATACTTTTTTGAAATTGTGGAATTTCAAAAAAGTAAGGGTATATATTTTCAAAACCCTAATCCATTTTTAATTATGAGATCATCTAATAGATACCGAAACCCTAATATATCTGTGAGTATCTTTTTTGTAATTATTCAATTTCGTTTGGGATATAACTGTAATTGTTTGACTAATTAGAGGATCACGAGTTGTAATTTAGCAAACTCCGATCCCTTGGGATCTAACTGTAATTAAGCGTATTTTATTTTACCTAGCTCATAAAGAACTAGGAATGATTTATGCATGGGACTAAGTAACTACTAATTAATTAGATCTCAAATTAACTTTTTCTATAATATGATCTCTCTCCTAAACAAAGTAACTATCATCCTAGCCTTTTGAAACAGCAAAAGTTGTATCAAGAGTTTTAAGAAATATTCGCATACTTTTATTTGGAAAGTTATTTGTCGCGCGACGCACATGAAACTACTGCAAATGCGGAAAGCATATATCGTTCATTTCAACTTTCAAGTATTTTTTGGAGATATCATATGTGCAGTACTGCAGTCTTTTAAGTGATGAGACTAATCATATATCATCACAATTATATTATGCCGGGTACTCTATGTGAAATTAAATTTGGTTCACACAAAATGGAATAAAATCAAAAGAGAGCCAACTAAGAGGCTAATATCTGGATATGGAGAATTGACTTGAGAGACTCTCAAAGTTCCCAAAACATGTACGAGATTCTTGTCTGATCGATCAAGTGTTTTCGATCGGACTAGAATTGAAAAAATATGCTTTCACAGAATAGGAGGGATCATTAATTAGCTAGGAATGTCCAAAAGATCTGCCTAGCTAGCTAGTGCCCGCAGCTAGATTTCACTGGCCGGATTGATCATTTTACAGCCAAAAGACCAAACTAAAAACACATTAAGAATAATCGTTAGTGAAGGGTTGTCGTAGTCACTTTTCATGGACCAACTTGCAATTTATCCCTAAATGCTATTTTTACTAGTGTATACGTTATACGTTCTATAATATGACTAGGGGTATTTAGTATTAATAATGGAAAAAAGTTGTATACAGAAAAAGATTTACAGGGTTATATAATATCATTTTTGGTACAATAACTATACTCTAATACAATTTTGGTATTATAACTTTTAATTTGTATCAATTTTGGTATATTTAAACCTGAGCCATTAATTAATAATAATGATAATTTGTACCAAATTTGGCACAAATTATAAATTACGGTATCAAAATTGTCACAAATTACAAGTTATGATGTCAAAATTAATACAAATTATAAATTATGGTACCAAAATTGATGAGAACAATGATTAAAGTTAGTACCAATTATAATTACTAAATAATCTTTTACCTAAATATTGTTAATATTTTGTGAATGGTAATTCTTCTATACTATGCTTTCATGTACAAATTGATATTATATCTAAATTATAATTAGTTTTAAACTCGTTTGCAATCATATATATATTTTTAGCACTTAAATGTAATGTTCATAATAATTAGCAAAGCTTATTAAAATTTACTTAAAATTATTTCTTGAATGAAATTTTCAATATCAATATTATATAAAGTAGTTATATAATTATATAATTAAATAGGAGTTACAATTCTCTTAATATAAACCAATATATGGAATGTCAATTAAATATATATGTAAGTTACAATGCAAAAATAATAATTAATGAACTTAATTATAGAAATAATCTACATGGCAAAATGGACTAATTCTAACTAATCCATCTCATTTACATATAAGCATGTTTCGTAAAACATCTCAATCATTCATTTTCATATATATATATATATATGATTAATTAAATCCCAACGCTTAGAGCGAGACAAAATTACCAAGTGTTCGGAAAGTTCTACTTATGTAGGTGCATTCATTAATGATCAGTTATTGAGATTAATTAATTTTTATATATCATACTCAGATAGCTAGGGACATGATCGATATATAGTTCTCTATTTATATATATATATATATATATATATATATGTGTGTACAACTATCAAAAAAGAACGAGTTACCACTTACCAATCAATATCCTCTTTAATTATCATATATATCTATGATACAATTGATGGTGGAGTGTCGTACTCAAAACTCTTTTTCTTGTTTTCCTTTTTGGATAATAACTTAGCACCACTAATTATTAAAATATCTTCAATTAGCTCTGCAAATGTCTTGATCATAAACTAATTGAGACACATCATAAGCAGTACTACTGTCATTAATTATAAATATATATTGTTAAAATATTTTGGTGACGTACACTGCAAAATAGGTCTCCTATTACACTACAACGCCAATTTTCATTTTTCACAAAGTGATTGTGGCTTGCATGGGTTATATATGACAATATATATATACGAGGTTATAACTTATAATATACAATTACTTCGATCACGTACGGAAATTAAACCCCACCAACAATTAGAGTATTGATGATGTCGGTTTTTGGTAAATGATCAGAGTCAACCACGTGGCCTCGATCTGTCAGTTGAATTTGTAGAGGGGAGTCCGACTTCGACCTGAAAAGCACTAGCACTGGGTAACTTGGCCGGAGGGGATTGTTTCCGGCGTAGCCCCTCCACTGAATTAAGTCAGTCTTTGAATATAATATTCGCAAAGGGAGGTTGGAGCAATTAATTAGAACTTACCCTCCATAATAAATGAGGGGGTATTTATAGGGTGGCTTCACACACACTGGCACACTGTTTGTATGTGCATTAATGGCCTCGATTGTGGGGCATTTAATGCCTGTGCCTCGAGTCAGATTCATTCCTTAATAGGAGGGATTGTCTGTCACTTCAGGCAGTACAGAGTACGGAAGGCAGTCAGAACGAATACGGCGCAATTAATGCAGCTACAGTGTGGTCGACTGTGTGGAGATGGGACAGGTTCGAGCCCACTAACCTCGACCCTCAAGGCACGCTCTTGGGGAGAAATAGCGAGTCGAGTATCGATTCTCGAGCGTGGTACGGTCGAGCTAGGGACCTTAGAGACTTCCGAGCCATTATGACGGTCGAGCTATCAGGCCGAGCCATGTGGTCGATCGCCGAGCTTGTTCTTGGGCCACGTGTGGGTTGGCTTTTGACTAGATAGACGTGGGGATTGACTCTTTAAGAGTGCGCCACGTGTATTCTCCGGAATATTCCCCATCACGAGTCCCCCAAGTCCCGGTCGAATATATTCGACCGGGATTTGAAATTGACCGCCATTTTGAAGCTCGATACACGTGGCCATTTTAGGTTGGGCCACGCAACCCGGTATTACCGTTATACGCAACCGACAATAAAGTAGGTCGACCCTCGGCTTGTTCTCAAAAAGCGCGCTTGTTTCGTCAGCGCTATGAAGAGCAATTATGGCGACTTTTCGCATTCCGAGGCAAGAATATTATAAATAAGGGCCTAACCCTATTCACATTTCTTACATTCTCTGAATATTCACTCCGAGCGGAAGCACTTTTTAGCGAGAAAATCATTCAAGCGAAGGAACTTGATTCGAGCGTAAACACAAATCGTCCACTTTCTAGGTAACCCTCGACCCTCAACTCTACACTTTTTACAATTTATAAAATGTCTGGAGCGTCGGAGGGATCTAGTGAGAGGGTGAGGGACTACGAAGCAGGCTTCGACGTAGTCGACTTAGGGTTTGACACCGAGTCAAAGTCGGAGGCCGAGGTCTCGTCCCGAAGGGTCGCGGGTTTAAGTGGGGACAAAACCACATCCACTAGTGGTCGCGAAGAAACGACCCTCGACCAGCCACGCGGTCGGGCTGCATTTCTGCCCCAGCGCGTGTATCGTAGCAAGGCTCCCGCCACTGCCAAGGGAAAATCTAAGGTGGGAGGATCGAGAGAGGCTGGGGTCGAGCCCCATCAGTCGGAAAGGGGAGTACCTGCTCCTCATGATAGCATAGTCGGAGGAGTTTCAGAGGAGCAATTCGACAGGATTGCCGATCGACTGAATCTGCCGGAGCCCAACGCCATCCGAGCGGCGACTAAGGACGACATCCTGGGTCGACAAGCTCGTGGGGAGATTGCCGTCAACTATAATGCGGTGATGAACGGTTTCCGTATGGTCGGGAACACCCAATACACCAGCTTGTTCCGGGCTTTGCGAGTTTGCCCCAGCCAGATGACCGCTAATTGCTTCTCCCTCATCTCCTGCTTCTTCATATTGATGAGGATCTTGAGGCTCGAGCCGACGTTGGCTCGATTCTTCCAGATGTTCACACTCTCCGCCTCTTCCTCCTCGGGCGAGGGATTTTACAGCTTGTCTCATAAAAGGGGCAAGAAAATATTCACCATGCCGACCTCATCCCATGGCGATCACTGGAAGACGGAGTTCGTGATCGTCCAGCACCCTGATGGGTTTCTCATCCCGACCCAATGGGAAGAAAATCGGGCCCCGACCCTTCGACCCTCAAAGGATGAGGACCTGGAGGAGTCACTCGAACTGATTATGGGGTTTTTGGGTCGGGAAGTGTGCTCCGACCAAGTCTTGCTCGACTGTAGGACTTTCTACAGCGAGGAAAACCTAGCGGCCGCGGGGATCGGTCGCGGACGAGTGTGGGAGGGATTTGTTTTGGGTATAGATCATTTTTGCTTTTATTTATGCTGAGCACACTTTTCTTAACTGCTTCTAATCGACTTGCTTTTTGTGCAGATACCAGCATCCTAATGGCATCCAGGACCTCCTTCCTTCAGAGCTTGGGCAAAGCTCTTTTGCCCGAGCACGAGCTGGCGACCGCGGAGAAGTTGGCGAAACTCAACGAGGCCGTTCAAAGTCGGCCTGATCTTCCTGCAGCCGAGCCCCCGATCCTCGGCGCTGACACAGGGGCGGGGCTGCAGTCCCCCAGACAAAACCCTGGGCTCGGCAAGGGGCTGTTCAAGAGGCCCGCGGCGGAATCTAGCCGGGCGGTCGGCCCCACCACGGTTGATCTAGAAGAGGAGGAGGGGGAGGAGGCCGAGCCTCTAACTCGCAAAAGAGCTGCTCCCAAGCCCGCCCGCAAACCTGCCCCTCCATCCAAAAAGTTGAAGGGCAAAGGGTCGACTAGCGAGGCCCTCCCAGTGGAAGACTCGGGCTCTGAGACGAGCGCCGAGTTCCTGGCACGCCGCATCAAGGATTATCTTCCAGTGGCCGAGCCACACTTCCCTGGAGGGGTCCCCGAGCTGGTCGGGGGACAACCCCGATCCCTTCTCAGCGCGGGGTCGGACTATGAGGCCGTGAAGGCCATCTGGCGGTCGGTAGCAACTGAGCCCGACCATAAGCGCATGGCAGAATGGTCGTTAGAGACCTTCGAGCGTAACCTTGCCACCGCCTTTATTTCTGTAAGTGATTCTTATATTTTGTTTATTAATCCCAAGTGACTTCACTCGGCTTCGAACTAAATTTCTTTCTTTTGGTCGACTTTGCAGGGCACAGCCCCGATCGCTCATGGATTGGTGCAATATGCGAAGGCCCTCCGCTCGAGGAAGCACTTTTACAAGAGCAAGTGCATCGAGCTTAAGAAAGAAATCGAGGAGCAGAAGGAGGGCGGCGATTGGAAAAGACAAGCCCAAGGATTTCAGCAGTCGGCTCAGCTGCTGGAGGAGGAGAACAAGGAGCTCAAGGCGAAGGAGGTTGAGCTTTCGAAGGCTGTTGAGGAGCGAACCCTTGAAGTCTCAAGGCTCGAGGGTGAGGCCCGATCCCTCAGGCTCGAGGCCCAAGAGGGTTTTGTAAAGGGGCAGGCGGCTGGTCGAGCGGCGGCCGAACGCGAAATGGAGGCCAGGTACTGCCGCAAGGCTCGGGGCTTCCTTCAAAAAGCCCAGATGGCAATGGGGCGATGGGCCGTGAAGAAGTTTGTGGAAGGACCTATGTTCGAGAAGGCCAGCGCCATTAAGGCGTTTGATGATTTCAAGGATGGCCATGCGCTCTGCCTGGCCCAATTACAGGCCCAAAATCTGATCGTCCCAGGGGCTGATCTCTCCAAGGTCGGGATAGCCGCAGCCGACCCTCGCCCTCAGAAGCAAGCCGCCCCCAACGCCGAGGCTCAAGCGGTGGTTACAAAGACTACCGTCGAAACCTCCGAGCCTGATCAGCATCCATATGGCTTCGTGGTCCAAAGGCTCCTGGCCGAGCTCATGAAGAAGCCATACGACGGGAAGGACGAACCGTTGGAGCCCACTATTGATCGCCTATTCCCCTCTGTCGATCCGAACGAAGCCGATCCTGAGTGGTCTGCGGCGGAGCTCGAGTGGTTGAGCTCTCTGGCGCTCGAGGCTGGCCCGAGCGAGTCGGCGGCCCCTGCCGATCCTTGAACCTTGTCCTATTTTGGTCCTATTTTGATTTGTAATAGGATTCTTTTGTCGAGCGATAGGCTCGAGTCTCGTTGTAAATTTCTATTGACTTAATGAATTTTAGTTTTTCATTGTCTATTCACTTGCTTTTTATCTTTTACTCGAATCCTCCATTTCCTCGTTGAAACTTAGCTCCAACCATGGGTTGATTTGAATGGCGGGCTCGAGCTTCACGCTCGAGTTCCCGGCTCCTTTGCTGAAGTATAGCTTCAACAAGGAGTTGCCTTGAACTTTGTGGGCTCGAGTTTTACGCTCGAGTCCCAGGCTCCTTTGCTGAAGCGTAACTTCAACAAAGAGTTGATTTAACTTTGCAGGATCGAGCTTTACGCTCGAGTCCTCCGCTCCTTTGCTGAAGCGTAACTTCAACAAAGTTGATTGAACTTTGCGGGATCGAGCTTTACGCTCGAGTCCTCCGCTCATTTGCTGAAGCGTAACTTCAACAAAGAGTTAATTAACGTAACAGTTGTTACTCAAACAAGAATTCTTATGATGTATTCAACACAAGCATAGTTGTTACAAATAGGGCCCTTCGAGGGGAGTTACATATCCAAATCCTGTAAGGATCGGTTCTAAGGATAATACAATTTTAAATTGTAGGCATTCCACGGTCGAGGCAACTCCTCAGATTCCGAGCCTAAGGTTTCCAGCCTATATGCGTTGTTTTTGGCGATTCGTGCAACACGGTACGGTCCATCCCATTTCTCCTCGAGCTTCTTAACTTTCCTAGACACCTCTACCTTTTTCAGGACTAGATCGCCCACTTGAAAGCTTAATGGTCGAACGTTTTTGTTGTAGCTTCGAGCGGCAGCCGCCTTGTGTTGCTGCATTCATCCTAACGCACGATGGCGCTTCTCCTCAATGAGATCTAGCTCGAACGCCCGTCCTTCGTTGTTTTGGGCCAACTGGAAGTGTGAGACTCGAGCGGTTTCGTGGACCAACTCTGTAGGAATCATGGCTTCCGACCCATAGACTAGAGCAAAGGGAGTCTCGCCTGTGGCGGTTCGCGGGGTGGTCCTATAGGCCCATAAAACT
Organism: Verbena officinalis; assembly: GCA_958496215.1. Classification (NCBI taxonomy): domain Eukaryota; kingdom Viridiplantae; phylum Streptophyta; class Magnoliopsida; order Lamiales; family Verbenaceae; genus Verbena; species Verbena officinalis. The sequence continues at coordinate 4,416,961 of OY292390.1, read as the reverse complement.
TCATCGAGCTCGTCTGCCCATGCCTTCTTTTTGGCGTCAAGTCGAGCGCTGAGACTTCGGAGGATGGTGCGGTTGGTCACTTCCGCTTGTCCATTTGCTTGTGGATATCCAACTGAAGCGAAGCGCTGATCGATCCCGTGATCCCTGCACCATTCTTTCATCTCCTCGGCTCGGAATTGAGGTCCATTGTCGCAAATTAGGATGCGGGGCACTCCAAACCGACATACTAAGTTCCTCCATACGAAGTTTTGGATGACCTTAGAGGTCGTCTTCCTAACGGCTATTGCCTCGACCCACTTGGAGAAGTATTCACAGGCCACAATGCAATATTCAGCCTGTCGCACGGTAGACGTTGGAAGTGGTCCCACAATGTCGATCCCCCATTGATCAAACGGCCATGAAACATCGACCGCTATCATTTCAGCGGCATGCTTGTGGGAATAATTTCCCGTCTTTTGGCACTTGACGCAGCGCTTAGAATATTTTTCAGCGTCTCGCTCGAAGGTCGGCCAGAAATAGCCGGCTCGCGTTACTTTCCTGGCCAGAGATCGACCTCCCGCATGGTTGCCGCAACTTCCTGCATGGATCTCGTAGAGAACTTCTTCAATTTGCGAGGGTTGGAGACACCTCATTGGGGGTCGACGGTTACCACGCTTGTAAAGTCGACCTTCGGAATCGAGGGTGTATCTTGAGGCTCGATGGCGTAATCGTCGAGCGGCATTTCGATCTTGGGGTAGCACCCCGTCCCTTAAATATAACACGACCTCGTCGAGCCAACAAGGCTCCTCAGGGTCGATTGTGATTATGGCTGCCTCGGGCCCGTCGATGGCTCGTCGATTGGAGATTTTGTAGGTGATCTCGCGCTCTTCTGTGCCCTTAAAGCCGCTTGCAAGTTTTGACAATATGTCGGCTCTAGTGTTTTCTTCACGAGGCACTTGATTGATCGCGAAGCTGGTGAATCGGGCCGTTAGTTTACGCACTTCTTCCAAGTATTTGACCATATTTTCTTCTCGGGCCTCGTAGAGTCCCTGGACTTGGTGTGCAACGAGTTGTGAATCAGTGATAACGGCGATCGACTTGGCCTCGCTCTCGAGCGCGATTTTCAGTCCTGCGATGAGCGCCTCGTACTCCGCTTCATTATTGGTGATCCGAAAGTCTAGACCAATGGCAAAGTCCAGATCCAATCCATTGGGATTTGTTAAAGAGATCCCTGCGCCCCCGCCCTGGGCGGTCGACGACCCGTCGACCTGCAGGAGCCAATGGGTGTTCTTGCTTTTAGGTGTCTTTGCTACGGTTGTTTTTTCGACCAGAAAGTCCGCGAGGACTTGGGCTTGCGCGGCGACCCTGGGTTGGAAAGTGATATCAAATTGCCCAAGCTCGATCGCCCACTTGATCAGTCGACCCGAGTTATCTGGTCTAACCATCACTTGCTTCAGTGGTTGGTCGGTAAGGACCACGATCTCATGCGCTTGAAAATATGGGCGTAGCTTCCTTGAAGAGACCACTAGGGCCAGTGCAAACTTCTCGATTTCTAGGTATCGAGTTTCGGCTCCGTGCAGGATCTTGCTAACGTAATACACTGGGAGGTGTTTCCGATCCCTGATGGTTACTAGAACCGAGCTTATGGTTTCGTCTGAGACGGCGAGGTAGAGATAGAGTATCTCCCCTTGCTCGGGCTTGGCGATCAGCGGAGCTGATGCCAGGTATTTCTTCATTTCCTCGAAGGCTCGGCCACACTCCTCCGTCCACTCAAACTTGCTCACATCTCTCAATATCTTGAAGAAGGGCAAGTTACGCTCGGACGATCGAGAAATGAACCTATTGAGCGCCACGATTCGTCCGACCAACTGTTGGACCCCTTTGATGGTTTCTGGTCGAGGTATGTTAATTATGGCCGAGATTTTCTCTGGGTTGACCTCGATCCCTCGTTGGCTTACCATGTATCCTAGGAACTTTCCTCCTTTAACCCCGAACACACACTTCAAGGGGTTGAGCTTGAGACGATGCTTCCTTATCAAGGCAAACATCTCGCTTAGGTCACTCTGATGATTTTCCGCCTTCAAACTCTTGACGATCATGTCATCTACATAAACCTCGACCGTCTTTCCCAATAATGGATCAAATATGAGGTTAACCAGCCTTTGATAAGTGGCCCCTGCATTCTTGAGCCCGAATGGCATTACTTTAAAGCAATATATCCCCTTGACGACGATGAACGCCGTGTGTTTTTGGTCTTGAGGAGCCATCCTGATCTGATAATACCCTTGGAAGGCATCCATCATGCTCATTAGCTCGCAGCCGGCGGTCGAGTCGACTAGTTGGTCGATCCGAGGCAAAGGGTAAGGGTCCTTAGGGCACGCTCGATTGAGGTCAGTGAAATCGTTGCACATCCGCCATTTGCCTCCTGTCTTGGCCACGAGGACCACATTGCAAAGCCAATCGACGTATTTCTCTGGAGTGATGTACCCAGCATCAAGCAACTTGTTGACTTCCTCCTCGATGATCGAGTTGCGAACGACACTCTGGGTCCTTAGCTTCTGTTTTATGGGTTTGAAGGCAGGGTCGATCTTCAGGTAGTGCGAGATTACTCTCGGGTTGACCCCTTCTAAATCTTTGGCTTTCCATGCAAAGACATCCACATTATCTTGACGGAAGATGGTGAGGCACTCCAATTGTCTTCCCTCGAGACTCGCCCCGACCCTGGTGGTTTTTTCCCGATCTTGAGGATCGAGTTGGACCAACTGAGTGTCCTCCGCTGCCGACAGTCGGGACTCGTCCATCTTCCTTTTCTTTCGAGCTTCGTGAGTACTTATTTTGGAGCGCGAGGCTCCATCCCCTTTCGGGTCGACGATTCTTTCGTCATCATCTGCATCATCCATGATGAGATCACCTGGTTTGAGCACGTTTTCTGTGGGGGGTCGAGCCTTGTTAGCAATTGCATAGCAAGCCCAAGACTCGGCCAAATCGCAGCACACCTCCCCGATCCTGTAGGGAGTCGGGAGTTTGATCTTTTGGTAGTAGGTCGAGATGACGGCCTTGAAATCAATGAGGTCGGGTCGACCTAAAATCATGTTGTAAGGGAAGTTGGGGATGTCGACGACGACCCAATTAATTTCCATCGTCGTTCGAGTGGGGTGGATGCCCATGGAAGTTAACATCTTGATCTGGCCTTTTGGGGCGATGATCGAGCCACTAAAGCCTTTCAGTGTTGTTTTTACTGGCTCATATCTTAATTTACTCAAATGCATTCGCCCAAGAGTCGAGTAAAGAACAATGTTTGCGCTAGCTCCAGTATCAACCAAACATTTACTTACAGCATAGTTTGCGATATCTAAAGTTACCACCATCGGACAACTCGGCGTTACGCCGTCCCGATGGGGATCTAGATGAAAGTCCCTATCGCTAAATGCTACTTCTTTTTGCTTTCACTCTTCCCCCGGCTCGACTTGCAACATTTCGTGAGGGCCATGAAGACTGGTTTGGGCTCGACGAATCCCTCTCTTCCTGGCAGTCTTGGTATCTCCACCGTCGGGTCCCCCCACAATCATATCAATTCGACCGTGGGTTGGTGCGTTCTGGATCGTGCTAGGGGTGGCGGTCTGCTTTCCTTCACGTTGATTTCGCTTAGGTGGGGGCGATCGAGACTCAGATCTCGACCGTCGATCTTCCTTCTCGTTGCAACGCCGCTCGCGCCCTCGATCCCTATTCCGCTTCAGCCTTTTAACAAACTCGGTCAGGTGCCCCCCTTGGATGAGCCTCTCTATCTCATCCTTCAGCTGGTTACAATCGTTGGTATCATGTCCGGGCTGATCGTGGAACTCACAGTATTTGGAGTCATCGACCTTCCGTAGATTAAGTTTCAGCTTCTTGGGGTAGTTGAGGAGTTTCCCGGGGATTTTTGGAAGGATATCCCCTATCGCGCATATTAGGGGCTCATATTTCTCCCGGTCGGGCCGTCGAGTATTCGAGCTTCCTTCAGACCGAGCATTGCTTTTCTGTCGACCCTTATTCTTCCCTTGACTTGTAGGAGGACTCTGATCTCGAGCACTGCGGGATCGATTGTAGTAGTTACTGTGGGCTGGGGCTCGACCGATGCTTCTCAACATGGCTTGCCCGTGGTTTGCCCAGTAGCTTCCCTCAATCTCCTCGTAATCCATCCATTTTGTAACGCAGTCTTGGATGTCCCTCAGGCTGTTTACGGGAACTCTACCAAGGATATCCTTGGTGAAGTCTCGGCAATGACAGTTTTTTCCCAAGGCGCTGAGGATGACTGCCAGGTCTGGCGGCGCGACTCGGACCAATTCTGCATTGAATAGAGTGAAGTAATCCCTTAGGGATTCGTCCACTCCTTGGACGATGGAATCTAAACGGGACACCCCGAGCCTATCTTGGATCAGAGGGGAGAAGTGGCCTTCGAGCGCTGTGGAGAGCTCATCGTACGATTTTATGGAGGCAGGAGGCTGCCTGAGAAACCAATAGAGCGCCGCCCCTTTGAAGGTGGTGACCAGAACCTTCGCCCATGTGTGTGGAGTATGGGGGAACAAGTTCATCGATAGCTCGAAGTTGGTTATATGGTCGCCAGGATCGGTTTTCCCATCGTAGATAGGAAGGTCCCGAGGTATGGCGGTCGACTCAGGGTCCTCGCTGAGGATCTCCTCTGTGAACGGCGACAGCCTCTGTCGCCGGCTTCGAGCGTTACGCTCGGGTACCCATTGCTCATTACGCGCCACGTTGAGTCGAGGGGGGAGCTGTCTCTCAAGTCCCCAAATGGTGGGATGCGGGCATATTTGTTCGTTAACCTCTCCCTGACCGGAAGTCGAGGGGGAGGGAGACGTCTAGCGTCTCGCATGAGTCCGCCCGTAGGGCGGACAGGAGGTGGTTGTGTGGGTCGTATGGGCTGTGAATATGCCCTTCTGCGGTCGGGAGGTGGGGGGATGTAGTCCCTTTCGTTGATCTGATCGTCGTATTCCTCTCGATCATATTCCTCATCGTAGTAGCCTTCTTCTTCAGGCTCGTTCTCCTGCTCGATGACACGCGCCTTTCCCGGCCTTTGGACCGTGTGGCCATTGTTCTCATCTTCCCCCTCTGGGGAATGGTCGATGGGGTAGCGTGGAGGTCGGGCAGCCTCAGGCCTCCGACCCTCGTTCCCCCTTCCTATATGAGTTTGAGCTCGAGGGAGTAACGGGGGTCGAGATAGTCAATACTGTACTGGGGGAGGCTCAGTGACATTGACTGTGAGAGGAAATGTCCTTATGGGCCTCCCAGCCTCGAGGGCCTGCCTAGCCTCCTCATAAACCTGACTGGTATATGCGGCTAAGTCCTGGGCTGATGGTTGAGCCGGGAGTACGACTGCGGGCAGATCCGCGCATGAAACAACGTCTTCCTCCGCCCCGTTAGGAGGGTTTGCCCCCCAGGGCGGTCGATGTCTTCAAGTTGGGCGGCGAAGACCGCCTGCTCTTCAGCAGCCGAGGCGGCTCGATCGGCCTCGATCTGAGACCGAGTCCTGATGGCGCTGTGGGTGCTTTTTGTTTTATTATTCACCATGGCTAACGCTCGATTGCTCAAAGGTCGAAAGTGGTTATTCCCACAGACGGCGCCAAACTGATGATGTCGGTTTTTGGTAAATGATCAGAGTCAACCACGTGGCCTCGATCTGTCAGTTGAATTTGTAGAGGGGAGTCCGACTTCGACCTGAAAAGCACTAGCACTGGGTAACTTGGCCGGAGGGGATTGTCTCCGGCGTAGCCCCTCCACTGAATTAAGTCAGTCTTTGAATATAATATTCGCAAAGGGAGGTTGGAGCAATTAATTAGAACTTACCCTCCATAATAAATGAGGGGGTATTTATAGGGTGGCTTCACACACACTGGCACACTGTTTGTATGTGCATTAATGGCCTCGATTGTGGGGCATTTAATGCCTGTGCCTCGAGTCAGATTCATTCCTTAATAGGAGGGATTGTCTGTCACTTCAGGCAGTACAGAGTACGGAAGGCAGTCAGAACGAATACGGCGCAATTAATGCAGCTACAGTGTGGTCGACTGTGTGGAGATGGGACAGGTTCGAGCCCACTGACCTCGACCCTCAAGGCACGCTCTTGGGGAGAAATAGCGAGTCGAGTATCGATTCTCGAGCGTGGTACGGTCGAGCTAGGGACCTTAGAGACTTCCGAGCCATTATGACGGTCGAGCTATCAGGCCGAGCCATGTGGTCGATCGCCGAGCTTGTTCTTGGGCCACGTGTGGGTTGGCTTTTGACTAGATAGACGTGGGGATTGACTCTTTAAGAGTGCGCCACGTGTATTCTCCGGAATATTCCCCATCAAGTATATATGTAATTTTTTATTTTTAAATTTTATATATGTTGTTAATATGTGGGCGAAATTAACAATTCGTTTATTAAACCCCAATAGAACCTTTGATCATATCTCTGGACCTCATCCTAATAATCAACGTCATATATTTTTTTAAATAAAAAAATGTTAGCATTGGAACTCTCAATCCCACCTGATGTGGATTATTAATATGTAAGAAAAAGAAAGCACTTCCATTGTAATAAAGATATAAAGTAATAGATAAGGTAATAATTCATAATTTAATGGAACCCATCTTCTTGAAAATTATAGTAAAATACTACGTAGATATCTTTAATTCTGTGATCTAATGTCTATCCCTTTTCCTTTAGTTTTCTTTCTATAAAATAAGGACTGTGTTGGCCCTTCAATTACTCTTAGAAAATTTAAATTCAAGATATATCCATATACGAATACTTACCACCAAACAATCTGTTTTTGTGCATATATATATTTTACCACTAGCTACTATGTCAGTTTGTTCCCTTGTCTCCGGTCTATCTTTGAGCACAATCGTTTTCGTTTTGGTTTTTCCACTCGATTTTTTTCCGGGTTTACTACAGCTGCAACCGTTTATTTTTTATCGTAGTATTTATTCTAATAGTGGAACCTTTTTCTGTTGATCTTCTGGCACTACAATATTTTTTTTCCCTATCTTCTGAAACTTGGTTGTGTTATGTTCAATCATTATAGCATCTTTATCCTCTCGATTTCCCTTTCTTCTTTTTTTGCCATTCTTGTACTATTACGTAGCCCCAACTTGAATTTTCTTCAGTTCTGTTCTCATGCACTCTACTGTTACTTTCCTGTGATCTCGTACTTTTTCTTCCTTTTTCCCATTGGTTGCTCTCAACTTCTTTTTTAAATCTCGACCAAGTTAATCCGTGGACCACCTTGGACTAGTCTTAGATATATACTGCCGTTCCATATTTGATTCTTTTACAAGTCTTGCATTTGTATTCCAATTGAGGAAATTGAAATTTTATATGGTCCGTAGATCATTTACGAGTAACCCAAAAACATACATACATATATATATATATATATATACTTCTACTTCCTACGTTTTGCTCATATATATATATATAATTTGATGCTTTCATATATATAACACATGATCATAATGCTTAATCATTTGATGTTTTATTTTTAATTAATACAATAGCTTTAAATTATTAAAGTACGTCTCATGATGTTTTAAATACCAAAAAAGGAAATTAAGAGTAAGGTAAAGTACCTCCAATATCGATATATAAATTAAAATGCAATTGACAGAGTACTCTCTTTCGTCCCGTCAACTTTGAATTTATTAGTGATGATCATAATTAACAATTCAAAAAGAAAAAGACGAACCAATCCACGAATAAACTCCATCATTCCTTAACTCTCTATATTTAAAATTTAGAAATGCATAGACCAAGTACGACTTTTTAAATTTATTATTGTACGTTCATCATGATTTATATATATGTTAATTTATAAAGAATACATTAGCTAGTTGGTCATAATTTGGACGCATGCATGCGGACAAACTTTATAGTCATTTCCAGAAAAAAAAAAATTAAAAAAAATGCTTTCCATCGTCCATATTCTACTTTGATCCTATAATATTCAAGAATCTCTGAGATAAATAAATATATATGTGAAGTTTTCACAAAACATTATCTGCTAATTTAATATTTTAAGTTCCAATCGTAACACTTTATTATAACAAAACAGAAAGAACCCAATTTCCACAAAAAATGTTGGAGTTGGATTCCCACTTATAAGTTGTAGAAAACTTTTACTCGTGCCAATACCACCCTGCTAGCTTAACCAGAAATCTGGGGTTCGTTTAATTATTTTTCTTTTTGAAAGTGTTAATTTCAAGTCAGTTGATTTGAATAGATATGCTTATCTTGTGAGTGGTTTGATGAGTGAGTCTCTCAATAAAAGATAGCTATCCTAGCCTTTTGTAGTTTATAGAAAAGGAAAACCTAGCACTAATCAAAAGTCAGGAAAATTTTGAAAATTGAAGACGATAAATGGAGCCCAATAGCTAAAACAAAAAGCTTTTTTTCTTCAATAATTTAATAACTTTGTCTCTGTGGTGATCATACGTCACTTTTGATTTCTACCATTAGATTTTTCCTTTTTCTTAAAATTATACTAAGATATAGTTAAGATACCAACAGATTATATTTTGAAAGTTTTAACTTTTGTTCGTAGGTTGCCACTTGCGAGGTGCTTATATGTTGCGTACCAGTTATGTAACTTCAGCTTCCCAAGTTGATTCTCCTTGATTTTTTCTTATAGATATATCTGTCCTTGAAAAAAAGAAACAAAAAACACTTAATTATTGAAGAAAAAAACGAGAAAAATAATTATAATTAATATTTTTTTATTTTGTATTCTTTTTATCTATCATGTAATTGTATTTTCAAATTTTTTTTTAATTATTTGTGGGGTCACATAGTTACGTACATTTTTTAAAATGTAAATTTAACTCAATTTTATTTACCTTAATGTTATAAAATAAATAAATAATTATTTTTTAGAAAAACCTCTAAATACACGTATTTCATTTTCATTTTGTGGTGGAAAAATTAGTTTTCATTTCAATATGAATAAAATTATTAAATTATTATATATAAATATTAATATTGCCATAATATAAAGAAAATTTTAATAATGAAATGAATATTATTGTTAATTAATAATGAACTAATAACAAATTATTCAACAAAAAAAGAATATCAAGTATACAAGAGATTCCAATAATTATTTATATGGTCTATTATTAAATATTTTTTATATTTTAATTATTATTTTAATATTTTTATATCGATTGTGTGCGTAATTTTAAATAATATATATATATTCCTCTATTAAAAATACAAAATCATATTATATTACTATTTTTATATATTTAAAATGAGTTTTTCATATATATAATTCGTGATTATTTTTTAAAAAGAATTATTTTGGTGTGTGTTTCAAATTATGAGTTAATTATTTATTTGTATTGTTAATAATTATATAAGAAAATATGATTCAATTTATTTAATAATTTATATTTTATAAATAGATTTTTCTATTAAATTTATGATATATATTCAAATTGTTAATATATATCTATGATTAATATTAATATATTAAATTTATAATGATAAAGTAAATTTTCGATGTAACCTCGGGTTAAAAGCTAGTTAATAAATTACTACAAGAACACGTTATAATCGAGTGGGAATATAATACATAACGAACTTATAAGGAATTAAGGAGTAGCATAATTAAATTGAGGCCAGGCAATTAATAAATTACTACACGAATGGAACGGGCATGGATATAAAGGCTGTGGGAATAACTTTTACGATATACATGTGGTGAATTAAATTTATTTTACACACTTGGAAATTATAGAAATAAAATTGCATAATGAAAAACCGTAGGATTAATAATACTACTTTGGGATAATAGTTACAGGATAAAAATGTAATTTGGCCTTAATTAATAAACAATATTAATCAAGAATAATGTAGATATTAATTATATATCGGGATTGGATATGAAAATAATTAATTAAATATATGATCTATAGATCAAGATTTTTTTTTTGAAATGTGTACATTTCAATCATATTACAATCGAATTAAGGTCAAGTACAATTCGATCAATTACAAGCATGATCAAGATTTTTTTTTTTAAGTGTGTACAATTCAATCATATTACAATCGAATTAAGCTCAAGTACAATTCGATCAATTACAAACATTAAATAACTCATTTTATACGGAGAAATACATGTCAAGAAACTATACAACAAACTACCACCAAAGACAAATACTTCTATACAGAAGACTAATGCCCACAATTGTGGGACTCGAACTCATGACTTTGAAGTCATGTGGCCTCCTCCTTACCGCTCGGCCAAGGAATCCTCCTCCTTACCGCTCAGCCAAGATTAATTAATGTAGGTATTATAGAGGTTAATGGATGTAGGGATAGAGGAGTAAGACAGCTAACGTTAGTGGAGGAGGTTGCGGAGGCGGAATACATGCATTTAGGAGTAATCGCATTGGCCTAATTAGCTTTCTTTTCTTTATTCTGAATCATTCTTTGTACTAATTTCATCTACTACTATCAAATTTTATAATATATATGCACACAATTCGACTATTATCATTTATTTTAAGGCAAATTAATGTAATGTGGTGTCAAATTAATGAAAAGGTTTTTGTTAAATTTTCAAAGACACCAGTCACAGAAACCTAGCTCGATCAGCAATAAACCAATGCAAAATTTCATTACAAACGTGACAATTAATTTATGAAAAAAATTCAAATTTCCATCATTATATTCTTTGATCCCTTTAAAATTAAATTATATGTAACAAGATTTTGTGTAATTGATAGCATCGATCCTATTGCGTGAATTTAGCCACAAGAAACATGTCAGCACAGTAATTAATGTTGTTTTTTAGCTAATCATAATATAATGTCTCCCACTTTGTCATTAATATTATTACTTGTTTGTACCAAAAAGGATCGTAATCTATGTAATATCACTTCCTTTGTTAGTAAATAACCTCCTTTTTATAACTTTTAACAATACCAAACTTAATTCCCCTTAAATATTTAGCCTAAGTGGAAAAAAGAGTACCTCGGATGCCCCTTTATACCTACTAATTAATTAGCTAATTAAACAAAAAAAAGAATACGAACATTTTGGGTAGGCAAAAATTGTTCCATATCGTCATTAATCCTTTTCATGTTTAATTCGTTGTTCTCGTGGAGATAAAAAAGAATAAACTGAAAATTCTTACATATATGAATTGGGAATTTTGATCACAAATATGTATTGATATTCAATAGTCAACATCTCGCTATACTTTCTATGTATTAATTAAAAAAAGTAGTGTCAGACACCCGTGTCGATGGATACTTCTTTAGTATAAAATATCAAAAAAAAATATGTATCCTCGTGTTCGTGTTTATATTTTATATCTTGAAGACGTACACGTATACAAATTGCAATATATTATATTTGTGTGTACGTATTTGAGAGAAACGTAACTTTGGGAAAGATCTTGAAAGGCCCCTCAATATTAATAATCTTTCTGAAAGTTTGTGAAGGGGAATCTACCTTTTTTGTTGTCTTGAAAGGAGTTTCCTTGGTTTTTTTTAGAGCTGATCATGAAAGGAGCTAGGTTAGCTCGACTGTTTGCTTTTGTCCGCTTAAATAGTTAAGTATCGTCTTATTAACAGTCCTTGTCAAAAGTAATTCATGTTTAAACAAATTAAAGCTTATATTTAGTACCATACGTGTCAGAATGATCATTGGATTAACATTTACAAATCAGTATTTGAGGAGCTGGATCCAGAACCTTAAAATTATATATGGTGTACTTAACTCACAATATATCTACACCGTTATAAAACATACTATATATAAAAATAATATTTGTCGTTCAATATAAGGGAAGTAAGATTTAGTCAGAGACTCCCTTCTTCACAATCCCTGTAGACTGTAGTAGAATATTGTTTTACTTTTACCAACCAAAAATAGTAAAACTAATGGAGAGTTGTCATTAGTAGAGAGAATTTTATATTTAAATTGTTGGAGCCAATTGGATCTGTATATCTATTTTGAGAAAATTTTATCTCTATTAGTCATGAAAGCATCTGACGACAATCTGTCTAGTAGGATGCCATAACTTGATCCCACTAACTGCTTTCTCACCACCCACAAGCCGCATTAAACATTGATTAATTATAGTATGAGAACAAAAAATTGGGACGCATATATAAAGTCAAAATAAAAATTTATAATGAGTACTGCAGTTCATGTATATATGATCAAGTAAAATAATTAAACGAAACTTTAATTATTATCTTTAATTAAATAAAATTATTGAAAATATTTAAATGGTGACAATCATAAATTAAAATTACTTTTTTATATTTTATTGAAATTCAATTTCGTCCCTAAAATATTTTTTTTTTAGCTCCATCGTAGTTTCGTACGGGCATAGCCTATGAAACACGGACACGGATATAGCTTCGGACAAGACACAATACGGAATGGTATGATTTTTAGGAATGTGTGCATCATAGGGCATGGCAAATCACTAATTAGATTCCTGTCATGATATTGTTCATCTTTTTCAAAGTGCAATCCTAATATAAAATGCATCAAAGCCAAAATCATCATACACTTGATCCGAAATTGGCGCACATTCGAATTACTACCAAACTTAATCCAACTTTTAGGAATTGTTGCGGACATGTATATATATTTCACTTTTTAGTTTAATTGTTTCAGAGTTAACTGTATTTTGGTCACATAATAATTATTATTTTATTTTTTTTTTGCATTATTTGTGATCCTAGAACTTAATTGACATATATTTTTTATTGTGGTCTCATATAATTAATCAAGTTTTTTTTTGGTAATTTTGGTCTAATTAATTTTTATTTCCAATTATACCTAATTACTGATAAGACCAAAATTACAAAAATCAATTATTAGTACGATACTGTCCAATAAATTGTCAAAGTTATAATTATATCAAAAATGCAATTGACTCAATGATTTCTTTCACTAGCTACTCCAATTTTCTTATATACTTGTAGCTTAAGTGGAATTATGAGTCAATTTGTTCGGGATGATATAGTAGTCGTGTCCAGGGGCTCACAATTCCATGACTACCAAACCATACAGGATACACCTATAAAGATATATGATATATATGTATGGTAAAAACCATGCATTAAAGAAATAAAGAATAATAAATATTTAAAGAATTAATTAAAGTCATATAATATTCGGATGACTCAGTACGTAGCTCTTCAACTTTCTATATAAGCACTGGCAATGCATGCGAGGAGACGCATTAACATTAGTACATACGTTAACGAAATTAGAGCATATATATAGAGAGAGAGAGAGAGTTTTAACTTTTAAGAGAGATCTAGCTAGAAAATGGCGATAGACCCTAATCTTGTAAAGAAATTGAAGCCATATGTTCTTGTAATTCTCCTTCAATTTGGTAACGCAGGTTTTGGAATTGTCGCAAAAGCTGCTCTAAACAAAGGAACCAGCCATTTCACCTTTTCAGTCTATAGGAATGCTATTGCAGCAGTTATCTTCCTCCCTTTTGCTTTCTTTTTAGAGAGGTCCGTTTAATATATATATAATCACGATTAATCCGTCAAGTCAATCTGTCTGGAAAATTATTCATAATTTACTATATATATTCTTTTCTTTTTTTTTGTTTAATGACAGGAAAATCAGGCCAGCAATGACAACCAGCGTTTTCTTCAAGATCCTCTTACTTAGCTTATTTGAGTAATAATCCAAAACCCTTTTCAGCTTTCACACACATATACAGTGATATATCATATTATATATAAATATGGACGACGTTGCATGAATTAAGCTGTAAGTATTTGTTTGAATTGCAGTCCAGTTATTGGTCAGAACTTGTTCTATGCTGGATTGAGTTATACATCGGCGACTGTTACTGCAGCTCTCGGCAATGTTATTCCTGCGCTAACTTTTCTTGTGGCGTGGATGCTCAGGTTCTTAATTAGTATAGTACTCTGTACTCTTACCATTTCTGGACGAATCAAGATTTCATTTGCATCATCATCATCGTCATCATCAATTTGCATGTAATAATTAATTAATTATTAATTTGTGAATTTGTGCAGGATTGAGAAGGTGAATTTCAAAAGCATACGCAGTCATGCATTGCTTATGGGGACTGTAGTGACGGTAGGTGGGGCCATGATCATGACCCTTTATACAGGGGCTATAATCCCATTGCCATGGACAAACAAATCACATGCTAATTCTTCGAGCAGTTCCGCTGATGATCATCAAGGCAGATCAATTAAGGGTGCTATAATGATCGCTTCCGGCTGTCTTGGTTATTCTCTCTTCTATATTCTTCAGGTACGTACGTACGTAAAGTCGTAAACTGTAAACACACACCCACGCCACGTGTGTGCGTGTGTGTGAGTATATATAGGGATATATAATTACAAAAAATATATATATTATTAGGTTTGAGAAATTACAAATACATACCCTATACTCATATCATATATATATATATATAGAATTACAAAGAGTAGCACGCGCGGTGTATCTAATTTAACTCATTTTTTTATACGACTACGTACAGTCGATAACACTAAAGACGTATCCGGCGGGACTTTCCCTGACGGCGTTGATATGTACGTTGGGAACATTGATCGGAACTGTACTCACGTTCATTGTTGAGAGAGGGAATACTGCAATCTGGGCCGTAGGATGGGATGCCAAACTTTTAGCTTATACTTATGGTGTAAGTCTATAATTTCAACTAGCTTGTTTACATATATATATATATATATATATAATTTTAGTTAATAATTAATCATCTTTGTGCGGCATATATACTGCAGGGAATATATATATATATATATATATATATATATATATATATATATATGTAATTTTAGTTAATAATTAATCATCTTTGTGCGGCATATATACTGCAGGGAATAGTTTCTTCTGGAATTACTTACTATTTATCAGGAGTTATAATGAACGATAAAGGACCAGTATTCGTGACCGCGTTTAATCCTTTCAGCTTGGTCATTGTTGCCGTCATGAGTTCTTTCATTTTTCATGAGCAAATGAGCGTCGGAAAGTAAGTAATAACTAATCGATCCTTACATAATCATGAAATTAAATATTATTCTTGAACTACGTACGTACTCATGTTTAAATCATGTTTTTAACTCCGAAAAAACAAATTAATGCAGGGTTGTTGGATCTGCCGTTATTTGTACTGGGCTGTACTTCGTGGTATGGGGTAAGAAAAAAGATAAAAACCAGGCTGAATTGGTTGAGAAAAAGCCACCAACTACTGAACTTCCGATAACGGGCTCCAAAGCTGCAGACCAAGTGGATCATATTAATGTTGCACAGAGGACTACAAATTCGGGACATAATGCTGTTTAATGTTAAAACTAATAATCTTAATGAACTCATTTATGTATCTGAATTTTAGCATTACATGCTACCTATGGAAGTGCATGTGTACGTGAATAATTTCAAGTTATTTACTCTTTTGACGAAGAGTACTCAAGACCTGAAAAACAAGATCAGGAAAGAATTGTATTATTATAAATTGTTTACAAGTGTAAATTCCTGCCAGAGCTAGCTAGCATGTATCCAGCTGATCTTGTAGGAGCTAGCTCTGCTATGTTCCTATTGTACCCCTTTAATATGTTCGATCTTAAGGATTTTATCATTGATTAAATATGAATTCTATGAATTTTATGTAATTTACTTTAGAAGGTAATTCCGCTATATATTTTCATATATATTTCATAAAGAAAAAGACGCAATACACAGAGATCAAACTATTTTCATTTCTCCTCAATACTTGTAAATTAAGAACCGTCAATTATACAAAATCTCCGACGTCTGCACCTCTAGTTTTAAATTTCACCATCGCAACCGCTTGTAACCTTACACTTCCTCCCAATCGAGGGGTACTAGCTATTTGCAAGATTTTTCAGGGGGTAAAATGTATACATTTTTATGTTTTAAGAGAGTATTTGTAAGGTTTCAGTTAATTTGCAGGGGATCTTTGTAAGTTTATAAGGTTTTGATAATTTCTCGATTTTTTAATTAAGACGACCTGGGAAGATTTGTGTAATTATCCCTAAATTATGGGATCACAATAATACAGCATAGATAAAGCAGCTAATTAATATATATATTTCTCACCGTAGAGGGGGCAATATGTATGAACTAATTTTGAATTAAACTTTGATGGGACAAAAGTTGAAATCAGCATCATTTTAGATGGCAATTAAGAAGTAATTAACCAGAAGTTTCAGAAAAGAAGCAATCAATTAAGCTAAGAGAGGCTTAATCAAAATTGAACTCTACAAGCAATAGCTAGTCAAAAGTACTAACATATATAATGCAAGCATTGAGAAATAACTTTACCTAAAGCACTCTCCACTATCTATGTATAGTAATGCAAAACAAAACGAATGGTAGTGTAAGAAATAAAATAAGAGGGACTCAATTATAATTACCACTAATTTGAGCCGTATTTAATTTAATTAATTCATTCTCTATTTCCGGTTCTTAGTAAGATTAAGTGAAGATAACGGATGTGTTCAAGCATGTTTTGTGATGCCTTGGATATCAGAATCTTTTCTTTCAAATATTAGATACTCTGTTAATTACTCTGTTAAATGGGATAAGTTAATTAAATGCGTGTCGCATATCTGTTGAATGTAATATGAGATGCTCTTTTAAATGGGATAAGTTAATTAAACACGTGTCGCACATCTGTTGGATGTAATATGAGATGAAGCACGAAGGTGCAGTAGAAGATCCGAAGCGTTTTTGCTCTAAGTTAGCTCATTTAAACTCAAATTTTCCTTAATCTCACTATATCTTATATCAAGTTTGAAGAGTATATTAATTACTAGGGATAATACTACTAAACCCATTTATCTATTCCAGATTTTGCACTTTCATATTTGAATTTTCTTTTTTCTCACTAAACCCACCGACCTTTGGAAAATTGCTCACTTTGCTCCCTGAAATCAATGTTCGTCCGATAATCCGTCAAATATTGCACAAGCGCGTTGCACGTGAGTTTTTCAAAGTTATTTCTGGTATTTTAGATCCCCAATAACCTCTCCCGTCTATACCCAACCTATAAAAAAACTCAATCAATAAAAAAACCTTAACTTTTGTCAACGCACTTTACCCCCTCAATTTTTCTCTCGTTCCTCTCTAGTCTATGAGTCTGTAAATTTTCCTTGTCTATGGGTCTAGTGGCGATTGCGCCAAAATAATAATGATGTTTCAACTGAGAATGTCGCAGCCCCGGGCGCGGAGAGGAGAACCCTCACGACGGCACCCGTTGGACGCGCGGGTATAAGCTTCACCACCACTGAGCACAACCCTAAAGTTTGGCTTGAAACCACTTGCCAAAAGGTGATGCACCACATGGTAGTTGTGCTTGGAAGATCACTTATAAACCCTTCACATTACTTATGTTTTTCCTATGTGGGACAAATGCCCACATGGTACATATTTCTCAAGTTTGGGGTGTTACATTCACCCCTCCTTGAGAGCGTAATGTCCTCATTACGCCGTGACATAGGATCGTGGCTTCCCGCCAGTGGAGAAGCTGCCCACAACACGCCGAGCGGAGCCCCTTTAGCGGTGACTCACGACTCATGTCATGTGTGGAACATGCATTCCCATAGCTGACGGTTGGCTCTGATACCATTTGTCGCAGCCCCGGGCGCGGAGAGGAGAACCCTCACGACGGCACCCGTTGGACGCGCGGGTATAAGCTTCACCACCACTGAGCACAACCCTAAAGTTTGGCTTGAAACCACTTGCCAAAAGGTGATGCACCACATGGTAGTTGTGCTTGGAAGATCACTTATAAACCCTTCACATTACTTATGTTTTTCCTATGTGGGACAAATGCCCACATGGTACATATTTCTCAAGTTTGGGGTGTTACAGAGAAGAATGCTCCTAACTATGGTGAGTAAAAAGACTAAACCTTACCTTCAAATTTTTTAACACAAATTGAGGCACCGGACAGGATTGAAGACTGTCCATGAGGTTCTCTCCACTACCGAGTTAACACAATTGCAAACATCCATTGTCCAGCCTCAATTATAATTTTCGTCCAAATTTTCAAGACTGAAAATAAAATTAGGGTTCTTCTTTCTCTCTTTAATGGAGGGATGTTATAATTTAGACAGGAGAATGGTAAAATCTCGTTTATGTCATTACCTAATTAGTAAAAAGACCTAGAAATAATCCTGAAAAACTCACGCGCGACGTGCGTGTGCAATAGCTGATGGATTATTGGACGGACGTTGGATTCAGGAAGCAAAGTGAGCAGTTTTCCAAAGGTTAGTGGGTTTAATGGGAAAAAAGAAGTTTTAGATATGAAAGTGCAAAATCTGAAATAGATGAGGGGGTTTTAGTGTGATTATCCCTAATTACTATATAATATTGGCGGTCATATAGTAAAAGAAGAAAAAGGAAACATCATGAACTACGACATATGTTCACTTTTAGGTGGTCTAATGCAATCACCACAAACTCAAAGTGGTGTCATCGCTATATGAGAGAACGCTTTTTTGTTTATTTTTTTCCCTTAGCTTTACGCAATTTATAGTGTGATGTCCCGTAAATATCAACAAAATCTGGAAAATTAAAGTTGAGAATGAAATTTATTGAAAGATTGTAATCTGGGGGTCGACTGAAGTAGACATGTATAGCAGATCATTCTAATTAATCTACGAAAATTATTAAGAGAATCTCTTGTAGTGTACTAGACTAGAAAAGAAAGCCAAATTGAATTGGAAACATGCATGTTCACTTACTAATGACTGGACCATATGTCAATTATTAATGTGTTTATATAGACTTATAGTCCAGTTATATATTGATCTTGATTTCACTACTTTTAATCTCAAAATGGAAGGAAGGAAAGTACTGATTAGCTTTCTGTTTGACTGTTTCACAAAAGCTCATGTCTTCATCTTTGCAAATAATGCCGATTTTACTTTTCTTAAGAAAGCCAACATTGCTGCCCTCAACCTTATCTCTTCTTTTTTGCTTTCCTTTTCTTTCTATGGCCGGCGGCGATATGGGTCAATTACATACCTAAAATCTCCGAGGTTTGCGTCTTTAACCTTGCAATCTTACACTTACTCTCCTCTTAAAGTTATTTGTAAGGTTTTTGTATATATTTTTATGTTTAAGAAAATTTCAGTTTACAAGGAATATTTCTAAAGTTTTCGATAATTTTTTGAATTTTTAAGCAAAATTTGGGAAAGACTTGTGTAAGTATCCGCTTAAAGATTGCATCTACGAATTCATAAAGTATAATTACTAATTATATAAATACTAAAATTACCCTTAAAATTAACTTTTATATATAAAAAAAAAAACCGTGAAAGAGAAACAAGAAGAAGCACAAGTGCACAACAAATCATGGCTACATATTAAAAAAATAAATAAATAAACAAATCATGGCTAAATGAGATTCCTCTTTTGAGCTCCATGCTTCTCCCGCCATCTTAATGGGCTCATATGCCCTTTTCGGGCTGCCAAACTTATTTTGGACGGAAATATTAATAAGTAGGATTGTTCAATGGGCTATTATTCCATAAAATGGCTTACCTTATCTGTTGGCCCAATGGTAAGGAATAATATTTTTGAAATAAATTTTGTAAATCATTTTTCTCCCACATAATATTTCGTGGAAACAAAGTTAAAAAAGAAACTGAAAATTGAATTTATTAAAAATTCACGTCCAAATTACATAAATTTTCATGGATATACGTATACATACATACGGATTACGGAAATACATACATACATACATAGAATGAAATTGAAGCCATGAAACCGAGAGCTGAAACACAGAAAGAAAAAAATCCAAAAGAAAAAGGCAGAATTGAAGCAAACTCATGGTCTTCTTGATCTCTAATTCTCCAATTCGTCCTCTTCATCATCATACTCTTCTTCATTATCAGCATTAGCATCCTGATACTGCTGATACTCCGAAACCAAATCATTCATGTTACTCTCCGCCTCTGTGAACTCCATCTCATCCATTCCTTCCCCTGTATACCAATGCAAGAAAGCTTTCCTCTTAAACATGACTGTGAACTGCTCGGAGACACGCCTGAACATCTCCTGTATCGACGTCGAGTTCCCGACGAATGTTGACGACATCGACAGCCCGGTTGGGGGAATATCGCAGACGCTTGATTTCACGTTGTTCGGGATCCACTCCACGAAGTAGGATGAGTTCTTGTTCTGCACGTTGATCATTTGTTCGTCGACTTCTTTCGTGCTCATCTTGCCGCGGAACATGGCGGACGCCGTCAGGTACCGGCCGTGGCGGGGGTCGGCGGCGCACATCATGTTCTTCGCGTCCCACATTTGCTGGGTCAGCTCCGGGATCGTGAGGGCGCGGTACTGTTGGGAGCCGCGGGAGGTTAGTGGCGCGAACCCCACCATGAAGAAGTGGAGGCGCGGGAATGGGATGAGGTTCACGGCGAGTTTGCGGAGGTCGGAATTGAGTTGACCCGGGAAGCGGAGGCAGCATGTCACGCCGCTCATTGTCGTTGATATCAAATGGTTCAGATCACCAACTGCAATCCAAAATTAGACAAGCAGATTATATTTGGTCAGTTCATCTTGCTCTGCAACTGTTTGTTTAGATGTCTCAAGGAAACTCAAGCTAGTACAAGCATCTTCATTTTAGTAGCTATATAACAGAACAGAAAAGTCTCTCCTATTGTGTGGTTGCATATCTTGCACTGTATAAAATGCACATGAACTGTTTGTCACTTTGTTCTAATGCGTCAAGTTAAGAAACCAAGAACATGATGTGATCCAAGATTGAGTTTAGACGACTTACAGCTTGGGTTAGTGAGTTTGAGTGTCCGAAAGCAGATATCATATAGCGCTTCGTTATCAAGAGTCATACACTCATCTGCATTTTCAACTAGTTGATGAACTGATAGAGTTGCATTATAGGGTTCAACAACAGTGTCGGAGACCTTCGGTGACGGGAAAACAGAAAATGTCAACATCATACGATCAGGATACTCCTCTCTGATCTTGGAGATCAGCAGTGTTCCCATACCCGATCCCGTCCCTCCTCCGAGTGAATGGCATATTTGAAATCCTAATCATCACAAGAACACATCATGAATTCACCCATTTAGTTGCAATTCATTAATAACTCATAAAAAGATGAAAAAAAGATTATACCTTGCAAGCAATCACAGTTCTCAGCTTCTTTACGAACAACATCAAGAACAGAATCAATCAGCTCAGCTCCTTCAGTGTAATGCCCCTTAGCCCAATTGTTTCCAGCACCATTCTGCCCAAAAACAAAGTTATCGGGCCTGAAAATCTTTCCATATGGTCCCGTTCTTAAGCTGTCCATTGTTCCAGGCTCGAGGTCGATCAACACTGCCCGAGGAACATATCTCCCTCCACTAGCCTCATTGTAGTAAACGTTGACCCTTTCGAGCTGATTGCTAGAGTCGCCTGCATATTTTCCCATGGGATCTATACCATGTTCCTGACAAACCACTTCCCAAAACTTGCCGCCAATTTGGTTTCCACATTGCCCTGCTTGAACATGAAGAATTTCTCTCATTTCTCTTTTTTCTTTTTTTCCTCAGTGAACCAAAGATTTTGTAATAGAGTAATAATGCTAAGGAAATTGTTGGCTCAGAACTTGGAATAGAGTAATAATGCTAAGGAAATTGGGTTTTTTAGTAAAGATTGGGATGGAGATGGTATTACGTGATTGGGACTTTGATATTTTATTATGTATCAAGGGGATAAGAATAATTGATGTTTACAATTAATAATTTCAAGTTGGGATATTTTATCCGCCATTATGTCAATGCTCAACAGGAACTCTGAGCTGGAGTGGGAAGCAGACAAGGCAACTAACTTACTCGCTATTCATGTGGGCTTTGCATTTATACGTTCCAAAATTACTCACACATCCCTTGCCCATTTCAATCTTCCTATGGAGAAATCCTATTTAATTTATGGCCCCCACCATTTTCCTTTCATGATTATTATTTATTTTTGGTGATTTCCGATGTTTGTTACTTCCCGCAATGTGATCGGTGAAAGTTGAATATCAAGTATCATGAACTATTGAATGTAGTACTTTGGAGCTAGGGTAACTTAAGGTGGTGATCATATTATATTCTTTAACTTCTCTTATGTAATAATGGAACGTTTCTTAATCAATAATCATAGAGATTAATGTGTTTAGAATTAGACATAGTAATCGTCGGTTGCCAAGTTGGGTATTATAGGTAGCAAGGTTCAATTATTGAAGCCATGAGTGTTTTTTTTGTCGATTCTTATGTCTTTTTCTCATCATAATAAATTCACAATCCCAATCCTCTCATTTCCAGCTCGATACATGAGGGAAGTTCGTTGCATGACATGGTACCCAATGTCCTTGTCATTGCTTTGTTATATAAGGATGTTACTGCTGGTAAATTTTGCTACTTTTGAGCATTTGACTAACAGGATGTTTGGTTAAGCTTAATTTAAAGAGTTTATAAAATATTTTTAGAGTTTATATGACGTTAGGTCTTACTTTAAGAATAAGATCTTCAAGTATTTGGATAAAAATAAAATCATAAACTTATAAGATGTTAGCAGTTACAATTATGTAAGTAATATGGTCAAAACGTAGAGAGTGTTAAGATCTTAAAAATAAGTTGGTTGTGCCAACTTAATTTTAAGGAGCTTATAAGCTCGTTTCATAAAAATATTTGTCAACCACCTAACTACATCTTAATATCTTATAAGCTCTTAAAACAACTTGTAAGTTCAGTCAAACACCCTTTGGCAGTCAATTGTATGGCGGAAATTAACAAAAAATATCCTCTTGATTGTGCAAAATTAACAAAATTTTCATAAACAATAGCTAAAATTATGGCAAAAAAAATGTGATAAATTGATTAGGAAAACCCATTTTTTTCCTTGAATTTTTCATGTTAACAGAATGGTAAGCATTGATCGGGACATTAAGTGCCAAAAAGGAATAATGTGAAGTATAACATGGTAGGGCATGTGGCTATGTGGCGAAGAATGGGAGCACATGGACTCAGGATTTGGTTGTTTGGATTCTATGTTTTACAGAGCTGAATCTGATCATATGTTTGACAGAGGAAAAGAATCGCACAGCTTGCATTTCTTTATATGCATTATCTAGTGCAACATTATTATTCTTGCATATTATTAAACTGGGTAAAGGTGTAACAACTAATTTTGAAGTGTACAGTTAAGACAACAAAGCCACTGGCATAGCAGCCAACAAAGAGGAAAACACACTCAAGATTCTTACATTATTCATTCACCCAAAGGCTTTAGGATTTTGTTTCACTTGAAAAAAAAAAATATCTAAGTAGAAAATGTGGTCAAATTTGGACTATTTGGTTCATCTGTTGGGGACAAACAACCTGTTCATATAAAAATTATCGACCAGAAATGCTAAGTTAATCATGAACAATGTATTATTCCAACAACCATTTCAAGCATCTGTGTAACTTCTGTCACTATCATATGATATGTGTGATAGCTTTAATGAAAAGGTTCCAACTAACTAGTTTACACAAGGAGCTTAGTGCCAGGGAGGCACATTGAATTTTGTCATCTGAAAAAGACTCCCAAAATCTGTCTGAGGTTACTGCAGATAATAAGGTCTGATATACAAAGGAAAAAACTTAACTATAAGTGTGCATAAATCCACAAATCACATTGAATAGCATTTTAAGGAACACAAAATTATGAGTCAGAAATCACCTTGAGCATGTTTAGATTTTCAAACAATCTCTCAGTAGAGAAGCTCCTCAAAAATAGGATCAACGCTTTGTCCCCACTTCCCATGGTACAACTCAAGGAGCTTTTCTGCTGGAGTTACACCTGCCATGAAAAATTTATCCACAAGAAACATTATTAACAGTAAAGCGATGCTACATTACAGACAAATAAATTTAAAAGAGAAAAGGAGGATTAATCCAGGATCCAAATATCAAGAAAATAAAATTCAGTTGTTACCTGTTTTAACCAATTCCGTCACCTCATTTAGAAATCCGGTTTCCTTATAGCCTCTTCTTTCCAAGCCATCCTATTACGAGAAGCATAACATGAATAAGCAAATAGGAGATTTGATAGCAACAACATGCTAGTCACCAAATAATCGACACTCAAGAGCTACTAAATTTTAATTAGTGCAAGCTGGTAAAACAAAATGGAATTAATATTAAGTCACCTTTGCAAACTTCACGACGTCTTGGGCAACATGCTTCAGCAGTCCATCACGAAATGGCGTCTTTAGGCCACTTGTTGGCACCTACTAGCATATATTTGGATTAAATGGGAATTTTTATGACTTGAAAGTGCAGAAATGGTATTGCGGGACCACAAATTCATGTCAAAATGTACCAACAATGTCCAATCAGCCATGTACACACAATTTTAAAGACTCTTGAATATTTATTTCATAGAGATCACATTCAGCCTGTCGAACATGTTACCTTATTCCTAAGCATAAGTCTTTCTTCTGGTGTCCAATCGGCTGTCAAGTCCAGAACATTTTGTAGAGATACTTCATCATACAAGAGACCAACCTGAAAATTGTATTAGACCTCCACATTTCAATCGAAACTCACAATACAAAGAAGTAAATTAAAAAAAAAAAAAAAAAGACATATATGCCATACAGCTTAAATAAAAAAAATAAAAAAAAAAGAAAAAACAATACCCAAAAAGCCGGTAATGCACATAGTCTCCTCCAAGGTCCTCCATCAGCACCTCTCATCTCCAAGTATCTTTTAAGCCTAACCTG
Source organism: Verbena officinalis (assembly GCA_958496215.1). NCBI lineage: Eukaryota > Viridiplantae > Streptophyta > Magnoliopsida > Lamiales > Verbenaceae > Verbena > Verbena officinalis. The sequence goes on along the minus strand of OY292390.1, from coordinate 4,392,165 downwards.
GAAAAATGATAATTCCGGAAATAAAAAAAACAAATAAAATCACGAGGGCTGGTAGTCATTTTCAGCAAATTGATCCCAAGATAAACCTCTGGGAATATTGTAGTCAAATGATTCTCCCAGTCATTGAGAGTTGGATAGTCACCAGGAAGGGAAGGAAGTTTCCCAGCCATAAAATCCTGCAGCAGGTTTCAAGTAGGAAGAAATATAGACACATGACATAAAACAACAGAACTACATAATGGTGAACTTTATTTATTTAAAAAAGAAAAGAAAAAAGATATAAGTCTAGATAAAAACCCGGAAGGACATCCCAGCACAATCAATATACTTTTTGTTGCGATAGACGAAGTACATTGGAACATCAAGAGCATAATCTACATACTGTTCAAACCTGTGTCAAGAAGACACATAATGAACTTAAGTGAAAATGTGTCTATTAATACCTTAGAACCAAATTAAAATGAGGCTTTAATAAGAAACAAATCAAATAGAAACCAAAGTTAGAGAAAAAACTTTAGTGAAGAAGCTTGCTTTTGAGAAGAATCGAATTACTTTTATTTCCTTTAATTCATGAGAATTAACGTGCATGAAAGAATATGTCTACATCATGTAAAAGAGACTGTTACCCTCCATAAAAATGTCTATAAATATTTCTCACACCGAAAGAAAGGGGATTTTCTCAATCCCGCTTAGCCCTCCTCTCTCTGTAGGAGTTAGAGAATTCTTCAAATACAAAGATAGAGATTTTAGAGAAACAAACTGTTTAATTATCACTATACAATATGTTATTATTGATTTAAATTTTTAGGACATACATGTACACATATAAGAGTAGACTATGCTATTTTTAAATTAGTTCAGCTCCAATATATAATTTAGGAAATTTTAGCCAGTCAATATCGCGAATGTTTCCAACAAAGTATGAATTTTTCTTGTACAACGGTTTTAGATTTTCTATCAGCCCAATTGAAGAGTCAGTACAAGGGAACTTACCCAAAAGAGTCATCAAATACAAATGGAAGCATCCCAGATCGGTTATTATCAGTGTCCGTCCAGATGTGACTGTGGAGTAAAATGAATTATTATGTGAAATCAATGTGTTGAGACTCAATCAAATAACATATAATCACCAACCAATATTTAGAGAAAGGAAATATTAAAACACCAAAAAGGCTCAATCATAGGAAGACATAAGCTACCTTCTCATGCTGAGATAACCATTTGGTTTCCCTTCAGTGAAAGGCGAATTTGCAAACAGTGCAGTAGCTATCTGTGTAAGAAACAAAGTTAGGTTCCACATAATTAAATTATTTTCTGCAGAATATATCACAAACTTACAGGCTGTAAGGCAAGACCAGCGCAGAACTTCCTTATCATATCAGCTTCAGAATCAAAATCCAGATTCACCTGTACAACACAAAGTTGACCACAACTCACATGACACAAACTAAGAGGTTTCAATTTAAGTATAGTCAGAACAAAATACAGAACAATGAAAAGCACAAAAAGCAAGTTCAGAGGTTTTCCATACCTGAACAGTACACGTTCGAAACATCATATCAAGTCCAAGTGACCCAACTTTCGGCATGTAATTTTTCATAATCTGATATCTTCCCTGAGCCAAATTAAATCAGTTTGTCAACATGCATATCAATTCATCAAATCTTAAACAGTTGTTAGGCTTAGTAGGAGCAAAAATCGGACAAATTAGATATTGCAAAAAAGAAAACAGACCGTACTAACTGAAGGAAACAGAAATTGCATGGTTATGAACAATGACCAGAAATATCATAGTGGACTAGTAGTGCTTTTTCTTAAGTTGCGCATTGCTTTAGTTTTAGAGCCACTGACTTTACTTGATCGATCTTTGGATACATTGATCCAACAAATGATGTGTTTTATCATTCATCTCCCTAAAAAATGACTAGTTAAGAGGACCTTTTCCGCGTTTCTTCTTTTTAAATGAGGTCAAGAAAGGAAAATGCACGAGAATTTAAGAATATTAATTCCAAACTGTTGGATTTTTAAGATGTGAGTGGGGTAAACGAATCCACTCACTTATTCATGATTCTGCCACTGGCTATATAGAGATAGAGATTCCAAAGAAACCATAGTTTTGCACATAAGGAGCACATGATTAAGTTACATTCAGCTAATTATTTTTAAAGTTGTTAGGTTCCAGCATTGACAATCAATAGAAGTGCTGCAACACAAAATCTTGAATAGGACACAAAAAATATTGCTACCTCCATCAAATTTGATTTATATATAAATGTACCAAATATAGGCATTACCTTGGGCATTACAGGTATGTCTTCACGCCTCCATTTGGGCTGAAAGCCAATTCCTAAAAATCCAATCCCCATCTCCTCCGCAAGAGCTTTAACCTGAATATTTTCAAAACAACTGTTAAGCTAATTGTTGGAGTCTGGTTTGGCTGGTTTAAGTGAGTAACGTACAAATATAACACTTGAACATAATATTTCATTCTTTTTTCTTCACTTTACATCTCTAAATCTTAATAAATCATAAATATGGCAAAATATCTCTTGCTTAATTGAGGGGGGAAAAGGCATAATTTCATGCTTTTCTAAAGCTAAATCAGAAACTTTGGACTGAAATAGCAGTTTTTCAAAGTGACGAATGAGAAAACCCAGAACACCAGATTGTTTATGCGATATACCACTGCAAAAACAAGTTCACTGACCTGGTAAAGATGAGAATTGACTTCAGCACAAGTTTGATGCAGAGTTTGAAGAGGTGCACCACTAAGCTCAAACTGGCCTCCAGGCTCCAGGGATATACTTTGTTTCCCCTGCCAATAAAAAATAAAACTTTGTGGATTATTGAGGGAAAACAAAGAGGATTGCAACTTCAACACCCATTTCAACAGCATGCATTTGAGAAATGGCAAGAATGCAATTTATATTAAGTAGCTTTTCAACAGGGTCCAGTGACGTGTTCTTTATATGAATCAATTGATATCTTTTCTGCATAAATGTCTATTGTGCCATGCATAAAATGTGCTTCATAACACAAACAGAGTAATGGGAATCAAACCACAAATCATTCAAGAAATTGGGACAGAAAAAAGGAGATACCTGTTGAAGTCCAATAATGTTTTCACCTTCCATTATTTTATCCCAATCAAATCTCTCAGATATACCATTAAGAAGATCTGCTATCTGTTCATATCTTATCGGTCTCAATGTTCCAATTTCAAACCCGAATTTTTCATGTTCAGTCCCTATCCTGTATAAGATAATGATATATGGCTTTTATAAGATTCGTATATGCACTATGCAGCAATTAAATTCAAAGCTATGACTGCTTTCAAAGAGGAAAAGCAGTTTATAAATATAGATAGATGGTAGATAGATATATAGATATGGGTCCCCGTGTGTGTGTGTGTGTTGGGGGGGGGGGGGGGGGGGGGAGCAATAATTTTTATTAACCAGCCAAAGGCAATCGAGATGTATAACAAATTATGGAGACAAGCCCACCAAACTACTTGTTTCACCACAAACAAATCCCAGCTTAAAGAACATTCAAATCTTAAAATCTTTCGACAAACAAGTGCATTTAGGATCTAAGTAGCAATAAGAGCTAGAAGTTCAACCTCCATTTTTCCTTAGGTTTGCAACCTGAAGCAAGGTAACCTACTAGATCTTCTTTTGTAAGTGGCTCTGTTGCAATAACAGCATCTTCTATAGGAGGACTTGCAGCAACAGTTACCCGATGACCTCGCCTCCATGAATGGGGGCGCCAACCAAAGCAGATTTCCTTAGCTTTAGAAGCTTCTGTTGTTTTGGCAAAGCTGTTAACTCCATTATGTATAGCTTTACACTGTACAGACTCGGAACGTATGCAGTGTGATGAACCAGGCTGGGACATCAAGACCATGCCTGAGAACTTGAAAATCAAACATAGAGAATATTGAAGAAATCATCTTTCACACTTAAAAGATTGCTGGTTCTATAGTTAGTAGACCAGTGAATACAAGCTGACACATAACAAGTATCTGAAATGATCAGGCAATTTCTTGCTATTGGAAATTCATCCAAATTAAACAAACAAGGTTATCATCAAACTTCAATTCACAAGATATTACAATACTACTTAAATTGATGAAATACCTGGTGAAGTCTTATGCTGAAAAGCAGGGCATGATTGAAAAAACACCAATTAAAGCAATTTCAAAATTTCACACCCGGTTTGGTGATTTATAGCGCCAAATTCAGAAAGCATACACTATCTTCCCGAAATGCAATTAAAAAAATGGGCCTTCCTTAGAATCAAAAGGGGCTAATAAAATTATAATCATCAAAAGTTTGAAGTATGTAGCTATGCAAACTTCAATCAATCAACGTTAACGATTCAAAATTTGTGTTCCTTTTAGCGTATGTGTCTTTTAAAATGTAAGTTGGTGAAAATCATGCAGAAGAACCTTCACACTCTTGGACAGCGAAGAAACGTGCACGCTTTCATAAATACTCAACTCATGAAATGCATTAGAACGGGAATCCAAATTGATTAACGAAACAAACCCAGCAAATTGTAGAGAACCCACATACTATACAGGAATCGAGAACCTCAAAATCAAAAGAAATACAACACAGCTCAAGATTACTCATGGGACTTGATCAAAAATTGAATCTCGAAGAAACCTACCCAGCTAACGAACAGAATAAGAAGATACCTGTAGCCGCGTGTGCTGCCTTGCGCAATTGATGGGATTGTGTAAAATGGAAATTGCGTATTAATTTATACACTAGTCTAGCATTGAGTGAGCACTGAGCAGAGACTAGAAAGAGGAAAAGAATGGCGGAAAGGGCACGAGAAACTAAAATATGTGGCACCATCCACTCTTTTTCCCATGATCCTTTCCATTCGTCATGCGACACGTCATCTCATCATTACAATGATTTCATCCACTATAAAAGTTCATAAAATACTTTAAAAAAAATTGATCATTTTTATTACTTGGAATGGAACTTCAAACCTCTACATCTAAATAATATCTGGTGGCCACTACATCAAATTTCAATGATTAAGTTAATAAAATACTTCATGTGGGGGAAGTGGAATATTCTTCTATTTTTTTTTCTTTTCTTTTTCTTTTTATATAAATATTGAGAGAAATTAGGAAATACATGTAATTTATTGAGGAATTTTCAAAAATAATATTTTTGATTAATTACCATCTAAAAACCTATAATATGGTAACCACGTTCAAACTATTTCGGGTTACTATTGAAGTCTCAATTTATAGTTTAATTATTACAATTAAGGTGTTAACCAAGAAAATAATTGGCAATTAAACTAAGAAGTAAGAATGTCTTGGTCATATAAAAGTAGTGAAGTAATGAACTTGTCATACTTATTGTTGCAACTTGCACGTTGCCACCATTAGTGGGCCACGGCTGCATAAATCACTCTATGATTTTTTTAATTAAAGCTACTTTTCAAAATTGGACGCCTCCATGGGCCTCAAAGTTAATTTTCGGTCCCCAAGAAAACTTGATAGGAAGAGTCCAATTTCCATTTTGGCCCAATCGTTAAGATAACACATCATTGGAAATTAAACATATCTTGAGAGTTTAAAAATTACAAAAATAAACCCTGTCCAATAATTTTCACTACACCTATTATTGGGTTAACAGATTTTGAGGCGTCATGACATTTCTTTTTTAGTTTCGTTGGATTTTGAGGCGTCATGACATCTCTTTTTTAGTTTCGTTGTTTGTTATGGCATTTATTGGTCAATAATTGGGCATTTATTGGTCAATAATTGACCATAATTTCATAATATTCCATTAGAATTTTCTAAGGTCAGTTAAAGTTTAAGATACGTCTATGTAATTTCTAAAAGCTCATATTTCAAATCTTGAATATGTCACTATAATTATCCCTTAGAAATTAGTGCGATAATGAGTTTTCTCTATAGCACTTTTTTAAGAATGAACATGAGAATTGACCTCATGTGTAGATCAAATACGGATTATATATAAGATGTTGTGTATATTAGCATTATTTTCTAAATAATAAATTAAGCATGCAACCAAGTATGTAAATCTATAATACACAGACACTTCTAAAATTATATCATATTGTGCCCGACACAGTATCAGACACTTTTATAGTATAAAATATCTAAATAAATTCGTGTCGTGGCCGTATTTCATAGATACAAATTTAACAATTAAGCGTTGACCTCCCATAATCGTGAAGATTAAAAATTAATAAATAATTGACAGACGTACGAATCAAAATCAATATAACAGCTAATGCAGTGAAGCATTAAATTATACAACAATGAAGCCATCACATGGAGGATTAAAGCAACAGGCCGCCATGACAAAATCAGCTAAACTCTGCTGGAGATATCATGAAAAATCTCAGCAAATCATATGACTAAGACTTGGACAAGTTTCAACTACTTACAACGGATAATATAAACATGGGATGCAGGTCTAGCTCAAATGCGAAAAATCCCTTAGGGCCCATTTGGAACAGAAACAGGCTCTTAAAAGTTTCAAAAATTATCAACTCCCCTGAAATTTTGAGACTAACATAAGATAGTGAACCTACTCAGGAGAGGGGAGTCTCAGAAGATAGTGAAATCAACTCCCCTGAAATTTTGAGACTAACATAAGATAGTGAACCTCAGGAGAGGGGAGTTGATAATTTCTAAAACCTCAGGGGTTTCCTGGCTTGAAGACAAACTCCAGGCGCAAAGTTGGTAACATACAAATGACTATAGCACAGAGAAACGCATACGAAAATCAAGTATAAACTACCCTTTACACATATAATTATAGGAAAAGTTTAAACACATATTATTTATACACATATACAAGATAAAAGTACATGGCAATCCAATGTAGACCACCTCTTAAGGTCCTGTTACCAATCCAACCCTTATATATTTCTGTCTCCTATTCTTTTTATACAACATGATAACACATTAAGGCACAACAAACATTCTGTACATTTGGGGAATATAAATCACCAGAAATCATCATAAACACCTACTGAAGAGGGCGGGCTCCGTTCCTCTTCCATCTCAAGCTCCATCTCCAACTCCGGCTCATTAAACTCCGGCGATTCGATATCAGCGAGATTCTTCAAATCAACGACCGTGAGCTCATCGAGACGTCTCACAACCAAATCCGCTGCTCCAAGCTCGTAAACGGGATGCTTACTAGCAACAGCAACACATTTCATTCTCGCATCGTGAGCCGCCTCAACCGTCTGATTAGAATTCCCAAACACTATACATCTCTCTGGAATGAACTGCAGGAGCTGAGCTGCGTAGACAAACATTTCTGGATCGGGTTTCCCTCTATACACATCTTCAGCTGCCACAATTACATTAAATACCCCTTCGATACCAATTTCTCCAATTGCTGCCTCGAGGGACTTTCTTGGACGGGTTGAGACCAAAGCCATTGGGATTTTGTAATCCGTTAGAACATTGATGAATTCTTGGGAGCCGGGGCGGAATCTGTAAATCCCGCCTTGTAAAGCTTGGTAAATCTCCTCCTTTCGAGAAGCTAGTCTCTTTAGTTCAGATGGATCTCTAGACCAGCAGAGGACTTCGGAAATTGCTTGCTCGTTTTTCATGCCTTCAATCCTTTTGAGCATGAAAGTGGGCGGGGGTGATTTTCCTTCTTCTTGGGAAAGAGCTAACCAAGATTGGTTTTCAAGATCTGGATTATCTTCAGCTAAAACTCCTTCCCACTCAAATATAACACCTAACCAACCACAACCCATTCTTTCTTGTCTGAGTAATGGGTTATGAAGGGCGGGATTATCGGCTTTGTTCTCTGGTGGCCAAAGCCCAGGGCGGCAGTCAATGCCCAAGTCAACCTGATCCCTAAAATTTCTAGGTATTTGCTCTTCCTCACGGAAAGAATATGCTTTTTTGGTTAATTCCATGGCTTGAGCCTTTATTACTGACTTCTTTTGCTGCCCAACAGACCATCTTGGGGAAGAAGCAATGAAGGAAAGTTTTGGCTTCGGCTTATTTGAGACATTCTTGGAATAATAACTTCCATGAATTGGTCGGTGCCCTAAAAGGGATGTCGCAGCAATTGAATCCACCATCTTTTATTAGAAACTACAACAACAAAGGCTAACCCTAATTTGGCTTCACAACTCAATTTGGCTCCTTTTGGTTATAAAAGGATTTCACGCAGAACCCACCAGAAATTCACCGAAACGCAAACAATACAGTCAACCTGAATTTACGACTATTCTATTTGTTACTTAAAATCACAATTTATACCGAAGGAACCTTCTTTCTTCACAGTGTGACGAACAAGCTATGATAAGTAAGCAATAAATAAGGCTTTCAAAAAGGCAAAGATCCCAACTTTACTCAAAACCCATCAAATTAGACAATCCAATTACACGATTTGAGCGACACCCACCCAGCCACGATAATTATTACCACATTAAGTTATAAAAACACCCCTAAAATCGAAAACCCAGAGCAGAGAGAGTATAACGAAAGGGAAATTACTTTTATTATATACAGAAAACCCAAGAGATTTCAGCTGCAGAGACCAATATAAATACAAAAACCGAAGTTATCACGTTTTCCTACGTATTCTTCATCTATATATATTTACAGAGAGAAATTAAGGAAAAGATAAAGGTTAACCTCAAACCTGGGTGGGGGCTTGGGTGGTAATAGAGTTTTGATGATGAAAGGAAACCAAATTGCAGAGGGAGAGAGAGGAGGAAGGAAGGAAAGATGAGATTTTTATTGTTGTTGAATTGAAGACGTGGCTTTGGTATTCCGGATTTGTGTGGTTTATAAGGAATCGAATCGACGAGAGCTAATTGTTTTTCTGGGAAGTGGGAACCCGTTGTGCCGGCCGGTTTTGGTTTGACCCGAATGCTATACTGTTTGTATCTGGATTATTTTTGAAAATTCTGATTTTTAGGTATTTGGGTCAGTAAATCGTTGACAATTAAAATTTTCTATAATATCGTATATTTTGATTACTTGGATTTATTTCTCAAATAACGTGATTAAGTAAATTATAGACTATCTTTTTTTTTGGTAATATATTATAGATAGACTATCATTTGTTGACTAATAGTGGAATTAAAAACTATCATCATTAATCTCTACACTAGCTTGTTAAATTTTCAAGAGTCCCCCCTTAGGTTTGTGTATAGTTTACACCTTATCTCGTTATCAAAATGATGTGCTTTCAAGGAGAATTTAGTATCTTTTAAATTTATTTAAACTATGTTGATATTGGAGGATCTGAGATTTAGGTTTTGTGTGTATAACATAAAAAAATATATGTACTTTCAAAACTCATAATGTTTATTTTAAATTGTCCTTCTAATCATTATGCTTGATTATAATCCAATCACTTGAATATAATAATTAAGGAGTTCTTCATGAATTTTTCCTTGTAATTGTTCCTTCATCTATACTATATAATATAATACAACGGTGTTTGACCATCATTAGTTTGATTTTGACTCCATATCTTTCTCTTCTTTTTTTGAAGTTTTTAATTCCAAACAAAAAAATTCATTGGTCTATATTATCTATAAATATATTTCTTATACAAATAATTACACTCAATTATTTAATGCTAGATATAATTTCCATCATTAGATAATTAATTGTAATTACTAAACGTATTAAATGGTAAATTCTTTTTATAATTAATCCTAACCTTCATATTTATATTCCTAACTTAGACAAATTTGAGAAATATAGCAATTTTCCTTTTAAAATGTAACACTATACCATAATATCCTCATAAACTAGATATCTAGATAAAGTTTTAAGTCATTAGTGTAAGCATTGACCCTACAGTTGTGAGTGGAAGAAATTATTTCTTGAGCAATTGTGAGTTGGTGAATACAATTGTAAGAGTTCATAAGTGGATATTTAATTTGATGGACGTTGTTATAATTGTTGGGATATTTTATGGAGCTGATGGTTTTTAGAATTTTTTATAAAATACTTTAACTGATGAAATCAGTTTTTACTCTATATATGTAGATTTGACAGTCTTCCGGCTAATACACTATACTAAACAAAGAATCAATATTTTATATTAATTTATGTGTGTGGTTTTAGAATTTTATATAATTGATGAAATTATTTTTTCGCTCCATATGCCGATCCGATTATCTTTTGCTATCACAATCCGCTATGCGAAATTAAAAATAAATATATATTTAGATTAAATTATATTTATATGTTTGTTTTAAGAATTTCATATAACTTATATTGAAATTTTTTTATACCATATACAGATCCAATTATCTTTTGATTATCACATTATACTAAGTGAAAAATCGGTATTTCAGATAGAATTATATATTATGTATTTATATATGGGTTTAAAATTAAGTTCACATCGCAAATAGTTGTGTTGGTACGAATTGATCGAGCAAAAAAAAATATAAAACATCCAACAAGAAAAAGAGTGACCTAACGACACAATTAAAATTTGGAAGTGGTCGTGTGTATTTGGGGGAAGTTTGTGTGTGCCTCTGTGTGTGGGTGTAATTAGTATTAATTGTGGGGTGCTTTGTTTTTAGATTCAAGTTATTATTTGTTATCTATTAATTTATTATAAATAGTCACTTAATATTAATTTAGTATTTAAATAAATACTAATTAGTAGAAAAGTAAAGTTATAAGTTAAGGTAGGGAAATATTATATTCAGCAGTTAATTAAATATAATTAGTTATGTTTAACGTAATTATTAATTAGTTGTCTTTAATTATGTAATAGCATGTATCCCGTGCTATATATGAAAAATTTAAAGAAATATATAAATTACAATAAGAATATACTTTACGTATATTCTTCATTTAATATGATACTAAAAAACTCTCAATATAAATTTTTATATGTAAATATATCACGAAATATATTAATTTTAAACGATAAAAATAATAATCAATCAAGTTTTAATTTTTTAAATCTAAGTAAACTAATAAAATTTAAAATCATCATACCGTAAATTTAACAATAAGGTATTCATGTAAATTTGTATATTGATAAAACTAATCTATAATTACTTATCCAGAAAAATATTGTAAGAAGTAGTTTAATTTATTAGATTGATATTTAACTAGATTGTGCTAGCTATTTATTTGTAATTTATTTGTTTAGCCATGTCTATTGTTTATTTTGGGTTACAGATTAATTTCAATGAACCGTATGTTTACTTTTTTTTTTTTTAAGGAATCCATATACTTACTTTAGATTTGGCCTAATTCATCAGATAAATTGAAAAATACCATTTACCTTTTATATTTACAAAATGGTAGAGATGGTAGATAAAATGAAGTTATTTTAGTGGCACCTACCCAATAACAACAAACTCATAGTCAAATGAGTTTTTGTGAAATTTGTACAGTTTGATAGATAAAATAACCATAACTTATTGATTAGATTAGTTAGCATATTCACTCCCCAACTTCCCATAAAACCCATGACTTTACAGAAAGCCTATTACTTATTAATCTAAACAATATATAATAATTTATTAAATAGCCAATCAAATGTCATCTTTGTAAGTAAACTACTTCCAAAGGCTTATCTTTTGTCAAAGAAAGGTTATACTCAATATGAGTTTTTATTTTAACAAAAATAAAATAAATAATGAAACGTGATTTACATGTGGATAGTGATTCGAATTTAATTACTTTATATATGTTTTGCAGTTTGATTCTGTATTTGATTGGATTGCTCTACAAACCCACAAATTCGTAGTTATTTTTGGACTTCATACTTCTTTCGACATAAATATACGATGTTTTAGACATTTTAAACTTAAATATAATTTTATTGTCACTCAATATGACCTTATTATTATTTTTTTCTTATTTAACGTGTTTTATCTTATATAAAAATTATATTTTCAATTATATTTAATTAATTCGTGCGTAGCACGGAGTACATACTAGTTTTTATATATACGATGGGGTTCGGTTGAAACCTTTTATTATTAAAAAAAATAATAATTAAAAATTAATATTTTTTGGTAGCTGAAATCATTTTGAAAATAACATTAAATGTTAAAGTGCAAAAATTTAAGTTAACAAAAACAGAGATATCAAACTATAAAAATACATATAATTCGGATTAGGATCAATTCTTTTTCATTTCTAAATTATATATAACTAAATTATAGCCTTCCGCAAAAGCTTATCCGTATGCTATTAGTCTTGTTTTTAAGTTAAATGTTTGTGACAATCTCAAATAAATAGTGACAAAGTAAAATATATGCGGTAGTGATAGAAACACTCAAACAAGGCTACTAGTACCCCAAAATTATTATGTAATATAACTTTAAAAGTCTTCTTCGAGTGAGTTGGATCAATTTTTTTGGTATTATCCACTAAGCAATGGATAAGTAATTCAAGCACAATTTGCCAAAAGGGTGCATGCTTAAATTCAATGTACTAACTTATAGGAAGATTAATGGATTTATTCAAATTATTCCCCTTACCATTGTTGTTTTGAGGGGAAATTGCAATTTTCGTCCTATTAGTTTGCCTAGTTTGAAAATATGTTGCAGTCATATTCTAAATTTTAAAATCATAGTCCTAAACAATATAAATTTGTAAAATGTCGGACAATTTTTGCCTGTAATCATTTTTCTGACGTAAAAAGCACACGAAATCATTTTGCCGGAAGTCATGGAAAACCGATTGCTCAATAAAGCCAATAAATTTGAGATATTTTTCCTATTTATTTCTTATCAAAAAGAAAATTTGTTATGAAAAAGAAAGTGGTCGGCTAGTCGAAACTCGCTAAACACGAAGTAGTTAATAAATCAATTTCGAATTCTTGTATATGTAGATAGAAAATCAGAAATACATATGTTAAATTTGAAATATGTGATTTTTATACGACTATCATGTGTGTGGAAGCAAAATTACAATGACTATCGCATAAAACTCCAAAAGCGTAAGAGTCCCACCATAGAAAATAGAATTGTGCACTTCATTTTGTACACTACTGCATTTTATTTTCTCTAGCTAGGCAAGATTCTTGTTTTCAAATTATTGGAATTTGGACAAGCCAATCGAAGTAGACAAATATTTTTCTTGGGCCAACTCGCTGCCACGTCAAAATCGTGTACGTGTCCTTTTTATCAACAGTTGAGACTTGAGAGGTGTACGAAATATCAAAGTGAATGAATGCATGAGTCACCACCATATTAACGCGGTATAATTTAGTTGACAATATAAGTTGAATTTGTGAAAATAGTCTCATGTTCGTCCTCTACTAAACACATTATTTTTTTGAAATGTGTATCATTCAATCATATTACAATATAATGAAGCTCAAGTACAATTCAATCAATTACAAGCATGTTAATTAACTCATCCTATGCGGAGAAATACATGCCAAGAAATTATACAACTAACTATCACTAACTACCAATACTTCTATACAGAAGACTAATGCTCACAATCGTGGGACTCGAATGCATGACCTCGAAGTCATGGAACCTCCTCCTTGCCGCTCGGCCAAGGGATCCTCAGCTCTACTAATCACATTCATTGAAAGGGATAAAGAACCTTAACTGTGACTAAGCCCCAAACCGAAACAAGAGCTCTCAATGAATTATCTCCATATCACATAGTATAAATATAATTGAGATCAGTTCATCTAATGAAATGAGGTATTGGATTCCTTAAATAACGTATGAGGTTAGAATTTTGTAGAATAATAAGCTTTAAAAAGCTAAAACATGTTTTTGCTTTTAATGTTTTCCTTTTTAAAAAAGTAGTTTGTTTTTTTTTTTTAGTTAAACACACAAACCTAGATCCTTATCATTGTAAGGAGTCGAATCCAGATCTCCACATTGAGAGTAGCATCTGGTGACCATTGGGACAAACCTAATGGTTGAGTAGGTTGTTTTGTTGTTTCATAATTTGCAGTAAATAACTAGCGATACAATACTCAACGTGTTAGTTTAATTGTGTAATTGACATATTCTAATAATCCGGATACACTTGCACTTTTGCGTCCAAGTTCATTAGTCCATTATTTTCCAAGTAAATTCCACTAATTTTTTCTTCACCGTCGTGAAAATTATTTGAACCACATACTCTAATTCTTTATATATATTATTCTATATCTCATTTATTTATATGAGTTCGAGCCCGACCACTAACTTGTGAAAATTTCTCTACCAATAGCACTCAAACTCAAAATATTTAGTTAAATTAGTATAACACTAAACTGTTAAACTACGTCACTCGATAGTTCATGCCCTAATTCTACTTCACTGTTCATACCTAATGCTATTTTCACTACAATAAGTTTTTTTTATATATGTACATGTATCTGGATAAATTCATAGACAACGAGAAAAAAAAGAGGTAATAAGGTAAATACATAGTTTGATTTTGGATTTTGGAAATGATTAACCAAAAAACTCTTAATCTAAAGTTTTCATATCTTCAACTTTTACAACTTTAGGGCCCAATCCATTACTCCGGCCCAAACTCACTTTATTTAGGCCCGGGCTAGCAAACAATCTTTATCAATGAAAAGGGATGTAATGGCCACCGAAGGAGAGAGTTTATTAAATAACTCTTTTAAGTTTCTATTTAATTAAATAACCCTCAAGTTTGGAACTCCTTAATAGATAACCCTTTTTACTAATTAACATGAATAATAATATTAATAACTTATCTAATTAAATAAAATAGTTTACCCACTCTTAAAAATGTAATTTTAACCCCAAAATTTATAAATATTACAAATCAAACCCAAAAAATATTTACAAACCCTAATTTCTCATCCCATTTGTCGAATTTTTTTCCTCTCTTCTTCACCTTCCTTCATTTTTCTTTGCATTTTCTCCACGTAGAAGACATCATTTGAAGGTATTTGAGCACCTCTTCTTCTCTTTTGCAAACATTCTTCCAAATACTTCTATATTGAAATCCCTACATTATCAAAAGAAGTATTGTAACGACCCAGAAATCTGGGAATTACTGTGTGTAATTTTTACGCGTTAATTATCTTTCTTAATCTCTAAATTCTCGATTATATGTGAATTATAATATATTATGTCGTAAATGACCAATGTGATAATATTGTTTGCGTATTTAAATTACGTGTCTATATTGCGTTTATTAAATATTTAATCGTTATATGTGATCGTCGCGTATTTAATTGGATTTTCTAAAATTACTAAAATAACCCATCATATTTTTCGGTATTTCGAAGATATTTGATAAGTATCGAAATTCATTTCATTATTTTTATTTCGAGAGAGAGAGAGAGAGAGAGAGAAGAAGAAGAAAAGAGAAAATTTTCTCCCGAATCCCTAATCGATCGTGCCGAGCTCGAATCTCCGTGGAATTTCGCGCCAATCATTTTTAAACGATCAGTTCATCGATACCTTTCTTTAGGTACCAATTTCCCCAATTTCTTTTACGTTTTTCCGAGGTTTTGAGAATATTTGGTTATTTCGGGATTTTTAGGTTAAATGCTTAGATCGAGCCCGTTTTTTGGTCAATTCGTGATTTTATTGGATGTATATGTGAATTAGATGTTGATTATTGATTGTTATAAATTATGAGTGTTGATTTGCGTTAAAAATATGATTTTTGTGGAATTTTGGCTCGAAAATTTGAGAACCCGTAAGTTTCTGCTGGGTTCAGTTGAACCACACGGGCTAACGCACGGTCTTGCGCAAGACCGTGCAGGAGCCCGTGTGCAACTCCTTGTGCTTGCACGGGCTTGAGCCCGTGCACCAAGGCCGTGTGTTTGGCCGTGTGTGCGTGCACGGTCTTGACACCGTGTTCAAGACCGTGCACTAGGCCGTGTGAAACACTTAGTGAATTTTTCCAGCCTTTTCAAACTTTGCTCTCGGCAATTGAGTCTTCGGGTCACCATTTTTGGTTGACTTTTTGCATACGGACTCCAAAAATTACACCGTTTTCACCTATAGAACCCTTTTAATTTGTAGATTTATATTTTGGAATGTTTATTTAATTTCGCCCTCGTTCGGGCTATGAATAGTGTAATTCTAATTATGTGTATTTTTGACAACTTGTCGGAATTGCGTGAAATTTACATGATAGCTTCTTTACATACTATAATTGACATATGCATGATTGGAAACATGTTTGGTTAGCCGTTCGTCCAATAATTGCTTATTTGCGCTTTTATTGTTGTTGTAGTCGTTATTGATTTGTCTAGGTCTTGTCTTGTCTCCAGATCAGTCCGGCGTGGGAGACCAGTGAGTCTAGCAGCTAGGCTTTCTCTTTTTGTTTCCAGGTGAGGATTTAAACTTTTAACTGGGCTTGAACATATATATATATACAATTGCGAACCCCCTAATCCCTTATTAATATATTATATATTTCGAGTTTATATTTTTATGTTTTATCCTCAAATCATTTAATATCAAAATTATACATAAGTAAACCAAATTGATTTGTTTTCCAAAGGGCAAGAAAACTATTTATTTTACGTGACGGTTTGACTTAGGATTTAATCCTTTGTCGTCACCCTTGCTCAGAGTGTCGGTTGGCATTCAAATGGGTTTTTTTAAAGCGAGCAAATACATGACTATTTTCAAGTTGGGCCCGGGAAGGTATCCGAAGGTTACATCTGGGGACGGGCGTTCAGGGTGTAATCCGAGGTGCTTCTCCCAAAACTAAGCGTCAATCGTGGCCTGTCAGGAGATGATAGCCACGGTTGGGAGCGATGGTGGGTGTTGCATTTGTTGCACATTTTCCTAAAATTCATTATGGTTGAGCTTCGGGTTGCTCCTTAGCTTGACACCGGCGATGGAGTATTTATACATGTACCGTGGAGATATAAGGAGGAACAGGCCCATTCTCGCTGGGATAGTATTTACTGCTTTATAGTGTTATTGATTTTAATTCTTAATTGTATATCCAAGTCGAAGCATATTCCGGTTTCTTCATTATCGCATATGTATTTTCTATAAATACCCGGAAGCATGACTCGACTTGTTCTCACATCTTCACTGAGTATTTTGACTCACCCTCTTTTAATTTGTTCTTGCCTCAGGTTTGAGAGAGACCGACATGTCTTACGTGTCGGATGGGCAACAGTGTCAGATAGGTTTTTTTGGTTTTGCCGAGTCTCATTAGTTGTCTTTTGATCTCGTTCATTACTCTTGTCAACCTGGATTGATAATATTATATTGTTCCCCAATATTGTTATTTAAATGATGTTGCCCTGAGTGGGCTGTTGTTAATGTATTGGCCCCGGAGTGGCATTTTTTGTTAATATGGATTTAAATGCTTCCGCTATATATTCTCTGATTTATTTAAATGTTTTATTTTGGGGATTCACTGTTGCCAAGTGTCGGGATTGACCCGTTAGCTTGCATGGGTTCTCGGGTTGAGGCACAGTATTCGGCTTGGGAATCCGTGCAGGTTCGGGGGCTGTAGAGCGGGGCGCTACAAGTATTGTGATCCAAGATAAAATATATTTACGGAGGATTTCCACAAAAGTTGAACTAGAAAGTTGAAGGTAAGAACTATTTTGTACCCATATCAAATATATATCTAGTTGGGAAGATGGGTAATGAGATTTTGATGATTTTTGGCGAAAAAAAATTTCTGTTCTGCGTAAGCTATTTCGCGACCCATAAGCGATCTCAGAGATCGCTTAAGGGTCGCGAGATCGCTTTTTAATTTAGCACTGAATTAATAAGCGATCTCGCGACCTTAAGCGATCTCAGAGATCGCTTAAGGGAGATCGCTTATTAATTTAGCGCTAAATGTATAAGCGATCTCCCTTAAGCGATCTCAGAGATCGCTTAAGGTCGCGAGATCGCTTATTAATTTAGCGCTAAATTAATAAGCGATCTCCCTTAAGCGATCTCAGAGATCGCTTAAGGTCGCGAGATCGCTTATTAATTTAGCGCTAAATTAATAAGCGACCTTAAGCGATCTCTGAGATCGCTTAAGGGAAGCGAGATCGCTTTTTAACAGATTTCGCATCCAATAAGACCTCTCTTTTAGCAATCACAAAAAGGACTTCTAACAAGGATATTTAAGCACTTCTATATACAAAATTACACTATAATTTTTTTTAAATTAAAATTTATAATTTTCTAAGCAATTTACTGATATATATATATATATATATATATTTTTTTTTTATAATGCAGATATTTAATTGCATCAATGGAAGCATTTATTGTAGGTGTTGTATATGGCGAGTGGGTGGAGAAAGAAAGTGGTTGGGAGTGGTATGCAAAAGGTAATGCAACTACACCACTTCTTTTGAGTACAAATACTACTTATGAGATGTTTATTGATGAAATTATCAAAAAGAGCGAGCTGAGTTGCTTACCTACTGATGTACATGTGAAGTATATTATAACAAGTGCACCTCCGAACGAAAAAGTACAACCTACTGAAATAAAGTCGGATGAAGATCTAATGATGTACAAAAACGATATTGGTTGTGGTGGTTGGAGGCCCATTTTAAAAGTCTCTATATCTCATGTTGGAGAGGACAATCAATTTGAATTACCGAAAATTTGTTCACCAAACGAGAATACATTATTCGATTTTGATTTCAATGGTGAAGATGAGACTATGGATGTAAATGAGAACAATAAATTGGAAGAACTTAATGAAGAACAAAATAAGATTACGGATAAAGATAGTAGTCTAACCGATCATCTACTTCTAGAGGATGGTAATGCCGATGAAGAAACTATGTTGAGTCGGGAAATGTTAGAGGGAAAAACAGGAGGTGAAGTTGGAAAAATTACATATCACACATTTGATGACGGATCGGATTTGTCTGAAGGATATTTGTTCAATGACAAGATGCACGCGATAAGGAAGATAAAATTTGTTGCTGTGAAAGGAAAATTTGAGTTTGTAACAAAAAAATCTACAAAATCACTAATTGTTCTTGGATGTGCTTCCCCAAATTGCAAGTGGTGGATTCGATGTGTTAAGATCCCCGATTCAAGTAAATTTGTTGTTAGAAAATACATTCGTGAGCACATATGTGGTTTGGAACATATTGGAGGTGAACATCGGCAAGCATCGGCTGATGTTATTGGAGAGTTCGTGAAGCCTCTATTTGTAAATGGAAAAGGTCCTACATCTAGTGATTTGAAGCATTATGTGAAAACACACTTGGGATGTAATGTTAGTTATTGGAAATGTTGGAAAGGGAGACAATATGCAAAAGATTTCGTGAGAGGAACACCAGAACATGGGTTCGCAGTTCTTGAAGCATATCGTCATATTTTAGAGTTGACAAATCAAGGAACCAAGACAGATTTAGCGGTTGATAAAGAAAATAGATTTCTTTATTTTTTCGTAGCTTTTGGACCGTGCATAAGGGGGTTTGTGTTAATGAGGAAAATTTTAGCCCTTGATGGTTGTTTTTTAACTGGAAAGTTTGGTGGTACATTGTTTGTTGCCACTGCACAAGACGGTGAGAACCATATATATCCTATTGCATGGGCAGTAGTTGACTCTGAGAATGACAAATCATGGGGGTGGTTTTTGAAACATTTGCAAGATATAGTTCCTGACAGTGATGAGCTATGCATAATATCCGACAGGAACCAGTCTATAAAGAATTCAATTGCAAAAGTTTACCCCATGGCGCATCATGGGTATTGCATGAGGCACCTCGGAGAGAACTTAAGGATAAAATTCAAGCGTGGTGAAATTATTCGTCCCTATTATTCGGCAGCGCAAGCTTACACACTTGATGACTTTCATGAGCATTTTCGCGAAATTCGACGGATCGAAAGCAAAGCGGTCGACTATCTTGAACATGATGTTGGATTCCACCGATGGAGTAGAGCTCATTCTCCTGCAAACAGGTTTAACATTATGACAACCAACATAGCTGAGTCTATTAATGCAAGGATTTTAATAGAAAGAGAATTTCCAATTACCGCTCTTTTTGATGCAATACAAAGAATACTTTCTACGTGGTTTTATGAGCGTCGTATGGAAATGGTTGATTGCACAACAATATTAGTTCCATCCAAAGAAAGCCTATTGCGCAAAAATTTGGAACTTTCCAATGTACTTGTAGCAAGTCCAATTAATGTGCATGAATTCATTGTGCGCGGTGGAAGTCGGGATGTTGTTGTGGATCTAAATAAAAAGGAATGCAGCTGTAGAGTTTTTAATGTTGACAAGATTCCATGTTCTCATGCATTAGCTGCTATTAGAGATCAAAAACTACCGGATTTCGGTAGGAGAATCTACACATTTTGCTCTCCTACCTATAAAACTGAAAGTTTCTTGCATGCTTATGTAGAAAATATATATCCTAATCAAGCAGAGGAACAATGGGAGGTACCCGAATCAGTGGCAAATATCATCATTTATCCGCCAAAAATAAAGGTATCAAGGGGCAGAAAAAGAGTTAAGAGGATTCCTTCCGCTGGTGAGGGCAACAAAAAGAAAAACATGTGCTCGAAGTGTAAGCAACCGGGTCACAAGAAGCGTACTTGCAACCAACCACCTCTTTCCAAATGACCAAATTTATATTTTCGATTTGTGTACAATTTATAATTTTGAAACGGTGTACAATTTATATTTTTCGATTGTACTAATCTACTTTAATTATTTTTCACGAATTTCTTCTATTTTAATTTATTAATTTTATTTTTCAAAGCCCATAATTCCGAATCTGGTAAAATGTACAAAACATTAGTTTGGATGAGAAAAAATTAATATTACAACCTATTTTTTATGCTTATTTGAGTGAAAACCATTTTCTTAACAATTAGAATGAAATGATAAAAAATTAGACACAAATTAAACGTTTCATAACAACCATCACTTTCATAGGCATAAAATTTCAAGTTTTTGGTCATTTTTTAAAATAATAAAGTAATCAATAATATAATAAAGTTATTCTTTAAGAAAATTTAATTTGATTGACAAAAAAACAATCTCAAACCTCATATATAATTTGATTGACAAAAGTCTTGTTCTACAAAATACAATTAATATAATGTTCCATTAAACCATTAGACCATTAGTTGCAATCTCATATTTTGTATATTTTCCAAGTGTGTTTGACAAAATAAAGAAATTGTTCTAACCATTTACACACTACTTTAGTAAATTCATATACTATAATATAGATTAATACGATAAACGAGATTCATGCACTATACTCGTGCACTAATTTCATCTTTAATTCATCTAATTCGTGCATTTATTTTTTAAATTTTGAGTTTGAGATCCAAATAATCAATAATTTCTTCTATTTTAATATTTTAATTTGATTTTTGTAAATAAGCGATTTGGCTTGCCTCAAGCGATCTCATAGATCGCTTGAGGGAAGCCAAATCGCTTATTTACAGTTTGGGGGGCGAAACTGTAAATAAGCGATATCGCTTGCCTTAAGCGATCCGCCAATCTCCACTGCAATTTAAAAACAATGGGAGTCATTAAGTGAATCAATGGGAGTCTTAGTCATATGGAACTCCACGAATTTAAGTGCATACATCCCACAATCTCCACTGCAATTTAAAAACAACAAAAATATTAAACACTATAATTTAGAAAAAACAAAAGGATAGGTTAAGGTACTAACCCATTTGAGTTTGAGGGTAAGTTGTCAACGAAATCGTATTTCCACCGTCGGTCAAATATTTCCGATTTCAAATGAGAAAACCGGCCGGAAGCCTTTAGTAGCTTCGGAAATAGCACGGACGGTGCCCACATCACCCGATCTAATGCCTCTTTTCGATAGCAAGTTCTATTGCAATCGAGAAGTTCAATTCTACCCTCGTCAAGAAACCACACAATAGTAATCCAGTGCGTATCTGCAATATTTAGTATACCGTAAACGTTACGGACTTCAAGCCAATTTCGTCCGTTATATGGTCTCCTTCCGTCAAAATATTCATCAAATGTATCATTATATGGAGACCCAAGGAGAAGCTTCTCAACTTCTACCATACTCATCGTTTGCGGTTGTTTGACGTTTTTCTTTGCTTTTATTTCCGGATTACTTTTCTTCAGTGTCCAAAGGCGTTGAACTTCTCCATCAAGAACTTGCCCAAAATAAGCGTCGAGGACTGCACAGTTTTGATCATAGAGTTGAGGAAGACGACGTTGTTTAGACCTTATGAGAGCTAGACCTTCCTGCAGATGCTGCATTAAAAAGTATTACTGATAAGTATATATAAAAGTATTATATAATGTATAAATATATTGAAATATATACATATACTTACAGAATCCTCAAACCAAGCTCCTACATCCAATATCTGATCAAAAAAGTGATGCAAATACTCCCCATGAAAACATTTCGCCCACTTTGATTTGTCTTTTCCATCGTACCAATGGTAAAATGATTTCTTTTTTTCTTCGGAAATAGGCATTGAAATATTCAGGGGTTGTTCCACTTTTTTGTCATCAGTCTTTGCTTTTTTCTTGGCTCCATCTGCAGTGTATGGAGATGTTAAGTAATGACTTCGTTTTCTTTCTCTTTCTGGTCGTTCTTCAACATTTTGTTGAACGAAGTCATCTTTCATCTCGAACTCTTCTTTTGGTCGAAGACTCTCAAAATCTTTCCTCAACTCTCCCAACTCAACGACCGCAAAATCCACCCTCTTGCTCAACTCTCCCAACCCTTCCACCATGAAATCAACTTTATGGTTGAGCATCCTTTGTTCTGTGATTATGGTGTTCAGTAATTCCACCATTTGAGAATCAGGAGCAGAAGAGGGTGGTGGTGGTGGTGGTGGTGGTGATGATGGTGGTGATGGTGGTGGTGTGCTTTCCAACTCTTCTCTACGTTCTGGCGCAGAAGAAGGCAATGCCAGTAGAGTTATGGCGTTTTTAATTCGAAATGCGTCAGGCGAGACAATTACATTAGTCAGCTTCGTGACACCTTCCAATGTCTTCTTCAACCGATCAATATTCTCATCCGAAGCATCCTTAAGGTCTTCGAATGATAATATATATTGTTCTCGCATTTCACGTTTAGAAGGAATTAAAAACGGATGCACAACCACCTAAAATTAGATTTAGACATATTAGCTAGGCAATAACATAAAAATATTATTGAAAATTAAAAGTATCAAAACCATTGTGTTGAAATCTAACCTCGTTGGATTTTAGGAGTGATTCAAGCGTGTCGTAATCCCATTTTGCAACTCTCCTCAAATGATATTGTAACATCCTCGGAATTGGGCGTAATGAATCTTTCTTTAATGGAATAAGCCCATCTCCGAGTCTTGCAAAAAGGGGAATAGCTTCATACGCCCACACCTAAATGCATGTAAACAAATTATATTATAATTTATAACATATAAACGAACCAGGAATGAAAAAATAACATGAAATTATTATTACCATAAATGCCCATGGAAAGCCTTGGAGGTTGAACTTTTGCAAAGTTTTATTTCCTTGCCACTCCTTATATCCTTTCTTCAAATTTCTTGTTTGGAGTGACTTGAGCGTAAGCTCGAATGACGTCCTACCCCACGGAAAGGAGTTGAAGTAATCAATGTCATTCACAGTCGAGATCCAAAGAGGTTCAACGTTTTTGCTTCCATCCTTGGCCATAAGGACATAGTGTAGGAATAGTACAAGACAAATCTTCAACTTATCTCTTGTACCAAAAGCTTTGTCATTATGAAGCATGTCCTCTAAATCTTTACCCTTAACACCGTTTCGGCCTCCTAAAATCTTCTCTAAAAAATCAGTTGCGTTGTCTACGACCTTATTTTCGGCATCCTTGCTAGGCGTAGGTCCGCAATTAAGGCCGGTGAGAAGGGCAAATTCTTTCATCCCAAAGCATAAAGGTTTATTGTCGACAATAAACCACATCTCGAAGTCCTTCCTACTTCGAACCGAATGGAGCAACATGTAATGACAAAGCATCCCCGGGAAGATCCAATCATTTGGCAAGTCAAGAAAATGACCCAAACAAGTCTTGCGAAATAAACCCATAACCTTTGCATTTTGGCGGAGGTACGTTTTTATTTGAACAAATTTAGACCAAGACGATCTAACGGTATAATTTCCCGGAAAATACCCGGACTCGTCTATCACCGTGCGTAGGTTAAAGTCGCGTGGGTCGATTGAACTCGACTGTTCTGGGATGGAAAGCATGTCCCCGTCCTCCTCATTCTCCTATGTATAAAGAAAAAAAAAATAAAAATAAATAATTTAGGTTCAATTTCAAATTATATTAAGTGAATTTGAAATTTATACTAACGTTCAATGGAAATAATTGAATTAATTTTGACATATGCTAAAACTTCTAACAAATGCGTGCTTATGCAAATTCAACAAATATTAAAGGATTGTATGTAATTTTCCCTCCAAATTAATAATATATATGTATGTATAGTATGTTTTATATTTATAAAAATTTTGCTATAATATTGACGAAAACGAATTAAATTTATATATATTTATGACAAATAAACAATACTTTTCGTAGTTCATAAATATATATATATATATATAAAAAGAATAGATTAATATATAGAATTTGGTCGAGATGCAAGTCGCCCTCAACCTGCTCCAATTCTGATAACTAATTTAACCAAATTAATTCTATATATCTTCTGTTTCAAAAGATCCAAGTAATAATTAATAAAGTGATTGTATTGATATTAATTTTCTGCTTCAAAGAAGTTTAAATAAGCAAATACCTAAGATTCAATTCATGGAAATATATATGATCTAATAGACCGTTAAATATACGTTTACAAGATGCAATGTGTATATATGTATGTATGTATGTATGTATTAAGTTTATATGTATGTATTCAAAGAAGAGATCGCTTTTTCAAAGCTCACTGTTAATAAGCGATCTCGCGTCGCTTAAGCGATCCCCAAGATCGCTTATTAACAGTGAGCATTGAAAAAGAAGAGAGATCGCTTTTTCAGAGCTCACTGTTAATAAGTGATCTCCCGTCGCTTAAGCGATCTCAAAGATCGCTTATTAACAGTGAGCTTTGAAAGAGAAGAGAGATCGCTTTTTCAAAGCTCACTGTTAATAAGCGATCTCGCGTCGCTTAAGCGATCTCCGAGATCGCTTATTAACAGTGAGCTTTGAAAAAGAAGAGATCGCTTTTTCAAAGCTCAGTTTTAATAAGCGATCTCGAGATCGCTTATTAAAAGTGAGCTTTGAAAAAGAAGAGATCGCTTTTTCAAAGCTCACTTTTAATAAGCGATCTCGAGATCGCTTATTAAAAGTGAGCTTTGAAAAAGAAGAGATCGCTTTTTCAAAGCTCACTTTTAATAAGCGATCTCGAGATCGCTTATTAAAAGTGAGTTTTGAAAAAGCGATCTCTTCTTTTTCAAAGCTCACTGTTAATAAGCGATCTCGGAGATCGCTTAAGCGACGCGAGATTGCTTATTAAAAGTGAGCTTTGAAAAAACGATCTCTTCTTTTTCAAAGCTCACTGTTAATAAGCGATCTCGCGTCGCTTAAGCGATCTCCGAGATCGCTTATTAACAGTGAGCTTTGAAATAGAAAAGAGATCGCTTTTCAAAGCTCACTTTTAATAAGCGATCTCGCGTCGCTTAAGCGATCTCCGAGATCGCTTATTAACAGTGAGCTTTGAAAAAGAAGACAGGTCGCTTTTCAAAGCTCACTTTTAATAAGCGATCTCGCGTCGCTTAAGCGATCTCCGAGATCGCTTATGTTGCGAAATCGCTTGGAAAAAGAAGCAGAACAACAAAAAAAATTTTGGCATTCCAAAAAAATCGTAAATATCAAACATTTAATACCTGGAGGTGTTCTACAACAGCTTTTTCTCCAATAATTTCTTCAAAATATTGAGATGGTTGGGCTTCTTCCGTAGTCTTCTTTGGAGATTCGGTAATAGTTGTCATTTTTCTAAAGAAACTTAAGAGAAGAAACCAAGTTGTTGCGAAGAACTGGAAGAAGAAGGAAATGCGCGACGGGAAGCGACGGCAAGCGAAGAAGAAGAAGAACTTGTTCTTGCAGGAAGCGAGATGAAGAAGAAAAGGAAATGTTGATTTCGCGCGACGGGAAGCGACGGCAAGCGACGAAGAAGAAGAACTTGTTCTTGCAGGAAGCGAGATGAAGAAGAAGAAGTTCTCTCCTTTTTTGAAATGTTTCTCAAGCGACTAAGCGATCGCTTGGGTGGGTAGGGCTTTTTATTCGCAGTTTTGTTTTCTTAATTGCAGTTTACGCATTTTTAACTATTTTTTTATTTAATAATAGTATAATTATTATTATTTAAAGATTAATCTAAAAAAAAAAAATGAAAAATAATTTGAGGGTTATTTGGTTAAATAAAAACTTGAAGGGGTCATACAAACAAATTTTCTCCCACCGAAGGTATATATGTTATTCCATCGGCGTTCGTGTACTGTATTCCACTGGCAAATTATAATTTTTGTTTCTGATAAAAAGATTACAAAGTGTGAATTGAATCCTACCGCATACCAACCAATTCATTTGAATATTTGTTGTCGTCGGCTCTGGTGTAGAGAGTGGGAAGCAGCAAAAGCATAGAGGAGGACATAATACACGGTTGCTTAATCCCACAACTGTTCGTTGAAATACCCGAGAGAAAATTCTCGTACGAACATCAAAGTTTCGACCTCAGTCAGCACACGGGTGGAATGGGAGGGAAGAAGAAGAAGGGGTCCAATGTACCACCTG
The DNA here is from genome assembly GCA_958496215.1 of Verbena officinalis. NCBI lineage: Eukaryota > Viridiplantae > Streptophyta > Magnoliopsida > Lamiales > Verbenaceae > Verbena > Verbena officinalis. Next base: position 4,365,496 of record OY292390.1, on the reverse strand, counting down.
GGTCGCAATCGCGCGTTTCCATGACTCTGAGAGAAGAATCAAGTGGCAAGAAGCAGGTCAATGTCAATGCCAAATCGATGTGCAAGCTGGATCATCTGAAAAATCTTGCTGTATGGGCCGGGTCCGAAGCTTCCATTCCTTCTCTTGGCGCCTTCTTTGGAGAGCGCTTGGCTGCCACGACTGAGGCTTTAGGCCTTCGCGCCGACCCTTCTCTTTTTGCTTGTGAAAGGTTCCGTTTTTCTTCATTTATATTATTTTTAATTGTTTAGGTCTTTTTATGTTATTATTTTACCTATGTTTTAGGGAATTTGTGGGAAGGGTAGCAGTTTTTGCGGATTCTAGGCACTTTTGGTACGTGTTTAAGCAAACTTGTTTCGGGTCTCCATATGCCTATAGGCTATAAGCTTTTACTCTACTGTAGAGGAAGTGGGTGGGTGGGTTGAGATTTCTGTTTTGGTGGTTGAATAAAGAAATTAAGTATTTAGGAGAAATTTGGCTACTTTCAAGAAGAAAATAATGATGTGGCTAACTTGAATAACCTATAAGGTTTCATTTAGATCCCCTTGGATATGGTTTATGTAAATGTACGAAGTGATAGAGATTGACATGGCAACACTTGAAAACTTGGCAGTTCCTGGGAATTTTTCAAAAGATTATAAGAACAGTTTCAACCTTCTTATGATATTTAAATGAAGAAAGCTCCAGTTTTTGTGTTTCAATTATTGTGCTAACCTTTAGCTTTTGTCCTGTTAACTTGTAGTTTGGCTGTATTTTTGGACTTGATAGGTCCACATATTCACTCTTTCTATAGATCCATGTGTTTCATTTTTAGTCTGTTAAAGGTTGGTACTTGGTACGATCTTAATTATTTCATGTCATTGTTTATTGTAGTGAAATGCTTCTGACCTCATTTGATTTGAATTCTTAGCAAGTGATTAAGCTAACTTGTTGATGTAATAGTTTGCGTTGTCTATTTTCCTTTTTCATCCTTTTCAATTATTCATGCTTGCACATAGTTCTTCTTGGGAATCTTTCTGACAACCATTTCCAAGATTTTATCTGTGCATACAGAAATATACAGTGTGGACATTCATTTTGCTTGAGCCTTCTCCAAATTGAATTCCATGGGGTTTGTGCTTCAATGTTTTGGATGACAATTCCCTTCTTCAGTGAATCATGGAAAGGGAAAAAAAAAAAAAAGAAACAGTTGGTTATTGGGACAGTTTTTACTTTGATGTCAGTCTGTACTTTCTCCACAAAATCTAAGTAATTTATGATGGTTGGGGAAACAACATAACCACACCACAATCTTTTATGCACTTCTTTTGTTGTCTTCTTCTGGTGGTAGCTTCACTTTATGGTATTGGTTCTATTTTAGTGCTTCTTACTATATAGTTTCTTTTTGTTTGCCCAAACTTATTTTTGTGCCACTAACCTACCTCTGTCTCCTTAAATGTTTAGTAAAATATTCTGTTATATACAAGCATAAATGACATACATATGTGACAAGTTTTCATAGTGAATAGAAATATTCAGATGATGCTTTATTTTTCAACAGGTGTGAATCTATTCTGCAACCAGGTGATAATTGTACAGTCCGAATTGGAAAGAACAGGTCAAAGATGCGGCACAGATGCAAGAAATCGAATCCCACCACACAGAATAATGTTGTATATAGATGCCATTTCTGTTCTCACCTTAATCTGATGAGAGGAACACCAAAGGGCTATCTAAAACAGGTATGTCCACCTAAGCCTAAACCACCACGAAAACTAGAGCCTGTTGAGAAGCATAATAGCTTGGCTAAAGCTTCAACTAGTATTCCCGAGGTTAACAAGGTAGACACAATTGCTTTGGCAACACTAGATGATGGTCCAGCAACTCCAGTACCAATAACTGGTCTGTCTTTATTGGATTCGAAGAGGAAGAAAAGGAATAGGTCAGGTGTCAAGAAAGTAGCTGAACCTCAAACTATCTCGAATGCAGCTGATGCGGAGCAAAGTACACACGCATCAAGCAAGAGGAGGAAAAAAGCCTGGACGAGTCTCAAGGAGATAGCAGCTCAGAGTAGTGAGAAGAAGGTCTCTAATTTAAGTATACCGTTCTTTATTTAATACAATGGATCTTTCCACAATTTTGACTGGTAGAATATGAAATTTGCCAAAGTCTCTCGCATTCAATACTATTTTCTTTTGAGTATGAAACTGATGATCATTGATCCCAATAGTTTTATAACGAGGAAAGTTGAGGAAAGTTTGTTTAAAATCGAAAAGAAATAGGAACCTGATAACAATAATTTTCATTATTGACCACATGTTTTATTTTCATTTTCGAAAATATACTTGATTCGCTCGTGTTGAAATATAAATATAAGAGTGTTTTTCGACTGATCACTTATGAAATATAATATCTTCCAATTTGGTATTTGGGATTTAACAATATTAAAATTAAGGGCGAATTACGTCTAAGTACCTCGTGGTTTGGTCAAACTCCAATGGTTTGTTGTAGGTTTAGATTATTTTATGGATGGAGATTTGAGTTTTTACTGAACTATAGATTGTGTTTTGATGTTACTGTTTGAAATATCATTTTCTGAACGTTATCTATTTTCTACAATCAGAGGTCTAAGTTGCGAATTTTGGTACCTCTTTTTTGACGTCATGGTTGCTATGTTTGTATGGACAGTAGAGTTTCAGACAGTTTTGTTTTATAGTGAATTTTTGTATGAACGGATTGAAATGAATTTCTCTAGCTATTGATGATGAGATGAGGATACAATACAAGAGTTCAAATAAAGCCTTAGCTCCTTCCAAAATCCAAGTTTAATTGAAAATAATTAAATTGACAACAATACCCGTACTCATATATTGCATTTTGTCATTGTTTTTTGGGCAGATTTTCTCTTTAAATATACCATTTAAATGTTATTTGTAATCTAGCAATTTATTATTACATTGTTTAGGAGGGGGATTTAGTACATATTTGGGAAACAGACACAGTATGATATCAAAGGCGAGGAGGTTCATTAATCATTGGCTAGAATCCTTGAGGAAATATGAAACATGAAAATTGAAAATGTTCCCGCAAATCGCACAGTGGCAAATTCGAGATTATCTGAAACCTCAGGACCATTTCCACAACAATTTCCTCCACCGCCTAAAGAAATCGTAAACCGTCTTCGCGCGCTACTTCTCTTTCCTTTCCTCTCTCTCTCTCAACACACACACAATCACGCACAGTCTCTCAAATGGGTAACCGTCGGTTTGTTCCTACGAGCGACGACGAGGACGACGCACCGCTGAGCTCACGAAACACTAAAGGCGATGAAAACCAACGCCAAAGGAAGCGTAAAAAAGTGCATATCCCTGACGGCGATGAAGACGAGATGGAAGTGGACGAAGCGAAATTGAGTGAGCTGAGTAAAAAGAAGAAGAAGACCGAAGAGTCCGAGCCCGAGGCGGCGGGTAAAAATGATGAACAGGAGGATGTGGAAGCCGTGCCGCTGGGTGAGGTGGTTAGGGTTTCTGGTAAAGGGAGAAATAGGAAGAAGCATTACTCATCCTTCGAGTACGATGGTCTTGAATATGAGCTCGTGAGTGCTTTTTTCTTCGTTTCATTGTTGTGGTGTTTTCGAATGGTAATGGATATTTAAGGTTTTGTTCTCCTTTTTACATAAAATTGATGGGAAATGATATGCTATTAGGTATATTTTTGTACTATTTGTTTTTGGCGGAGGTTTAAGACTTATTTTGAGCTTGGTTTGTATTCTCATGTTTATAGAAATTGTAGAAGTGGACATGGAATTTTTGGGTTATTGGACACTGTTTTATGCATAGTAGGAATTAGGAAGGTAAGAGATTGATTTGAAGTTGTCCGTGTAGGTTAGGATAAAGAAAGTTAGTCAACTGTTGATACTTGTAATTTATCTTTTCCTTCTTCAATCTTTTGGATGTTTGAAGTTCTAAAGGCTGTAGGTACCCCTTTCCTCCATTGGTAGTTCTTTCCCTCTATATTTTGGCCTTCTTGTTCCTCATATATGGATGTTCAGGATAATATGTATCTATTATTTATTTTTCTCAAAACTCAACTATGTTTTCTAGGACTGCAGGGTGTTTGATAATTTTACTATTTGCCAACCTATTTGTTTGGAAGTCTACCTGTGATAATGGAACATAGTTACATCTCTTATGAGTCTCTCCGTGGAACTCCTGTTAATCCTCACTCCATGCACACCATAAAAATTGGTAGATCGCACGAAATGTCATAGGCCTCATAGGAGTTCTTCGTAATTTTATAATGATGTTATGCTATGTGCTCAGTTATTTTTCTGCTGATTTTTTTAACCTCATCCAGTCATGATTAATTATTTGATGATTCATTTTAGGAGGATCCGGTGCTTTTGGTTCCTGAGAAAAAAAATCAGAAGCCATATGTGGCCATAATTAAGGTACTCTCTCTCCGTGTGTTTGATGGAATTTTGAGAACTTAAGCCTCCATTGGTTACCCTCTGGTGTGAATGAAAACTTGGTTATTAGACATGATGCTTGATTGGTGTTATCATGGTTAGGTCGAAGGATTCATTGTCTTTGTTACATTTGAAAGGGTTTTCACAACTGTTAACTGTCCCTAAGAGTAAGTATTCTTGTTGCTGGAAGTGTAAGGAATACGACTGGATGATCTGAATTAGAAGTTCCTTTCCTTGTATATCCAAAGACTAAGTGATTGGGTGCCCCTATAAATGGTTGCTTATCTAGTATGTGTTGCTATACTATACTATTCCCAACATTAAAGAGTTTATGTTGCTATCAGTTAGCTCCTTTAGGTTGACGGGAGTTGGTGTCTGAACATGCAATACTTCCTCAGAAATGCATTGAATATTATGTGATAGAATATTGTCTTTGCTTCAAGTGGTATGAAGTCCGTATTTTGAATAACAGGACATTTCTACAACACTGGAAGGGCAGGTGATGGTGGAAGGTCAGTGGTTTTATCGCCCGGAGGAAGCAAAAAGAAAAGATGGTGGAAATTGGCAATCGCGTGATACAAGGGAGTTGTTCTATAGTTTTCACAGAGATGAGGTTCCTGCAGAATCCGTCATGCACAAGTGTGTGGTGCATTTCATACCTCAAAATAAGCAGATCCCACATCGCAAAGAACACCCTGGTTTCATTGTGCAAAAGGTATATGATACTGAACAGTGGAGGTTGTTTAAGTTGACAGATAAAGATTATAAAGAAGCCAATCAAGACGAGATTGATCTTCTTGTTCAGAAGACTCATGCACGGCTTGGAGATCTTCCTGACCTTGAGCCTGGGGAATCATATGTGGAACATGATGATCGGATAAAGAATAAGCGGCTTTTAAGGAAGAGGAATGTGCCACCTCTGGATGTTTCCAAGGAGGATGAAGGACTTGGTAGATCTCAATCACTCAAACCAGAAACTCCAGGAAGTGCTGGTGGCATTGCATCTGAATATTTTGCCATTCTTTCAAAGTTTAAGATTTTGACTGGGGAAACTCAGCGTGACAAGTGGTTGGAAAAGCTTCTACAGACAATCCAATTCATGTGCACTCCTGTGGGCAGCAAGCAGAATGATGACACTGATCACAGAAATGAATCTCATGATAAGACCACAAATGTGAGTTTCAGTTCTTTGTCAGAAATCTATAACGTTTATTATATTCTTTCTTTTTCTACAAATCTGATTGATAAGGAATTTCTTTTGAGGTTTCCGTCTGTGTACATTTTACAGGGTGATGCATCATTTGACTGGCCAGATGCAGCTGTTCCAGCTGTGGCTGCACTTGAGAAAGCCGCACATGATACACTTTCTGGAGATTTTCAGAAGTATAACCAGAAGATGCGGACATTGAATTTCAATCTTCAGGTAGCTGTTAGAGGTTTATTTATGAGTTTGTGCATTCTGGCGGGCTTAATGCAACTATGGACATCTCATATGAGATTGTAGTTGTTTGGTTTGTTGACTTTGAATTTCTAATTGCGACTCTTCCACTAAATGAGTTAAATCTGTCCTTGATTTAGCTGGTATTTCGCTTCTATCTTCATGGAATCCTTCTTCAGTGTTCTATCTTTAAATGCATTCTCTTTGAATTTGCTTCTTCTCCACAGAATGCTGTACTAGCACGGCGTCTTCTGAATGGGGAATTGAAACCTGCTCAAATAGTGAATATGTCACCTAATGAATTAAAGGTGCACTTGCTTTTTCTTTCTTTGAGTTAAAATTTTCAAGAATTTTGGTTTTAATTTGATTTTTCCTCTTATCTGTTTGGGGATTCTTTTTTATACTGATTTTGGCTAGTAGTGTGGACGTATGTGGCAGCCATATCAATGTGAAAGTTAGAAGCTATATTCAACTGCTTTTCATATAAATTTTCCACCATTTCCATTACTCTTCTACACAATTTGGCAACTTGTTGACCGGATGTCACTAGTGCCATTTTACCTATTAGTATTTGATGTGAAAACATTTTTGCGACTTTTCCTTTTTCCTTTTAGGTGTGCATTGGGGGTATGTGGTAACCATTTATTGGGTTGAAATAGCTTGGGATTTCTGTCTCTATGCATTTGCATGTTTAGTGTCTTATATAGGAGCTTATGCGAAGTATAAAGTGATGTATGTGAAATCTCTCGCTGATACTTTTGTTTCCCAGGAAGGCTTAACAGCAGAGGAAATAGCAAGGAGGCAGCCGGAGGAGTCCGTCCATATGCAGGTCAGTCAGTGTGTTTTCATCTCATGATTCTGTAGAAGAATCTTACATTATATGTATATTGTTTCTGTTTTTTATTTTATTTTTCATTGTGAGTTTTATTTGTTGGGACAGATGACGGATGCTCGTTGTAACAGATGCAGTGAGAAACAAGTGGGTTTAAAAGATATTATTCAGGCTGGACATGGCGACCGATACCAGGTTCATACATTATCTTTTAGCTCTGGAGATCTGTTATGTGAATAAGAACAAAAATTGCTTTTAATCCAACTTTGAAAATAATAATCAAATCAGAATAAACTATACAGGTATTTGATCTTGCATAACAATCCTTTACATTGTGTTGTTTCCTCAGCTGGAATGTGGTGCTTGTGGTAATACTTGGTATACTTCTAGAGATGATGCTGCCACACTGACCATTGAAGGGCCGAGTTCTAAGACAGTTGGCACTGCACCATTGGCTACTGCTAAGTTTGAAGATGTTGAGAAGAATTTAGTGAGTCCGCGTCGATCTGCAGAGAAGGGAGCAAATGATGTGCTGAAGAAAACAACTGAAGCTTATGTGCCAGTTTTAGATAAGCAGAAATCTTTTAACAAAACTCGGCCCGAGGAAAATCCACCCACCGCTAAGTGATTATATACGCTGTAATTGCTTGATTTTGGCTTATGCAGCTTCTGTAAATGGGGGGTAAATTGGTGCTTGCATGCATTAGTTGTTTTGTAGCTTAGATGTGAGTAAAGGTAGGGAGTAACAACTTTGTAGCTTAGATGTGAGTAAAGGCAGGGAAAAATAGGTTAAGCTAATTGTTAGGTTGAACTAAGTCTGAACCCAGTACAAAGTTTCATAGCAGATGGTACATTAGTATTTAGCTCCAAACATTGCTGCTTTGTCATAAGTTTTCTATCGCAGAAGATCTGGAAATTCTAGTGGGCCTGCTTTTGAGAGTGTGAAGTGTGTCGGTCCAATTCGAGTTTGCTAAAGTATAAAGCTATTAATTGTATGGAGAGTTAAATTGGAAAAAAGAAAGAAAATGAAAAGGACAAGAATTGGATATTGTGATTGACCGCCGGCCGTCTTCGACAGCAGCTGCTCCCCCTCGCTTAAGGCAGCCACATTATTTTAACGTTATTTTGTCAATAGCTCACTGAGTACCAAGGTCCCCCTACCCACGCCCATTCACCCCTCTTTCTCTATGACTAAATTACCCTTGCAAAATCAAATGGCTTATTTTCTTTTTCTTTTTTCTAAAATATTTTTATATGGGTCAAGTTGTATCATACCAATATGGTGTAAAATTCTCTCTATCAATTAATTAAGTTAGCATAATACTAAATCGTTAAATTAAGCTAGTTTGTTGCAAACCAACACTGCTTGTGAAATATGCCAAAAGTCCAATATCAAATTAACTCAGATCTACCATAAATACAAAATCTCCAAATTCTGCGAAAGTCACTTGTACCGTTATGTACTATGAGTTGAAAATAAACACTTTGGAGTGGGCAGTACCATAATTAAGCATTAAATGGAAGTTATAATCTCGTACTCTTGGTCTACATTGTTGCTCCATTAAAATGATGTATAGACTGACAACCAGGATTTCAGCTAAACATAAATACTTCCACCTCTCTATATAAAGGAACAAAAAAGTCATTGTCATGTTTAATATTAACTAACTAAGAGTAAAAGTTTTAGATATCCAACAGCACTTCTTCAAAATTTTCCAGCTATCTTATTTAAAAGTTTCCAAGTAAAGACAAAAAATTGCGCCAAGGTTATTATGGTAAAAGAGCACGAACAAGGGGGTAAGAGCCCCCTACATTGAACACCACATTTGGAATATATTTTTTTTTGGGAGATGACAGAAAATGTAGGGTTCCCTTCTAATATTATAATGAACCATATTAATTACTGATTAATTAGCGGCAAATGCCAAGAAAATTTAATTAAACTAAATCTGCATTTCCCAATGGCAAAAAGATAGTAATGTGCAGTGATTCTTCATTTAATTAGTGGGACCCCCATGCAGAAACCCCAAATTAGCCCCGAGTATGGAAGACCCAAAAGTGGTGTTACAGGGGCATTTGCGTCTTTTCTCGCACTACCAATCTTGATTTCACTTAAAAACAGTCCTTAAAAGTAACGTCAGAGCTGGTCACACTGCTAAAACACACTCACATGGAAAATAGCAGCATATGATGAGTCAAAGAAGCTATGGCTTTTTTAATGGACACCAACAGAAGCTTAGTAGCTCCAGTGTTTCTCATCCTCCAGTGTTCATGTGAGAGTAAGATTCGTTCATCATCCCCACCCCACCCTCCAAGCAGAAAAAAGAAGGAAATAAAAAATAAAAGATTAAAAAAATAAGCATGCATGTTTCACTTTATGTACTCACTGTTTAACTTTAGTTGGTGGGCTGGTCTTCATTATTTCTTCTCATTTACCAATCTGCACTTTTTCCTTGATTAGTTTTTTTTTTTCAAAGAAGAATTTTTCTGAGTACTAAGTTCCCAATTCTACTGTTACTAGAATTCTTTGACAAGTGGTGCTTTCACATTTTCTTTTGTAGAATATATCTGAAAGTGAGACAGGTTTTGCTGGGACAAGCCTTCGAGCTCAAGAGAAGGAGCAAATGATTGCTCTTTAGTTGCATTCTTTCGGGTTTTCTTTGGCTTCACTTATCTGAGATCTGAAGTGGGGTATGTTCATTTTCCATGGAAATTGTTCTTCTATTGGCTTGGGCTAGAAGTGTGTGCAAAAATCTTGTCTTTTAATGATACCCTTTTTCTTAATTACCATTTAGCCCATATTGGGCTGTTTTTTTGTCTATTAGATTGCTTCTTTGTTAGAAAAGTTTCAGTTAAAATAGATAAAAAATGGATCTTCAATGGTTTTGTTTCGTTTTGTGTCCAAAAACTAGTAGGCTCCAGAGCAATTTTTTTTCTTTTTTAGATATTGAGTCAATCTCTGAAATGTATGAATATTTAGATTCTTGGCTTCTTCAAGTGTAATAGCTCGTTAGCTATCATCTTCTTGGAACCTGAAGATATCCGTATTTGCATTCGATGTAATTATACAATTGCCTGTTTTATGCCATTTCAAATATTCTTCATCTACTCTTCCTTTTCCCTCAATTGTTATTCTTGAGATCTGATTTTTGTTTACCGTAAGAACTTCAGTTTATTAGCTAGTAATGAAAATGCACAGTGTGGCTGTTCTGTTGCCTGGTCTGTTATCTTTGTTTAGAAAGAATAATTTATGCCAGCACAGAGTGTTACTGTAATTTTGCTTAATTCTTGATAATTCAAGTAATGCAATTTTGTTGTTTAATTCGATAGTAAATGTGATTTTTTTTCCCTAATGTTGCCTCCTCTAATTTTACTTCCCTATTTGATTAGGAAGTTTTATCAATGTCACTAAAGTGAGTAAAACATGGAATTAGACTTCGACAAGTACTGTATCTTAGATGGAAGTCCAACAACTGTTCTCCCAGCTCCTCGGGCTCATTCAAAAGTTCCAAATAGAAAATCAAACAGAAAGTCCAAATGTGGAAACGAGATGCTGAGTTTAAATGAAGACTTCACCAAGATTAAGTTTAATCGCTACCTTAGCGCATCCTGTAAGGATGTTCCTTCTAGAAGATCCAACCGGGAAGATCTGAAACGGGGTTCAATCTATCAAAGTTCCAAAGAAGTCACATTTCTGAAGAGAAGTGACGATGCCTTTACTGGAAGGAAAAAAATCGAGTTTTCAAGAGGGAGTGAATCTACACTCTCATTTGGAATTATTGATTCTTTATGTAGTTCAGATGAAGATACCTCATTGGTTGAAAGAAATAGGTCCTCAGTAATGTCCTTGTCAGAACAAAGCACGAGTTCTTTTTGTAAGAACCAGGTAAATTATCCTCTTGATCCTATTCATGGTAGAATTGTCTCAAAAGATACTTCTTCATCAGATAGAAACAAAAAAGCTCCTAGAAAAGAACCCTCTATCAATTTGCACAAGTCTTTATCAGCAAAATTAGCTATGCCCCATTCGCCCCTTCACTCAGAGAGTGAAGGATCGAAAGCCAGTAGTCCTAAAGCCCGATTTGATCCTGTCAAGAAAATGTTCGATCCGTTTGTTAAATCCAAATCTCACAGAAGTTCTTTGAGCTGTGCCAAACAGCTCAAAGAAACTAGACCGGAAGCAATAAAGGAGCCAATTTGCAAACTCCACAATTTATCAAACAAGCCACATCATGTCTGTGAAAAGAAAGAAGATCTTATTTCAATTCCTCTATCTTCTCCAGCACACCTCCACGGCATCCTCAAGCTGGATAATAAAAACGGGGTCCCCTTTTTTGAGTTTTCAATCAAGTCCCCGGAAGATCTTTATATTGCAAAGACTTGGAAGGCTGATAATTGTCTGAATTGGGTCTACACTTTCCACTCACTTCATCATAGAAGAAAGAGTAATGCTAACAAAGAATTATCGAGTATGGTGGGACAAATGAAAGTATCGTGTTATCTATGTACAGAATTGAAAAATGCAGGTTCTTTTAATGATTCTATGGTGACAGAATTTGTTATTTACGATGTTGCCCATTCAAGAAAAAGTATTTCCTCCCAAGATAATTCTAGCTCTTCCCCTGACGGTGGCCTGATAGAATCTCCACCACGTTCTCAGCCTTTAAAAGCAGCAGAATTGAATCCCGAGCTAGAAATTGCAGCTATTGTTATGCAAGTCCCGTTTGAGAAGAGAGAGAGTCTGAAGTTTAAGATGGGAGAGAGAAAGACGGATGAGCCACTTCCTAACTTGCTGGAGCTTTGTCGGCTGGAGGGTATTTCTGAGAATTCAGATGTTGAGAAGATGCATGTGGTGATCCCAGCTGGCAATCACAGTTCGCCAAGTGATGAAAGCCGGGGCCCGTCACCATTGCTAGATAGATGGAGGTTAGGTGGAGGATGCGACTGTGGTGGCTGGGACATGGCTTGCCCCATTGATGTTTTTGCCAATGCTAACTTTCATGTGGACAATAATTCCCATGCCGAACTTTTCGTTCAGGTAATTTTCTTGAAAGACTTGCTTTTTTTGAATCTTATAGGGGTAAAATATGGGATTTATTATCTTGTTTGGTGTGTGACAGGGAAGCAAACATGATATGCCAGCGTTTAGCATGAGGATGATTGAGGATGGGAAATATTCGGTTGATTTCCATGCGAAGTTATCATCTTTACAAGCATTCTCCATTTGTGTTGCAATTTTGCATGCTGCAGAAGCCTCGACTGCTGTCGGGCAGGAGAGAAGCAAACAGATGTTGCAAAGTGATTCGCTGAGGGTATTTGCTGAGGAGGGAATCAAGAATCTGATAGATGCAATTGCAGAAGAAGAGAAATTTAAAGGTAACAAGAAGATTGAAGAAGTCTTGCCATCTTTTGTAGTCAATCCACCTTTCTCCCCAATTGCGCGGGTATAGAATCTAAAATCAGGCATAATCAAGGCCTAAAAACCGGACAGCACGCTTGATAAAGCAAACGTGGTCTTCGCTCTAGGTGGGAAATAGTTTTCTTGGTAAAATTTGTGTTTTTTTTTTTCGCCAAACATTATACTTGTTTATATTCTTTTAGAAGAAGAGAGATTAGGGAAGCCATAGTGAAGAGTCAGAGTTGAGAAGTAGTGTTTATTGGAGGCATTTGGTACTTTTTTTTGTAATTTAGAGTCGTTAAAGGGTAATTTTTCTCCTGAGAAGTGGGAGGTTCAGTCCCATTCATGCTCAATTCACTTTTCTTATTGTAACTATACAATAAATGAAAACAATTCCTTCTATCTTTTTTATCTCATTGTACCTCCTGAATATACAGAGACACAGTCTTACTGATGCACAATCTTTCATTAGAGAGAAAATGAAAGGCAATTACTGATGCTGCATTTGATGCCTTCTCCTTTTCATTTCGTTCCTTTTTAGATTTGGCAAAGACACAGAAATTCAAAATACAGTAGTGATGGTAATTTCATGAACTACTTTCAGTTATAGTAGAAGAAAACGTGGTGCAGAGTCAAAGCAACTTCAGTTGAAAAAATAGAATAAAGTCAAAGCAACTTCAGTAGAAACAAAAATCAGAAATTCAGCTCGAAAAAATAAAATAACGCCGTTGCCGGGGATCGAACCCGGGTCACCCGCGTGACAGGCGGGAATACTTACCACTATACTACAACGACTTTGTTAAAAACAATTCTAAGTTTTATATAATTTGTTTACTTAAAAATTATATTTTCCTTGCCAGTTGCAGACAGCACAGCCTAACAAGACGAAGCACCGAGCCGTAAAATCCAATGGTCCCTGTCGTGTTTAATTAATTTATATAAAATCTGGGTTAAGGAAAATAAAACGAAATAGAGTTAGAAATTGGAAAAAGAGAAAGGGAAAAAATAAAAAAAAGTTGCGCGCACGGTACACATACACATTACTGAATTATTGATTATTACACAGAGGCCAGAGCCAGAGTAATAACGCTTTGCAGACCATGTATTTGACCTATCAATCTTATGCCAAATCCAATTTATTTTCGTCCCACAATTCCTCACGTAAACCTCACCTCTTGAACCCCTATTTCCCACGAAGGAAAGTTCGAACTCCGAAAATTTACCAGAAAATCTGGGAACTCTCCTCCCAACTGAGAGAGCAAGCCAGTTTTGTCAAGATTTAGTTTTAAACTTTTTTGGTTAATTCATTTTTGTATCTTAAATGATTGCTTTCTTTTTCCTGGTTGAAAATTCAAATGGGTTCTCTATAAATCCATTCCGTTTTGGTTCTACTTCGGCATTGGGTTGAAGTGGGGTTAATGGCTGTTTATGTACTGCCCCTACTTCATTATGGACATCAGGTATTAGCTGATTTTTTTTTTTTTTCTGTGAGTTATATGGTAATGACTATTATTACTTGATATCCGGGTTCACAAGTTGTTTATCTGTTGGTTTTGTCCAGTGGAGAACGAAGGCTAGGATATTGATTGGATAGAAGACACTAAGTCTTGACTGGAACGCCCATGTTTACTTCGCAGATTCTTCCTTTTATGTTATTATTTGTTTATAATACATCTCTCTGAAGTAATTAGACTTGGAGCTATCTTGTGCTTTGAATGATTTTCCAGTTTATTTTGTTCCAAGTTTGCATCCCAACTTTGACAATGAGTGATCCAATTTGTGTTTTAGATATACATGGGAGTATTCCATTTAAATAGGATTAAGTTTAGAGTTTGAAATGGAAAAAAAAAAACCCATTAAATTTGATTTTGATCCACGTGTAGCAGTTTATTAGATCACTAGCCTTGCGTTTCTCGAAAATGGTGAATCTTATTAATCTTCTTTCTATATTTCTAGCTATATGCTAATTGTTGACAATGCACCTGTGGCTCAATCCATCTGTTTTCTTCAAGAAAGAGAAGTATGACTAAGGGTACTGTATCTCCAAGCAATGAGAAAACTCCAGTCAAACTCAGGAACAATCCATTTGATGGAGCTTTCTTTGAGCTTGAAACCAATCCCTCAGAAAAAGATAAGATTACCTTTAAAAGGAATTCAGATCCTCAATCTTCTGAGTTGTTAAGCACAACCGACCTAATATCTGCAGTAGGCAATGCATGGGGTCGTGCCAAAAAGCCTCTGTCAGTACTTCTGCCTAAAACTAATTCCACATGCAAACCTGAGGTCATTCAAGGAGGTGAAATACTTCGTTATCCTACTGATGAGGGAACGATTTCTGCATCTACTTCAGCTGATGATCAACCTAGTACAAAACTAGTACAAGAGCATTTGAAAGTAAATGAGAAAAGCTCTTGTCCTCGATACAGTTATGAATTCTTTTCTTTGTGGAGGATAATTCTCGAAAGGCCTAAAACGACTGATGTGTCCTTCACAGAGAATCTGTTTCCAAATACTGGAATACCCCCTAGGTTGGGAAGTATATATGAATGGATGAGCGAAAGAGCGATTGCTAAGGAAAATTCTCTTGAAAGTGAAAGAAAAAAGACATCTAACTGTTACTCCGACCATTTTTCAAGTAATGGGCGGGTGCCAGCAGATACACCTAGTGTGCTTGATAACTCAACTACAGAAATTTCTGCTTCTAACCTTGAAGCTACAAAATGTTTAGATTTATCATTTGGAAAAGCTTCCAGCTCAGAAAATGATATTGTGCATAGCCAACATGTTGAAGAGACTGAGCTTAAGATCTTGACTTCAAAATGTGATGCAAACTCCCAAGACACTAGTTTAGCAACATCTAGTCATGAATGCGCAAAAAGCACAAAAGAAAGTAAAAGTGGCCCGGATGAGCACAGGAAAGATGTAGGGTCAAAGTGTGCCAAACCAGGTTTATCTGAGTTAGAAATGAGCTTGTCAGCAAAGGAAAAACCGACAAGCGAAAAACCTCAATATTCACTTGCAAAGCAAGAACATGCTTTTGCAGGAGCAATGGCTGGGGTATTTGTAAGCCTCTGTCTTCATCCAATTGACACAATTAAGACAGTTGTTCAATCATGCCATGCTGATCAGAAATCCCTACACAACATAGGGAGATCAATTATTGCTGAGAGAGGTACAATCCTAGCAAGAACTTTTATTAACTTTGATGATGTTAACATTTCACTTGATAATATGTAATTTGGATTATATTCACAGGTATATTGGGGCTTTATCGTGGAATTTCTAGTAATATTGTGAGTTCCGCCCCAATATCTGCCGTCTACACATTTACATATGAATCGGTCAAGAAAAGTTTGCTTCCACTTCTTCCCAAGGTATTGTGTTTTAAAAGAAAACAAAATCTGGATAAAGTTTTTATGCACCAGTGCTGTTTTTTTTCTCGAGGAATATATTTCGCGAAAAGTGATGTACTAATTTGATTGGCATTATGGCTTTCGTTTCACAGGAATATCAGTCTTTGGCCCATTGCACAGCAGGGGGCTGTGCAAGTATTGCTACATCATTTATTTTCACTCCAAGTGAGCGTATAAAACAGCAGATGCAAGTTGGGTCTCACTACAGGAACTGCTGGTATGAAGATGTTGATTATCAAAAGGCATTTTCTTTCTGGATTTACTTATAAGAAAAAAATTTCAGATGATATTGCAGCTCTTTGGAACATGTTATACTTAATTAAATCTGTATCCTTTCAGGAATGCCTTCATACAGGTCATTAAGAAAGGTGGGTTGCCTTCATTATATGCTGGATGGGGAGCTGTACTATGCAGAAATGTTCCTCATTCAGTGATTAAGGTAAGGGAACTGTTCTGATCTTTTCCTAATTTGGGAGTAGTTTTGATTATTTGTTTGTTTTGACATTTCAAGCATTATGTTACATATTATTGTCAATCACAAATCAGTGATCCTTTTTGGTAATTAATTTTCTATATGCAGTTTTACACTTATGAAAGCCTGAAGCAAATTATGTTGCCATCAATCCAACCAAATATGCAACCGAATATATTTGTGACGGTTAGTTTTCTATATTTCTGAATGGCTTCTTACTTGCTATTCTTCCTGCAGTTTTCTCATTACCTTTCCCAATTTTTGCAGTTAGTGTGTGGAGGTTTGGCTGGATCCACGGCCTCATTGTTTACAACTCCATTCGATGTTGTCAAGACAAGATTGCAAACTCAGGCTAGTTTTTCATATCTTTTGGTAGATATTGGTCTTTGTTATGTTATTTAGGAATGCAATTGCTTCTTCTCACTAGTTCCTTTTCTTAATTTTGTTGTTAACTAGTAACAATTTAGCAAACTTGTCGTTACAGATACCTGGATCCACAACCCAATATAATGGTGTATTCAATAGTCTTACGGAAATAGGGAAGCATGAAGGCTTGAAAGGTCTCTACAGGTGAGCCATCACAAAGCATTTGGAGAATTTTAATTTAAGCACGGATAAATTTAATTTCAGACATGCAACTTGACCAGATTGTTTCGTCTCTTAAGAGTAATTTTCTTTCTTGCGTATAAGATGATGACGGTCATTTTGATGTTTATTATCAGGGGGTTGACTCCACGGCTAGTGATGTACATGATTCAGGGAGCACTCTTCTTTGCATCCTATGAATCTTTCAAGAGGTTGTTCTCATTGGAAGTTCCACAACTGAGTGCTTGCACAATCCAGCACCAACAGAAGGAGGAAGATGATTCAAATATTTTACCTTCAACCATATCAGTGACGGCATAATTTTCAATTTTGTTGGAGCTGTCGAGGAGTTCTTAGCACATGATATTTCAGACATGAATCTTCTCGGCAAGAATTCAAACACCGAAGACCAGGTTGATTTTTTTTTCTTTCTATGTGAAGTGTTGTATTTGTGCTTTTTTGGATGTAACATATCATTAAGATGTTATACTGTAGTCTGTATTCTTTTGATTTTTGGGAAAAGTGGGATGTAGAGATTAAGGTCTAGTGAAGTATATATATTCAGTTGCCATTAGGAGTAATAAAAGGATGGGATTTGCTAGTATAGTCCAATATCATTACTGAGGAATTGTATCTGTAAAACTTGCAGTCATAGTCAAATTAAGAAAACTCCAGTTTTCTGTGAAAGTGTTTTTTATTCTAAACAATAGAGGGCAAAATTGTCTTTAAACATTTAATACTTTCTCTTGGGAATATTGGCAAGAAACAAGATGGGAAATGTTGTTACTTAGTTACCTATGATGCACGGTGATGCATCTCAAATTACTATTCAATGATTCCGGTGTTTGTTTCGAGTGATAGTTTCGAAGGTTATTGATTATGAGAGTCTGAATCATTTATATAGGCATACATTGTAGCCCTAAAATTACTATTCAATGATTCCGGTGTTTGTTTCGAGTGATAGTTTCGAAGGTTATTGATTATGAGAGTCTGAATCATTTATATAGGCATACATTGTAGCCCTAATTCGATCAGGGTTAGGAATCCTTTCCTTAGTCAAATTCTTATTATTTTACTATCTCATTATTTTCGGTTTATTTAATATGTTTAATTAGGATTATTATTGTCCAATCACAGTCCAGTATTTGTCTAGCTAGGGTTTTATTAAGAGTCCTTATTTTATTAGAATTATTATTAAGATTTTATTCATTAATATGAGTTATTGGGCTAAAATTACGTATAGGGTCGGGTCTAAAATATTGGATACCATCATCACGGACATTTCTAAAAATATCAAAAAAATTCTATGTCGCCGTATCCGTGTTGTATCTGTGTTACTGTCTCTGTGTTGCCGTATCCATGTCTGTCTCTGTGTTTCATAGCTTGTTACCATGAAGTTCGTGGCTAACCCTCCGTGTTTGTCTCTGTGTTTTATAGCTTGTTACCATGAAGTTCGTGGCTAACCTATAGGCTAGAGCCGTATAGCGGCCTCTAAAATTCCGATTTGGATTTGTTGAAAATAAAAGCACGGAACAAGAATGTATAATTGAATAAATATTGCCTGTTGTATTAATTTTCGAGGTATCAAATAAAAAGCACCACCATTTCTGAACATGATCTACATGTCTTCACTCTTCAGTTTATATCCACAAGATGAGGATGCCGTTAAAAGATATGAGCAATCATCAGAGTCAGACCTATATATTTTATATACAAAAGAAGGGTTTCTAAAATACCCCTCTCAGCACAACAATTCTACAGCCTAATTTACAAAGAATGGTCGTCAGAGTTATTTTTCTTTCTTTCTGTGTGTTATTGCCATCTTCTGGGAGGTCTAAATGCAAAAGAAGTGCTACTTGTGGCTCTTTTAGAACCTGAGGAGAGAAAAAAAGAAGAAGCAAAAATTGGTTAAGTGGCAAAGAATCTCCCAGAACCAAACGGAGCACATACATATACACACAAGAAAGAAGAAAAAAGAAATGAAATAAACAAAAGAAAAAAGAAAATCATTGACTTGGAATTTTAGAGGAGGTCCTGCTCAGAGGCAACCGAGACGATCCTGCTTGGCCATGCTTTATTGGTGGCGGACTTGGAAGTTTAACTGCCACATCGGATCTGCAGTCAATCGAGAAGAATGAACACAACGTCATGTTAATATTATAGTAAATAACCATGTGTTGAAGTCTTGGAAGAGGGAAATGTTGAATTCCAGAAAAGAAAGAAACCTGTATATTACTTAGCCAAATTGTATCTAAATAGAATGCAAGAAAGGCTCACTTTTCAGCTATCTCCACAGATGGCTTGACTGTCTCGGGGAAAAGTGTGTACTCCACGATACTGTTAATCGAACCATCGGTTTCTGTTCCCATAGAAAGATCTCCATCAGATATATCACTAAGTCTCTCTTCGGAATCGGCATCAACAAACCTCAAAAGCTCTATATCATCATCCAGATATCTACCACCAAACTTTAAGCCAATATCTCCCTGAAATCTCTCACCACCTACAACGGCAAGTCTTGATTGTCGGAAAAAATCTTTGTGGTGCTTAAACTCATCAATTGAGTGCAGTGAACCAGCCTCAGAAAGCCTATCGCTGCACTCAGAGCTGTTGTCCACATCAGAAGAGGCTTTCTCAGAATAGCTTTTCCCTACTGCAAGTCTTTGGCTTGGTCGCATTCCTCCTAGAGAATGTCTTCTTGCAGAGGCAGATCCATAGGTTGGTGAGCTCATCGCACTTCTGTCACCATTTCCACTACTTTTCATCAATTGCAATCGACTAATTTCTTCCTCCTTCTTTGCAACAACATCCTTTAAAGAAGCTACCTGTAGATTTATACAATTTTAGAAATGTTTAGGAATTAGTCACATTAATCTGAATTAGTTCAAGAAATGAAATATGAATTCAAGACTTTGATAGGATATGATATTCTGAGAATCACAAGACACAATTATTACCTGTTCCATAAGTTCTCTGACACCTTTACTTTCCTTATTACTTCGTGCTGCACCCAATTCGACACCTGAAACCCTCTCAGCAAACTTAAGGGTACTTACACTCTCTGAGTAGGAATCTAAATCAGGATTGAGTTGTACGAACATAAGAGTCTTGGCTTGGCCACCTTGCAAAGAAAGAGGCATGAAACATTCAAAACAAAGTCAATAATCTTGAAGACAGTCTCCAATGACCAATGTAAGAGAGTGTTTAATCACTATTACCTAAAGAGCTCTGAAGAACTTGAGTTAATTTGCTGTTTCTGTATGGCACATGATGACTTTTTTGTGCCAGTGCGAAGATAACATCTCCCAAAGCCGAAAGAGACTTATTTATATGTTGTGCTTCACGCAATCTGTCACCTGTTACCTCAGAGCGATCGACTCTTTCACTGCCAGCAAGATCAACCAAATGCAAACACCCGCGTAAAGTGGCATCGGTTTCCAAGTCCGTCCCACGAACATGAACAGTCACAATACTGTCTCGTGCAAGGTAAAAATCAAAATTAGGCTCTCAGATAACAATAACAATTATAAGAGCAGGAAGCAGAAAAGATAATATCACCAACCTGTGGGACCGGCTGCTTCTTTCATTCAAAGCAGTTGCACCTTTAGTCCGATTCATTAGGCCCATATCCATCAACTCTAATACGTCAGTGGTTGATTTAACAGGATGCAGGCTAGCATCAGGTACAGCTAACCCATTCGGTTGGGAAGTACTCAATATCCCAAGTGTGTGCAAGTCAAGGAAACAATGATATGTATACAAAACGAAAATTTAAGTAGAGCTAGTACATCACTTACAATCTACGGAAGTGTAAGGATTAAACAATCTTAGAAAAGAGCTTTGTTGCAGAACGTTATAAAACTTCGAAAGAAACTTTGAAAGGATATCTCTTCTGAGAGTTGCCACTGCCGAGTAAGTCACGCACTTGCTCATTATAGATCTCGACCATTTGGACACCTATTTCATAAGCAACGGAGCTCTGTCTTCTCTTAGAGAGATTGAAAAGATCGTTTAGAGCTCTATAGTTGACCCCCCAATCCGCAATTGATGATGCATCAGGTCCAGTCTGGAGACATTTTTCAGTGGCATGAGTGCAATGACCCCAAGGCTAAAAGACCAACATAACATTGACTAATTTCATGCATCTTACCATTGTATAAGTTTTTCCCGAACCAGTTTGACCATAAGCAAATATGCAGACATTATACCCATCGAGGACCGACCTGATTAACGATTGAGTATCTCGATATACTTCCTCTGTGGGGCAAGAAAGATTCAAGATAAACAAACAAGAGAAGAGAAACACAAATACACACACGTGTACACAAACAGAAGAGAATCTGTTTTAAAATTTCAGTCAAATAAGAACC
The DNA here is from genome assembly GCA_958496215.1 of Verbena officinalis. Taxonomy (NCBI): domain Eukaryota; kingdom Viridiplantae; phylum Streptophyta; class Magnoliopsida; order Lamiales; family Verbenaceae; genus Verbena; species Verbena officinalis. Next base: position 4,344,523 of record OY292390.1, on the reverse strand, counting down.
TTGAGTTGCTGCGGGACTAAAGACCTTGTTGAATTTGAAAAGACGATTACTTTCTTTTCCTGATTTTGAGGGGTTTGTAACAACTACTTCTCCATTCTCACCGATATACTGAATCGTGGTCTGTTTTCCACTTTGTCCTGGCAGGAATGGCCTAATACGGCAGTAAACTCTTATGTTTCCTAGCAAACATGATCATGATCAGTGAGTAGATTTATTTGCAGCTAACATTTATCATAAACAAGGTTACCAACCTTTCAAATCTTGGACCTCATTATACAACCTTCGATTTTCTTCAAGCACGTCGTGATAGTTTTGAGCACCACCAATCAAGCTTTTGATATTTAAACCTGATCACCAATACAACAACATAAGATATACTTACATGCAAGTTAATTGTGATTTCGAAAGTTCAAATGCAAAGAAAATTCCAACCGAAATGATAAAATTCTTCAGCATAGGTTTTGTTGATATTCGAGACTTCTTTCTTTATGGACTCAGATGCCAACCTCAATTGCTGATCAAAATCATAACATAAAGCATCAATAACTGAAGGACTATGTCAGGTGTGAATCATAACAATTGCCACGCACCTGTAGAGATCCAAATTGAGAATCTATTAAGTCCTTGTATCCCTTCTCTTTTCTTTTGCATCGTGAATATTTTGATTCTGAAGAGTCCTCAAGCTCTTCTGCTTTCTTCCTTGAGTCAATCAAAAGGGACTCAAGTTCCACTATTTTCTTCTGTAGCTTATCTTTAGTTTCATCAGTCTTGGCTTCCAACTGAAGTAGATTCTCTTCATACGACTTTTTGGCTAACCTGAGTTCTTCTTTTAGTGACAATATTTGACTCTCACAGCTCTCCTTTTCTTTCCTCAACTTAATCAGATCCTGCTCTTCAAGCCTCTTCTTCTCCTCGAGTTTAGCCTTCTCAATCTGTCACACACATAAATGATAAAACATTAGACTTATAATCTTCAAGACAACCAACACTTGTTCTTCTTCAATTAAATGTTCACCTTCATTTGTTGAAGCTGATTCACAACAGCCTGCACAAGTTATAACTTCATGAAGCAAAGGAAGAACAAAGAAGAATACATATTCAAATGCCAAAGTCCACTCACACAACCAGTCAACCATCATCATACCTCATTTTCTTCAGTAGTTCCTGTGGCAAGGTTTTCTAATGCTTTAAGTTTTGAATGATACCTGTCTTCACGAGACTTGTACAGATTGCTTTGCTGCAGTAATGGCATGATCCAGAATTTATAAAGCCACATATAATTAAAACAAAGAGGTGTTCAACTGCTTATAATAGGTTACCTTCCTCATACTGTCTGATTGTTTTGAAACCCGCTGATCAATTTCTTGCACAACTAATTTCAGCACAGACGCGACACGCTAAGCAAAAGTGAAATAGCACAGGTCGAAAATCAATAAACAGTTCAAATCAGTTGAAGTAGATGACAAGAAATACGACTTCTACTCGCAAACTGTCAATGATATATCTATGATGATCTCACCCTGATACATACCATAGGAATGTCCTCATTCTTTTTCTCAATGCTTTCATCCAGAATCCTATTGACAACATCGAAAAGTGAGTGCGTGGAGGCATTCTGCATAGATTGAGTAGCTTAGAGCATAAGACCAAATCCAGTGTAAGAAAGTAATGCATAGAATTGATTTTTTTGTTCTTTCTCTTTTTTTCCCTTCCTTTTTGTTGTGTTTGTGTAGGTGTTGGGGTTGGGGGTTGGGGTGGGGTAGAGAGTAGTTACCTCTAAATTACCCAGTTTTGACAATTCTGAAATCTTAGAAGTCGGGATATCCCCAGAATGTCGACGTTTTGATGAATCAGAAAAAGTATTCCCTACGTGATAAAATGGTGCAATCAGTTACAAAACAGCTAAAGGGTTATCACATGTAGAAAAGGAAACCTAGATAGTGACATGGCCTAGGCAAGAAAAATGATCAACTAGTTTTCGAGTTGATTTTCATTGGATATTTATATTGTAGAATACATTCTCAAATTTCAATTCCTCAAGCAATATATATTTGAAAGATACTCCAGGATCAAGAAATTAATTAAGGCATAATAAAGATACAAGAATTCATGATAAAGAGTTTCACCAAACAGTAACTTTAATAATCAATTAACATCCGGCTAAAAATATTTAGAGATAGCATTTCAAACGAACTACTTGAATTTGAACCATGAAACTCAGCTTATGATGAATTGCCAATCAGGCATTAGTTAATGCAGCTACAACTAAATTAATCTGGAGCATGACGAAACTTTAGAATTCTATTCTGACTTAATTTATCGGAATTGAGGTTTAAGACACCCATCATGAAATCACTTTCCATTCTCAGAGGTCAAACCAAAGTAGGTGGACTAATTGAAGATTAGGAAAAAGAAAACTAACACGTTGAAAGATTTAAAGGAAAATATGAGAAATAGTTCTACCTTCAGCAAGAGCTTTAAATGCTTCTATTCTTCCAGAAACATTGCCACTACAAACTTCATTCAAGCCACTTAGCTCTCCGTTTTCAGTAACATGTACTTCTGACTGTGGATCCATGATAAATTTGGTAAGTGCTTGCAAAGTCCACTGGTGGAAAACAACACTGGATGATGAAAATTCAAACAAGATGTGTTAGTCAATCAATTATCAGATTGCACAAAATGTGTTGGAAGTTATGAGGGCCTCTGCTTGAATTAGAATGCAGTTTTAGATTAGAATAAGATGGTACCGCCGTATTGATACACCATTTGCTTTATTATTGTGGGAACCAGCATCAAATACATTTTAAGTCAGATCACAGACATAAAGAAGAGTGATTGGCTAATATCAGTTTTGGTCAAAACCAATCCAGCTCAAAATCGAATTGGTGGAGTTGTAAGAAAATCTCAAGAACAGGTCTATGGTAGAAACTTAGTCTTGGCAGGAATGAGTTTACCAAAGAAGAACAAAGATACAGTATTATGCATGACCAGGGAGGAAACTGGATGCTGGGCATACACCACACGACTGCTCATAATATCTAGAAGGGTCAGAGAAAGTAAGGGGGGTAAAGAGAACCACAAATTCGCATTTATACATTAGATTGCAGTTTGCAGAAATAAATTCATTTATCTTGTGATCATGAGAATTAAACACCACATTTGCAAAATGAGTACTCAATTGGAAGATTTATATGACCTATGTTCCATACTTTGATTAGCTAAATAATATGCTTCCACTCCTTCCATTTCCATCTTCCTCTGGCCTAAATATCATAAATCGACCCAATCCATTACCTGCCTTATATATTTTATCTAGTTTTCGTTGTTATCTCATTCCCATATTCTCAAACATAGAAGAAGATATTGGTAAGGTGCATTAGTATTTAATGAACTCGCTATGATTTTAAAAATGTGCTAGAATGCCAGCCCCAGCATCAACATTACAAATTTACAGGAATATATAACAACGACGTCTGATTTTCGAAAATAACAAATAAGTGTAGGAGCTCTAAACTGCTGTTATATGGACGATATAACGGGCAAACAAGAAGTAAATATTACCGATTAAACTTAAGAGATGAACTATAATTCGAACCAGGTATTCAGCATAGCTGCGTAGGATTTAGGAGAAAAGATTGACTATTTGCAATTTTATTTCAAGACCTGCCCCAAGCCTGCATGGTACTAAAATCTCAAGCTTACATCGTGCATAGCATGTATATCGACCCGATAGAAACAATTAAATCTTGAAACGAGAAATTTTAAAACCCTAAAAAATCCGCATAATTTGAGAAAAATTAAAAAAAGTACGAACCTGAGGCTTTTCCAGCGTGCAGCGGAAAATCGTTATATTGATCAAATGAATCAGAAGCTCTACCACTTCCTACAGATCAAAATTCAAATACATTATCGTTCGTTCATTCTTCCAGTTTTCCTATTTTACCAAACCCTTTTCCGGGTTTTTTGGTGAATGTAATAAACAGAAACAGAAACAGAAACAGCTGGGGATTTCCTTTGTCGGAAAGGCGAATGTGATCGTGAAGACGACGATTGAAATTATTAGATTTATATGCAAACTATTTTTTTTTTTCCTTGTTTTTTGGATAAATCTTTTTGCGCTTTGGTATTTGTTTTCTGGAAGAAAAGGTAATCGTGTGCCCCACAACGTAATTCGGAATCGTGTTCCCGCCTTGTTTTTATTTTGTGATTTATTTTATATTTTTATTAGGTAGCTCAAAAACAAGTCTAATGTACTTGCTTCTCTTCATTATCACAATTTTTTTTAATCACCTTATTTTAATATTCTAATGTGTACACATATACTTTTTCAATAAAAATTTTATCTCTGCAAAATTTTAATATTTCCACGATAATTATGTTTATGTTTTCTATTATTACTTTTACTAGTCTATTATTCATTATCTGTCAATCCACAAAATAGTTTTAATCATATTTCTTCTATCAATACTCAATTGTTAATCATTCTTTTTTTCAAAATAAATTATGCACCCTCTCCTCATTCCTAATTATTTACATATTATTTTTCTTTAGTATTTGTTTGATATAATAATTTTGAACAATTATATAGATAATATATGAAATGTATTGAATAAAAAATCAAATACTTTTTTAATTTATGTACATTAAAGTTTTTTGTACATGCTCTCTTCGGGTGGAACTAGTAATACGGTACCTAGTACATACCATCAAAATATTATGAAAGATTTTTTAGGATTGTAAGGCTGTAATTGTAGCAGGTCGATTAATAGAAAATTAAATTGAGTTTCCTTAATCTTTGATAATGTGTCAATTGAAAATCATGTCCTAACAGTCAATTATTGCGACAGTTAGATTTCCATAGATAAGTTGGCACTTTTAAGCTTTAACTTGTAAGGACTTACTAAGTTTATAGAAGTAACAATTGGAAACATGACCAACATGCTTGGGCCGCCTTTTCCAGCTTCTCACATAAATTCCTAAATTCAAGAAATTCCAGATTATGTGAAATGAAAATCTAATACACAAGCAGAACACTCATTCGTAGAATCTTCATCTATCAATGAGCTGCATAACAAAATTCAAAAATCAACAAACTAATACTACAATTAATAGCCTGATCTCGATGAACATAGTAAAAGCATAACATGATCAACATTGTAAAATTCAATCAAAATCAGGAAAAACCCTACCCATGGTGTTGTCAACCATATTCTTGGAGTCCTCAAGAAACTTGATGCTTTTCTTGAGCTTAATCCTTTTCTCAGAAACGGAACGTGATTCCTCCAACATCATCTCTAATCTAATCCCTTGAGGCCCCATCATTTCATTAATAATCTCTCTTTGCATTTCTTTGTTCAACAGATTTCGTATTATGAAATGCACATGCAAGACCATGTTATCCACCATTCTCCTCAGAACAATGTCCCAATAAGCCGTCATCCTCATCTTCAAGTCAAATGCCTCCTGCGCAATGCCCTTGAAATCATGCAGATGAGCAATTCCAATTGTTCCAAATCCATCAATGGTGACAGTAGAGTAATTCAAGTTGAGAGATTCCATGAAATTACTCTGAGAAGACATGAGCTTATTCCATGAAGCTGTGTATTCGGGATTGCATGTATAATCGGTGAGCTTTTCCATCTCCACAATATCAGTCACCCAATCAACAGATTGTTGCTTCTTCTTGGAAATTAGATTCTTTGCTGCTCGTCTTATACAGTAAAGAAGCCGTGGGTCAGAATGTTTTAACACAGAGACCACTACATTTTCTATATAGCTCCAGATTTTCTTTATGAAATCAATGGGTTTTGCGGAGATGGTGTTCACCTTCTTCTGCAGCAGAGTAAGGAAAGCTGTTTGGGGGAGAAAATTTGGCAGCCCGATTGCTTTTGTTTCCTCCAAAACTTTTATCACATCGACCAAAAAATTTTGGTCACCAAGTTTTTGAGATTGCAGTTCTTCAGAGTATTTGTTGAGCATTTCCACCAGTCTTGCAGTACAATGCATCTCCGCTGCATCAGGATATTCATCAAACTCCCCTTGAAGAAGAATTTTTCTTAAGGAATTTGTAGCAGAGCTAAGAATGTGCACAGAAGTAGTCATCACTTCGACAACTGAAGTAAAATGTTTCGGTAATTTATTTAGTTCCTCAGTTTTGGTTGAGAGCCTTTCATTGATCTTACGAACAATGTCACATCTGTCAATTATATTGGCCTGAATTTTCAACAATCTTTCAGTCAAAACAGGAATCCCAACGATTGATTTATCTATCTTTGACAACCGAGGATGAGTCTCAAAGAGACGGGCCTCTTCAGCCCGAGCTTCTTCAAATGACTCGTCTTCAATACGGTTCCTGACGCAAACATAGCCATGCCCGATGTCAGCAATGACATTCTTAAGCAATTTTGGGAACTTATCAGCTTTCGTGACAACAACCAGAGTCCTCTGCCCCGTCTTATCCACGTACATGGACAATCTCATGGACTCACAAGTCCGGAAAGAATCATCTGCTGATAGAACATTTAAAATAATGCTTTCTTCTGGTGTTATGAACTTCATTATAGTATGATTATACCCAAAGATTTCCTCAGGCTTGCTGACATGAATAATTCCAGGCAAATCGACCATAGTCAGATCTGGGACGGCGTTCTTTTTCACAATCAGAGTCATGGGACTGTCGGAAATTCCTTTCCCTTTACCGGCAATTTCTTCTGTGGCGGAGCTAATGGCATCGGCGATGTGCTCCTCGTCAGTGTGCACTGTTTTTCCGTTAAACTCCAAGTACAACTCAGACTCTGAATTTGGGTGATTCTGCAGCCTCATTATGAGAGGGACCCGTGTGAAAATCGGGAGTCTGATGCCGGCAAGGGATCCCAGAACGCTGGATTTTCCGGAAGATCGGACAATGGTCGGAAGTTGGATGCCTTCTTGCATGATTTTGAGGTAAGCGAGGAATAAATTGACTGCTTTTATTCATAACTCCAAAATCTTTAAATAGGTAGTACATAAATTCAAGAGATTAACAACTAGCGTAAAACAGAGAAACTGACTCCTAAGAATCTGATAAAGATAATACTCTTATGCCTCCTCATGACCAAGTCTATCAGTAACCACATGTACACATGAAAAATATAATTTTTCTATAAACTTACCATCTATTTGTAACTTATTTTTTTATAGTAACAAATAAATTTACCATCTATTTATGATTTTAATTTCTTTAAATCAATAATATCTATTGGTTTAATCCAACAATAGGTTCAAAATCATTCTACAAGAACATAAAACGTTCAAAGAAATTAAGTTTAAGTTATTCAATAAAATTAGGTTACAAGTAAAAAAAAATTAAATTTAGTCAAATAAATCAACTATATTTATAAATTTGATTATTTATTATCAAAATAATTATATATATATATATATATATATTCTTATTTATGATAGTTTTTATTTATTTATGATAGTTTTAGTTTAATAAAGTCAAATTTGTAGGTAGGGTCTATCAGTAATTTGTAAAATAAAGTCAAATTGCATATTTTATATGCTATTTTTTTTGGTATGACAATTTAAATTATTATTCGTTTATCTTTGTAGTCACAAGAAAAAGAGAAGGAGAAGGTCTTGAAATGAAATCAAACACTAGGAAAATTCTATATTCAGTACGTCCCAAGGTTTGAGGGAAATTCTTTTATAGGTCAAGAAGAACGAAACAAGGACATGCGACATTGATTTTTTTAGATATTTTATACTAGAGAAGTGTTCGATGAAAGTGTTGGATACAGTATCGGATACAACATGATATATTAGAATAGGATTTTTAAAATCTGTAGATCATATAGATAAATACTAATGGAAGTATGGAACACATTTCACTTTTCACTTTTCAGTTTTCATTGTTACCTCCATTAGGTTTCGGACGAGGAAAAATCAACTAATGCAGCACATTTCAATGGGAAAATGCTCACTTTTTATATCCCACACAAAACACCTCAAAGTTCCTATGTGTTGAAAATATTTAATAAGAAATATTATTGATGATAAGTCAACTCTATTAACAAAATAACTATTGTCAGTAAAATAAAACAAAAGACGAAAAGCATAATAAATAGGCTAAAAAGAAAAAATCAAATTACTCAAGAACCAAATAAATAAAATTAGTGCACATATCTATCTATATCTATACTATTATTATAAAAATATGGATCTATTATGGCATTTCTTCTCATCGTGAATTGACTAAATCTCCCTTAGTAATTCGAATATAATTAATAGATATATTGATATTAAAATCCAAGATAGATAATGTTTTAATCAATTTTTATTGATGGTCAATTAATTATAGTCTCTTGAATTCTCATAATTGGCCAACTTTTCTATTTTTTCCAACTTTTTCTCTTCTCGTTCATTCACTGCTAGAAAATAAGTTTATAGAGACACATTTCACGAGACATTTTGAAAAAACTTCTCTATAATATATATATCGAGACGATTAGAATAAAAGAGTCCCATATATTTTGTTGTCTGATTTTTAACAAGAAATCTTTATAAAAGTGTCTTCATAACACCATATATAAAGACATTTAAAATAAAATGTCTTATTTGAATATAATGTCATAAATATTTTTTATATCACAAATATATATTATGACGTTTTTTTTATCAAGTGTCTCAATTAATCGAAATGGATTTTGGCGGTAAGGTGAAATTTGATAGCGCTTAAACTCTAATTTTATCCAAACCCAAATAACCCAAAACCAAGAAAACCCCAACTCCTTTCTGTGTGCGTCGGTTCTCCTCCACTACGGTTCTTCTCCATCGCGGTAAACAGGTAAAATTCTCCCCGTTTTTAATTTTTTCATTCTTCCATCTTACCCACTAATTCTCTCCTCTTCTTTTCTGATTCCTCTAGGAAGATTTGAAATTCTCCCCTATTTACATGTTTAAAAAAGAAAATCCTTACTCCTTTCAATCTTACTAATATCTATATTGTTTTTCTTTTTCCAGATTAATCGTACGATTTTCAATGTCCCAGGTTTCTCAATGTGTTTTTAGGTTTAATTGATTTGATGTTATCTTTTCTACCAGCGACCCTTGATTAAAAAAAAATCGGATCTCCTAAAACGCATGAATGGGTACAAAGAGTTAGAGTGAAACAATTATAATCATCTGTTGGTGACTTGGTGTGCAGAAGAATTTAATGTGGAGAATGAAAACTCGACAATAATGTTTTGGTGATGGGATGGATACGAATTTGGTTCAAGGCACAAAGAAGAAAAAATTACTATGATTGTGATAATTTTTTTTGGTTCTAATCCTATTATTCTTATTATTTGTTTCTAATTCGGGCCACTTAGCAGTTGGGTTTCCTAAATGATTCGAGTTCGAGAACTCTGGTTAAGTCAGCATAGCATCGACCCGCTAGGCTACGCCACTTGACGGTAATTGTTCGAATATCTACCATAATTTCATGATCTTGAGAAATCAATTGAACCTGCAATAGCTTTTTCGTTCTCCGCATTCACGCTAGTGGACAGTGGGGTAAATACAAAAATTATTGTAAGAAAGTACAAGGTGTTCTTTTGGTTTGGGGTGGGACTTGAACTTTTCAGTGATTAATAGATTTCTATGTTGTGTTTATTTATTGACATTATTCTAAGATGAAAAGTGAGCTTTTCTTTGTTGGCGATAAAGTTGAGGGCTTTATTTATTGATCACATGAGATTGAAGACATTACATCTGTTCCAGGGCATATGTGTAAAGGAAAAAAGGTCAAATTTGTGGAATAACAATGTTTGATTGTTAAAAGAGTGACACTAGCCATCGGATGTAGAATATTGTTAACTTATGAGAATGTACATAGCTAACTATCATTTGTTTGTGGTTATATTAAAATTCTGATGGTTCTTGTGTTGAATTGTCTTTCATCATTGTAATTAGTATAGACACAGGTATAGCTATTAACGAGAAGCAGTTAGGTTTTTCTAACTGTGGGTTCTTTAAATGCTATTTTGAGCAGGTAATCTCTTATTATTTGTTTCGGTAAATCTGTAACTAAAAGCTTATTACTTTGAACTCGCGATGGAGTTCTTGTATATTTTGTTTTGCTTCAGTATTAATCCATTAACTCTCATTGTGATATCTTATTCAATAGAACATTAAAGAGTTCTTCTCATGCTTCAGCATCTCCTGAAGGACTTCTTCTAGATTTGAAAGCTCACAAAAACTTATTTGATGTGCAGATGGAACCTATTTTGGGTGAAGCAGCTAAACAACTAAACTAATAGTGTTTGCGCATCAAACCTTTAAGGTTAGTTAAGTTCTACAATTACATTAATTCTTTTTATATTACAACCAACACTAATGATGGTGGTTATATGATAGTACTTTGTAAAGTAAAATAAAAGTTATGTTCGAAATATTCCGATTGCTTAATCAAAGATTAGGAGTTGGTGAAGTTCGTTACAAATTTATTTAAGTTTTCATGCTTTGTGATTATATACCTGATTCCTTCATTTGCTAATCTCCCCTTTCTTCAAGAAATTTGAATTAGATTTTTTCAAGAATGCCAATTGAAGTTTGTTGGAGGGTTGGGGTCTAGTTCACTTCAGACAAGTTTCTTGGATTAAGAAACGTATGCTTCTAAATCTTCTTAATGCTACTTTCAATTCTATTTCTTTAGTGATGTTTATAGATTGAAAGGAATATACCTCTCTCTTATCTCTCCCTATATCTATATGAGATAAATTGAGCAGCTCCGTTAAAAAAAAAACAGTATTCATGAAATCAATTATTGATCCAATTTTAAGAAAGTTATCATTATCTTGTTTATGTTCTTATAATTGCTTATGCTTCCTTTATTGAATTGCTTTTAGGTATTGCAAAGGGAAAATGAAAAAACGTATGTGTGGAGTACACGCAATATTGGTGTAGAAATGGGTGAAGAGTTAATTCTACCGATTTACAACAGGTTGCAGAGGATGAAACTTAAAGAAAGAATTTGGTTAAACATCGAAGTACATGCAAGTATGGCTCTTTAGTTAACTCTTATTAGTTGTTATGGTAAACTACTTTGAAAATAAATGAAAGTTGTACTAGTAGTTTGTCAAGAAATACTCCTCCTGGATATAATGTTGGATGATGGATTTTCGATGTTGCATTATTGTTTTCTATGAGATAATTGTATTACTTTTCAATTGTGGGAATTTGTTTTATTAATTAGCTCACTTTTTTATTAATTAGCTCAGTAATCTTTTCTTATGAGGCCCGCCTATCATTATTGAGACACTTTTTTGAGGCTATTAATCATATTTATAGAGACAACGAAAAATGTCTCGAGATTATGCATATCGAGACATATTATATTGTCACCATATCCTATATATTAGGACCCATACGGTGTCATGTAACTGTAAATTAAATGACTTTTATGAATGTCCCTATATAGCTATTTTAGAGACACTATTAAAGGTCTTAATAACATGTGTTTTAAGAACATTTTTTTCAGAGTCACCATATGTTATAGCTACCTCTTCCTATGAGACATTTTTTTAAAGCGTCTCAAACATGAAAACGTCCCTATATGTAATTTGTAGGGACACTTATGGCCGTCTCTATAGCCGTTTTTTCTAGTAATTAAGTTATATATATATATATTTTTTTTATGTGAGCCAAAGTCTGACTATCTATTTTGACAAAAGGTGATGCATAGAAATCTCTTGATCCTTCTGAATCTGTAGAAACTCTTGGAGGAAGAAAATCACTCGGAAGAACTTGAATTCTTATTTTGACTTCAAGGTTAGTGTTTTAATATAATTTCCATCTACTTAATTGAGTTTTTATTTGTATTGCTATGTTTAATTTATCTTTTAAAGGTGCAAATTACACATTTGTATTTCTATGTTTAATTTATCTTTTAAAGGTGCAAATTACATAAGGGTGAAATTATGAAAAGAAAATTATTTATCATCTTTTCGGATTTTCTTTCTTTTTAATTTAATTTAAGAAACAAGGATTGTGTAATAGTGGTATTTTTAGAATTATTAAAAATAAAGCTACAATAGATCGTGATTATAAATTATGGAGTACGAAAAAAAAAGTAATAAACGAAAAGGTGTAGCAAGAATCAATTAAAATGGTCTATGTGGAAGGCCATTAATTATTAGATGCACTTATAAGGCAAACTTCTAGAACTCATTCAGCAAAAAATTGAGAGGATGATTCTAAATTTCTAGAAACTCTTGAAGGAAGCGAATCACTTAGAATAACTTGGATTCTTATTTTCACTTCATGTACTTTCTAAGAAAGTATTTCCGACATATCACGTCCCAATTTCCGGTGAGAAAGTAGGATTATGGCGATTGAAGGACTAAAATTGTTATAATTTCAAAATTATAGAATTAAAATTACAAGTAAAAAAACCTTAGGACCCAGAATGCTATAAGTCGCGGTAGTTATAGGATTAAAAATGTAATTTGACCTTCCATCTACTTGTGCTTTTATGTGTAATTCTATGGTAATTTATTTTTTAAAGGGTCTTATATGTTGATGAAATTATAAAATGAAAATTCTTTCAGTTTTTGGGATTTCATTTCTATTTATTTTAATGGGATAATCTCATTAATCCCTTACAATTTTCAGATTTTGCACTCAGATTTTGCACTTCTAGAGTTTTATAACGTTTTTTTTTTTTGCTCCCTCACATTTTTCAGTTTTGGCACTTCTCTCTTCAACGTTTCTTTTTGCGTGAACCACCCTTTAATCTTTGCCTATTGTATCACTTTACCGCTTATGGCTAATTGCCATCTAATTTTCCGTGAAACGTTTTCTAAAATAATCGTACTTACCCCTAACCTTTTCCACCATCCTAAAGCAAAAATAATTTTACTAAGTTTATATATTATAAAACTAATTAGAAAAAATCTACCACTAGTCAGGCATCACCTTTAATTATAGTCACTAGCTTTTAACCCCTGCATTGCATCAGAAATTAATTTATAATTATAAATTTTATATATTAATATTAATTATAATTTATATAATAATAAGTTGAATATATATCACAAATTTAACAGAGTTTTTTATAAATTAATATATATATTCCCTGCGTTGCACGGAAAAATCTATTTATAAAATATATATTATTAAATAAATTAAATCATACTTTCTTATATAATTATTAACAATACATATAAATAATTAACTCGTAATTTGAAACACACACAAAAATTATTCTTTTTATAAAATGATTATGAACTATATATATATGAAAAACTCATTTTAAATATATAAAAATAGTAATATAATATAATTTTGTATTTGTAATAGAGGTAATATATACATACATATATATATATATACATACATATATATATATATACATACATATATATATATATATTTAAAACCACGCACACAATCAATATAAAAATATTAAAATAATAATTAAAATATGAAAAACATTTAATAATAGACCATATAAATAATTATTGGAATCTCTTGTATACTTGATATTATTTCTTTGTTGAATAATTTGTTATTATTTCACTATTAATTAACAATAATATTCATTTCAGAAATTTATTTTATATTATGGAAATATTAATAATTATATATAATAACTTAATAAATTTATTCACATTAAAATGAAATATATTTTTTCCACCGCAAAATGAAAATGAAACACAAGTATTTAGAGGTTTTTCTAAAAAAAAAACAACTATTTATTTATTTTATAATATTAAGGTAATAATAAAATTTAATTAAATTTATATTTTAAAAAATATACGTAATTATATGACTTCACAAATAATTAAATTTTTTTTTTGAAAATACAAGTGCCTGATACATAAAAAGAATACAAACTAAAAAAAAAATAGTAATTATAGAATTAAATAATCTTTTACCTAAATATTATTAATATTTTATGAAGGGTAATTCTTCTATACTATGTTTTCATATACAAATTTTACTAAGTTTATATATTATAAAACTAATTAGAAAAAACTCATTTCTATCCCTAAAGCAAAAATAATTTTACTAAGTTTATATATTATAAAACTAATTAGAAAAAACTCATTTCTATCCCTTAAGCAAAAATAATTTTACTAAGTTTATATATTATAAAACTAATTAGAAAAAATCTACCACTAGTCATGCAACATCTTTAATTATAGTCATTAGATTTAGTAAATTTAATCCAAATCATTTATTTATACATGACTTGTCACCTATTATTCAGATAAAATAAAAAGTCACCAATTTATTAGGTTGTAAATTTTGATTAATGTTATAATTACGGAAGTATTAGAATCTCATCCACTATAACATGATATTATTCGTTGTTAGATATGAAATTAATTTTAGGAAAATTTTATATTCCCTTATTTTTCTTATAATACTCAATTAAGAAAGAAATACACATAAATATAAAGAATGATGAATAGCATAATAAAAGTTTTAGAAATATTCTACTAAATGTTTTCAAATCGATTTAAGTTGTTTTAAAATATGAACACTAACCTAAATAATAAAATAAAATACATAATAAGAATTAAATATTAAATATGGGCTAAAATAAATATTTTATATAGGACGAGTATATGCACACGTGTAAGAAATTAGGTCAAATTTAATTATCATTAAATTTTATTTTTTTTAAATTCGATTCTTGTTATTGTAAGGAGTCGAACCCAGACCTTCACATTGAGAGTAATATCTGGTAGCTATTGGGTCAAATCCCAATAGTTTTAATTTATCATTGATTATCGTAAATATAATTCATAAGAATTTGATTATGGCAAAATGAGTAAAAAATAAATAAAAAGGGATTGTGTTTTCCAACTACATAAGACACAATAAAGATTACATAACTAATTAATAACGAGAGTGAACTATGAAACTTTACATATTAATAAAGGTTACAAGACAGCTTAGGGGCGGTGGAAAAAGTTAAGGGACAAAGTGATCACTTTAGTAATGTTTGACGAAAAATTAGAATGCAGTTAGCTGTAGGGGACAAAGTGATACAATTAGCAAAAACTTGGGAGTGATTCGCGCAAAATGAAATGTTAAGAAGAAGATTGCAAAATATAGAAAAAGTAAAGGGGTTAATGGGAGTCTCCCTATTTTAGTTTAAGACACAAGTGTTTGTGTTATAGGGGTGTTTTTAGAATTATTAATCTATATATAATAATTCAGAATCCTTGAGGCTATCCACCTAAGCGTCTACGTGGATAGCCTCAATGAATTCTATTCTGCCATTAGATAAATACTATTTTAAAATACCATTTATTATGGATATTATCTAAAAGAATCCAAAGATAATATTCTGCCATTAGATAAATACTATTTTAAAATACCATTTATTATGAATATTATCTAAAAGAATCCAAAGATAATATTCTGTCATTAGATAAATACTATTTTAAAATACCATTTATTATGGATATTATCTAAAAGAATTCAAAGATAATGTATAGATATATGATAGTTTAAATACATAAATATTTAGAGATTTATGGTTACAAGACTCAATTGACGCTATTTTTTATCTAAAAGAATCTAAAGATATATATAGATATATGATAGTTTAAATACAATATATATATATATATATATATATATATAGATATATAAAATAATAGTATAATAAATATTTCGAGATTTATAGTTACAAGACTCAAATATTTACGATTATTTTTTTCTAAAAGAATCTAACTCTTCACGCCAGGATGGATATGCATGGAATTTTTGCATTCTACTTTTTGTCAAGATAATGTATAATAAAATTAGTTACGATAAAGTCATTATCTTTTTTAACAACTATTATCCTTCAAATTCAAATTCAAATAATTTAAAATATTCATCTATCTCTAATTATAAATACGTGATTGGTAAAATTTGAATTCAAAATTATTTTTATCATTTTCTAATACTAAATGCAAAATATTTTACAATTTTATTTATAATAAATTCAACTATAATTTATATTAAAAAAATAATCTAATTATTTCACATTTTGTACTACTATTATCATTATGGGACAATAATTAATCTTTTAATCAATTAAATATCTGTTAGTTGATTAATAAATAATGAATTAGTTATGATTTGGATTTTATCAACTTATAATTTTTAAATAAATGAAAATAATTTTAATCATCTGTTTTGAAGTTGTATCCCGCCTTAGCAGATTATTTCTAGTTAATAAAAATAAAGCGATATATAATAGATTGTGATTGGTAAATTATGGAGTACCAAAGGAAAATATATTCGATAAACGAAAAGGTATAGCAATGTTTTAGTTGCAAATAAGTTCTCACGTAATATCACGAGCATAAAAAAGTATTGCAAATATAGTGATTCATCTTCACTGGAAATAATTAAAAATGGGAAGTCTAGAGTTAGCAATAATAGAAACATTAATTGTATATTTGATTGCATATAGTTTTCTTTTAAATGTTAATCTTAAGTGTAATTATTGTTTTTATGGGTTGATTACACTTATGTTTTAAAACCCGGATTGGACGTCGAACTGGTGGCCTTACTGGTCACCGGTTCGACCGATTTGACCACCGGTCGAACCGGTGTGACGTCATAATTACGTAATAATTATATTTAAATATATATAATTTTAGTAATATTAAAAAAATAGAAAAATATACAAAATAATATTAAAAAAATACAAAAATATACCTAAAAATTAGAATAGGGATTTCAAATTTTGGAATTTAGGTTTTGTGGTTCAATTGAGATTCACATTTACCGATTTAGCCTCTTTTTTTTCAAGAAATTTACAGATTTAACCTTCAAAAAATAAAAAAAAATAAAAAAATAATAATTTGATTGAGCCAGTGGGTCGACCGGTCCGACAATACCGGTTGAACCGGTCAATTGACCGGTTCGCACTGGTCCAATTTGGAGCTGGTTTGTATGGGTCACCCGGACCGGATGGCCTGCCGGTCACCGGTCAAACCGGTCGGATCGGCCGATCCGATCCGGGTTTTAAAACATAGTATTACACTGAACTCCATTACATCTATGTATAAATACAAGCTTCCCCTCTCGATTTCAGAATTGCAAATACCCCCTTTAAATCATTGAATTTCAATTAAAACCGGTAAAAAGGAAACTTGGATAACATAGTAGTCTGAACAGTTACTAAAATTTGAATCTTAACAACAATTAACTATCAATAGAAGGGGCTAATTACTGCAAGGTTGAAATAAATTATAAGGATTATTTGTAGGGAACGGTTAAATATACAGAAAATTCTATACAGGATTATTTGTAGAGAACGGTCCCTACGCGCATAAATTCTCTTTCAAATATAATACAACTATTTAATTAATTTTTGTAAACGTAAATTGAAGGAAATGGGAGATTTGTCATTTTGTTTACATTTAGTTGATAAACTTTTTCATTGTTAAACTAACAATTAGGAGAATTTAGTCTCTCAAATTTTAAAAAAAAAAGAGACTAAGTTAAAATTTATTGAACTGTGAAACAGTTTTTTTATCAAATCCTAACATATGCTACCAAAAATAAATATTTCACTTGATGAACAATCATCTCATCTCTGAAACAAGGTGAAAGAAGAGGTCAAAGTCAGAATTAACAGTGTGATGTCTCATCTCTGATTTTAAATCTGTTTTTTTTTTTTTTTTTTTCCTCTTCGAGACGGACATCATCAGAGACTTTTTGAATTGACCTTTTCCTTTATTTTCTTAGGAATGGAGCCGTTGAGGTAGCTAGGTTTTGAGTTGGAAGTGGCCATAGCTTAGGCTTGGGCTCCAGGTTTCCGCCCCAGTTAGCTTTTTCTCTGCCATCTGTTTTCGCCCGATTTTGGCCACCGCCGTCCACGTTATAAAAGAAAAATTGGTCACAGATGTCAAGTGATAATATATTAATTCTTGTTAGTTTTTGTATATAATATTAAAAATAATAAGTTTTGTTTTTAAAATAAATTCCCTCCTTGCGCCTTCTATCTCCCTAAACCCACATTTCTTCCTTACGCCTTCTATCTTCCTAAACCCTAAACCCCTAGCTTCTTCATTCTCAATACACAAATGGTTATATCAGCAGAAGACAGAGAATTACTCGCCAAAAGAAAAGAAGACGACAAAAAATTAAACATACAAGAAACGCAGCAGGGGGAGATCACAGCTGTTGAATCAAATAAACCGAAAACTTTAGGGACATTGATGGAATCCGAATCACTACCTGCACCTGCGCCGATAGTTTCTTCCTACGACAACCGGTTTCGGTCGCTCCTCAACATGGTTGACAAGCTACGCCACCTGAAGCTATTGGAAGAAGATATCAAACTTCCAACCATTGTGGTGGTTGGCGACGGATTTTCCGGCAAATCCAGCATTTTGGAGTCCCTCACCGGCATCAGGCTCAGAGAAAAACAACCGATTCCCACAAGAATCCCGCTTATTATAGAGCTGAAGAATGAGGCAAACCCCGACTCAGAGTTCCTCTTCTCGTACAACACTGATGGAAGTGGAAAAACTGTGTCGGCTGAGAAGGGAACTATCTGCGAGCACTTAAAGGACTTAACCGAGACTTTAGCTGGCAGTGCGCCAGGGATCTCCGACATACCGTTAACTCTTACTTACAGTAAGAAGGACCTCCCCAATCTTACCATGGTGGAGTTGCCTGGATTTACTCGAATTCCTCACGGGGATAAGGTGAACATGAACGAGCAGACTATTCCCATTGCAAGTCAGTATATCGGGCCGGAAAAAAACAACATAATCTTAAATGTTTTTTCAGCCGGTGATGTTGATTTCTCCGCTTCTCAATCCATCACAATGTCCCAAGAAGTCGATCATGCGGGCGAAAGAACTCTTGCTGTCTTTACGCAAGCGGATAAGTTTCCGAAAATCCTATACAAGATGGTTACCGCCTATGAGCTCAACGTCCAACTGAATTACATTTGCGTCAGAAACCGTATAGACGAGGAGTCGAACGAGAAGGCTCGGGAGGAGGAGGGCGATCTTTTCGAAAAACATCATCTACTGTCACAAATAGAAAAAGCTGTTGTCGGGATTGATCATTTGGCTGAAAAGTTGGTGAGATTACAAGCAAATATTATTCACAAACGTTTGCCTGTGATTGTAACTAAGATCAATGAGAAGTTATCTGAGCAAATGGAAGAGCTGAAAAAGTTGCCAAACCGTTTAAAGTCATCTGATGAAGCAAGGACTGCGTTTGTGCATATCTTCTGTTCAGCCAAAGAGTCATTGAAGAAAATCCTAATTAGACGGGAGTTTGATGAATATGCGGATGTGACTAATATGCATTGTACTGCTCGACTTGCAGAAAAGCTCAAGGAATATTCTCAGAAACTTCAATCGCAAAAAATTGATGAAGATGACAACAAAAATTTCTTAATGGATGAGATAAAAATTTTGGAGGAAGTAACAGGAATTGTGTTGCCCAATTTTCTCCCTAGATCAGCTTTCATCACTTTGATGCAGAAGAAAGTGAAGGCTATATCTAAGATACCCATTCATTTTGTGGTGGAAATATGGAGGTATATAGATGAGGTTGTCATATCAGTCTTGACGAGTCATTCTGAGAAATATCCTCAACTCATGTCATCAGCAATAACTGCAGCTCAAAATCTCATTGCTAAAAAGAAGGAGGAGTCGGTGAAATGGGCGAGAAAAATGGTGGAAAATGAGATGGAGAGTGATTATACTTGTGACCCTGAGTATACTATTGTATGGGAAAAGCTTTTGTCTCGTCGAGATGATTTGATGAAAATCCTGAATGACGATAAGGAGCCCACAAAAATGAACATCGATGAGCTTGGAGAGATAGAAGTTAGTCATCTACGCAAGGTGGTTGATAAGAGTGTGGGAGATGCCTTTGATCTTAAAATGAGGGTGACTTCTTATTGGAAAGTTGTGTTAAAAAGGATGACTGATTCAATGGCGCTTCACGTACTCTCCGGCATTCGGGATCTCGTCAACGAGGACCTTGAGGTGGAGTTTCTTAATCACTTAGGTACTTCAGGGAAAGCATTGGAGAGAACTTTGAAGTTGAAGGAATCTCCTTCTACTTATCTGAAAAGAAATAAGCTGGAGACAAGCATCAAAATGCTGAATGAGACCAAGACTTTTGTAACAAATTTCATGGAAATGGTGGCTAATGATTTTGAGTGAATTTGTATCTTTCTATGGTTATTTTGTTGATCTATCTTTGTAATTTTTAGAATTGACTACTTTTATTTTGATTCAAGGAAGCATTAGTAGATTTCAGTTTCAATTAATTTCACTGTTTTTACAAACTCTAGTCTCTTTAAAGTTTGAGCAGACAAATGTGAAAAAACCAAGAAACTCATACCATCATTGGAATAATTTTTCTATAATCTGTAATTTAAATAAATAGTTAAAATCTTTTGTCTGGAGATTAGGGAGAAAATGGATAGCTTTTGTGTCTTTTCTTCCCAGCAGGACATTGAGTTTGCTGTTGCTGCTTTTTGCTTTTTCTAGCAGCTTTTTGACTTTCTTGTAAAGTCAGAAGCTGTTTGAAAAATTGTCGGTTGAGGTTAATGCTCTGCTTGACTCGACGAACCGCCCATTCTTTACACCGGCGGATCCGATGGCTCCATCATCTGGTGGAATCTCATTTCTTCTCCCGAAAAAACGGTAATGGAAGTTTCACTAATTGCTTCTGCGTATTCTTATACAAGTTCCTGATGGAAAATAATTGTCAAATCAGCTTCTGTTTACTAGCATACGCAATTCTGTTCTGTTTTAGTATTAGAATATGCAGTTGAGGGGAGTATGGAATAGTGTTACAATTGTTGTGCTTAGGCGTTTAGATTAATAGTTGAAACTCAACAGGCAATGTATCCAAAACTCAAGGGGGTAAAGCATATTTCATCGAGTGAAATTTGTAATTTCCACCCCTTTACCATCTATGATTAACCTGCAAAGGGTCACTTGCACTGAGAATCTTTGGAGTACTTAACATATATTTTGAGATCATGATACACAGAATTCTTGATCTGAATCTATTTCACTTGCAAACCGGCCATGACGTTGTAGTACTACTAACATGCATAATTTAAATCAGAATAAATGGAACGCATTATATAAACTTTGCCATAGTTGACAACCTAGTTATTTGAGCTCATGGAAAATACGTTATATATCTTAAATAGTACAGTGTTGCACCAACATGTTGCTCCAGTTCGTCAGATAATTCTCCCTCCATCTCAAAGTGAATACCCTTGGCGTGATTGTTTTCTAACTGTTGGGGATGATCCGTGCATTGCCCTTGTTTCACTTCAAACTTTGAGGGTGGAGAGATTGTTTCCTGGACACATGTATTTTCCTGCTAAAGTCCTGTGCGATGGTGTACGACGTTACATAGCATGTCTGTGTCCAAACCGTTCAGACAAAGCTGATGCACTCGACATTCTATGCATTTGGGATGTGAAGACAGGTGCTCGTGAGAGAGTTCTTCTGGGTGCTGCTGCACATTTAATGTTTGATCATTTTCTTAAAGGCATTAATGAAAGTGTTCATTTGATAAGTGGAAATACTTCAGTTTCTTCTTTGGTTTTTCCATCGATTGAGCCAACAAAGTTTCCACCATCTCAACCGGTAGAACATTGGACTATTAACAAATCCAGAGACAGAGTTTAACCACCCAAATCCAAATCATAGTACAACATTTCACAAGGGATATATTAGACGATATCGTATAGCATAAACATTTCCATTTCTAAAAGCAACTTTTGTGATGATTCCTCTATCAGTATTGCTTGAAGCAACTGTGAAAATCCCATCCCATGTAAACAATTTAGACCTATTTTGAAGTGTTACATATTATATTAGGGATAATTACAGCTAGACCCCTGAAAGATGGTCTAAATACAACCAGTACACATGAGGAACATAGTTCGTTCTTGGAGTTGCAGCAAGAAAGACGTTTTTCCTTTATGGAATTCCTTTGCATCAGTTCTATGTCTCTCTATACGAGCTTTATTTATGGTATTGTCATTCTTTAATCTGATTGCTTGTTTATGTTTAACAATATCTATGAACAGAGATTTTTCTTTTATTTGTTCATGTTATCAATATCAACAATTGTTGAACTTCTGAGCTTCAGGCTGATGTTTGAGAAGTACTAAATACAACTGCTGCAGGTATTAAAATTAAAAATACAATAAAAGAGTAATAAATCTGGACAATAAAAAATTGAGAAATAGTTTACGTCTAGCAAATCCACTCTTAACAATACTATATAAATCAAGTCATCAAGACACTATCAATTTTAATGTGAAGACTGGATGATATTGTAATTTCAAATCCAATCAAGCCAACGATCAGAGTCGGTTGTAGAATCGAATACTAATGGCCTTTTGGGCTTTAACCAAGTAGTATTGGAGTCTGTTGTTTCCGTGAGGGCATAATGATCCGTGACAATAGAGTTGCAATCAATCGAGTAGTAATTGCGAGTGCTCATAGTCCAAATGTTGTACTATGATTTGTGAAATGTCGTTATATCACCAAAGTTTCTTTCGGGATTTATAAAATTATGTTTGGACTATTAACAAATGCAAGTCCCTAAGAAAAACCTTTAACCACTTAAGCCAATCTTATTGGTAGAAATATGTATATGGTCATAGTAGAATAATTTAATACCACCAAGTTGGATTATTTAGCCGTTTGGATCTATCTTAGCTTAACTAAATGGGCTTTAGAATAAAAATAAATAAATAGTGGAATAATTTAATTAAATATTATAGTAATGGCATGATCCAGAATTTATAAAGCCACATATAATTAAAACCAAGAAGTGTTCAACTGCTTATAATAGGTTACCTTCCTCATACTGTCTGATTGTTTTGAAACCCGCTGATCAATTTCTTGCACAACTAATTTCAGCACAGACGCGACACGCTAAGCAAAAGTGAAATAGCACAGGTCGAAAATCAATAAACAGTTCAAATCAGTTGAAGTAGATGACAAGAAATACGACTTCTACTCGCAAACTGTCAATGATATATCTATGATGATCTCACCCTGATACATACCATAGGAATGTCTTCATTCTTTTTCTCAATGCTTTCATCCAGAATCCTATTGACAACATCGAAAAGTGAGTGCGTGGAGGCATTCTGCATAGATTGAGTAGCTTAGAGCATAAGACCAAATCCAGTGTAAGAAAGTAATGCATAGAATTGATTTTTTGTTCTTTCTTTTTTTTTTCCCTTCCTTTTGTTGTGTTTGTGTAGGTGTTGGGGGTGGGGTGGGGTAGAGAGTAGTTACCTCTAAATTACCCAGTTTTGACAATTCTGAAATCTTAGAAGTCGGGATATCCCCAGAATGTCGACGTTTTGATGAATCAGAAAAAGTATTCCCTACGTGATAAAATGGTGCAATCAGTGACAAAACAGCTAAAGGGTTACCACATGTAGAAAAGGAAACCTAGATAGTGACATGGCCTAGGCAAGAAAAATGATCCACTAGATTTCGAGTTGATTTTCATTGGATATTTATATTGTAGAATACATTCTCAAATTTCAATTCCTCAAGGAATATATATTTGAAAGATACTCCAGGATCAAGAAATTAATTAAGGCATAATAAAGATACAAGAATTCATGATAAAGAGTTTCACCAAACAGTAACTTTAATAATCAATTAACATCCGGCTAAGAATATTTAGAGATGGCATTTCAAAGGAACTACTTGAATTTGAACCATGAAACTCAGCTTATGATGAATTGCCAATCAGGCATTAGTTAATGCAGCTACAACTAAATTAATCTGGAGCATGACGAAACTTTAGAATTCTATTCTCACTTAATTTATCGGAATTGAGGTTTAAGGCACCCATCATGAAATCACTTTCCATTCTCAGAGGTCAAACCAAAGTAGGTGGACTAATTGAAGATTAGGAAAAAGAAAACTAACACGTTGAAAGATTTAAAGGAAAACATGAGAAATAGTTCTACCTTCAGCAAGAGCTTTAAATGCTTCTATTCTTCCAGAAACATTGCCACTACAAACTTCACTCAAGCCACTTAGCTCTCAGTTTTCAGTAACATGTACTTCTGACTGTGGATCCATGATAAATTTGGTAAGTGCTTGCAAAGTCCACTGGTGGAAAACAACACTGGATGATGAAAATTCAAACAAGATGTGTTAGTCAATCAATTATCAGATTGCACAAAATGTGTTGGAAGTTATGAGGGCCTCTGCTTGAATTAGAATGCAGTTTTAGATTAGAATAAGATGGTACCACCGCATTGATACACCATTTGCTTTATTATTGTGGGAACCAGCATCAAATACATTTTAAGTCAGATCACACACATAAAGAAGAGTGATTGGCTAATATCAGTTTTAGTCAAAACCAATCCAGCTCAAAATCGAATTGATGGAGTTGTAAGAAAATCGCCATAACAGGTCTATGGTAGAAACCTAGTCTTGGCAGGAATGAGTTTACCAAAGAAGAACAAAGATATAGTATTATGCATGACCAGGGAGGAAACTGGATGCTGGGCATACACCACACCACTGCCCATAATCTCTAGAAGGGTCAGAGAAAGTAAGGGGGATAAAGAGAACCACAAATTCGCATTTATACATTAGATTGCAGTTTGCAGAAATAAATTCATTTATCTCGTGATCATGAGAATCAAACACCACATTTGCAAAATGAGTACTCAATTGGAAGATTTATATGACCTATGTTCCATACTTTGATTAGCTAAATAATATGCTTCCATTCCTTCCATTTCCATCTTCCTCTGGCCTAAATATCATAAATCAATCCAATCCATTTCCCTGCCTTATATATTTTATACAGTTTGTGTTGTTATCTCATTCCCATATTCTCAAACATAGAAGAAGATATTGGTAAGGTGCATTAGTATTTAATGAACTCGCTATGATTTTAAAATGCGCTAGAATGCCAGCTCCAGCATCAACATTACAAATTTACAGGAATATAAAACAACGACGTCTGATTTTCGAAAATAACAAATAAGAGTAGGAGCTCTAAACTGCTGTTAGTTGGACGATATAACGGGCAAACAAGAATTAAACATTACCGATTAAACTTAAGAGATGAACTATAATTCGAACCAGGTATTCAGCATAGCTGCGTAAGATTTAGGAGAAAAGATTGACTATTTGCAATTTTATTTCAAGACCTGCGCCAGCCCCCAAGCCTGCATGGTACTAAAATCTCAAGCTTACATCGTGCATAGCATGTATATCGACCCAATAGAAACAATTAAATCTTGAAATGATCAGAGATTAAACATACCAATAAAATTCACGAGAAATTTTAAAAACCCTAAAAAACCCGCATAATTTGAGAAAAATAAAAAAAGTACGAACCTGAGGCTTTTCCAGCGTACAGCGGAAAATCGTTATTGATCAAATGAATCAGAAGCTCTACGACTTCCTACAGATCAAAATTCAAATACGTTATCGTTCTTTCATTCTTCCAGTTTTCCTATTTTACCAAACCCTTTTCCGGGTTTTTTGGTGAATGTAATAAACAGAAACAGCTGGGGATTTCCTTTGTCGGAAAGGCGAATGTGATCGTGTAGACGACGATTGAAATTATTAGATTTATATGCAAACTATTTTTTTTTTTTTTTTCCGTTTTTTGGATAAATCTTTTTGGGCTTTGGTATTTGTTTTCTGGAAGAAAAGGCAATCGTGTGCCCCACAACGTAATTCGGAATCGTGTTCCCGCCTTGTTTTTATTTTGTGATTTATTTTATATTTTTATTAGGTAGCTCAAAAACATGTCTAATGTACTTGCTTCTCTTCATTATCACATTTTTAAATCATCTTAGTTCAATATATATATATATATTTTTATCTTAGTTTAATATTCTAATGTCTATGTACCCATAATATATATTGATGTCCCATAATCTCGTAATGCCACGTGGCTAATCCCTCTCCACTCGTCTCAATTTAAAGAGCGCTACTCCTTTAACAGATAAACACTTAGTATCCCCTCGAAAGTGACATTCGATGAGATATCTCAAGAAATAGCACGAAGTCCACACCTCACTAAGTTCCTCCTCGAAGAGGAATACTCTTGCACAATCACACCCTCGAGTTAACCACATTTCAATTGCAAAACCGCCCAACTGTCAATTACCTCCCACTACTCTTAGTGGCCCTAAAATCAGGAAATAACTAATCCAGCAAGCCCACTCGCTTCAACATAACCGCCACATCCAGAACGTGGTCCATACCACGTCTCATGATCCTGGAAATCTCTTATAAATACTCAGAAACACAACTGAGCAAGGTACGCACACTTTAACATACTGAAACTCTGCCAAAATATCATCTCAAGTGTTCTTCCACACATATCACCCTCTGATACCTGATTTAACTTAGTGGAGGATCAACGCTGGCTTAAACCCCAGTTTGGTCTTATCATTAGAGTTTTTGGTTGTTCTTAGCAGGTTAGAATCCACATTATCAACGGATCGTTGCTGACCTGGAGAAGTCTCTTCCTCGAAGTTTCAAGCCATTTTCAGCAGCATCATATATAATTTTAAAATAAAGTAGTGCCTTAAATATTATTTTTGTAAAATTTCAATATTTCCACAATAATTATTTTTATGTTTTCTATATTATTCATTATCTGCCAATCGACGAAATAGTTTTAATCATATTTCTCCTATTAATACTCAATTGTTAATCATTCTTTTTTTAAAAATAAACTATGCACCCTTTCCTCATTCCTAATTATTTACATATTATTTTTCTTTAGTATTTGCTTGATCATATAATAATTTTGAACAATTATTTAGATAGTATATATTTCTCCTAACCGTTGATTATTGCGCCAGTTAGATTTCCATAGATAAGTGCTTACTGCTTAAGCTTTTTCCAGTTTCGCACATAAATTCCTAAAATCAAGAAATTCCAGCTCGTGGTGAAATCCAAAAAACATAACTCTTTCTCGAACCTAGGTCTATCAAATAAAAATTATATATACATATTATGTGAAATGAAAATCTAATACAGAAAGCAAGCAGTACATCCATTCATACGATCTTGATCGATCATCTATCAATGAGAAAATCAACAAACTACTACGATAATCTAATCTTGATGAACAGAGTAAAAGCATATATAACATGATCAACATATATAGTAAAATTCAATCAAAATCAGGCCAAACCCTATCCATGGTGTTGTCAACCATATTCTTGGATTCCTTAAGAAACTTGATGCTTTTCTCGAGCTCAATCCTTTTCGCAGAAACGGAAGGTGATTCCTCCAACATCCTCTCTAATCCAATCCCTTGAGGCCCCATTATTTCATTAATAATCTCTCTTTGCATTTCTTTGTTCAACAGATTTCGTATGCTGAAAAGCACATGCAAGGCCATGTTATCCACCATTCTCCTCAGAACAATGTCCCAATAAGCAGTCATCCTCATCTTCAAGTCAAACGCCTCTTGCGCAATGCCCTTGAAATCATGCAGATGAGCAATTCCAATTGTTCCAAATCCGTCAATGAATACAGTAGAATAGTTCAAGTCGAGAGATTCCATGAAATTACTCTGAGAAGACATGAGCTTATTCCATGAAGTTGTGTATTCAGGATTGCATGTATAATCATTAAGCTTTTCCATCTCCACAATATCAATCGCCCAATCGACAGATTGTTGCTTCTTCTTGAAAATTAGATTCTTTGCAGCTCGTCTTATACAGTAAAGAAGCTGTGGGTAGTTTTCAAAATGTTTTAACACAGAGACCACTACATTTTCTATATAGCTCCAGATTTGCTTTATGAAATCAATGAGTTTTACAGAGATGGCGTTCACCTTCTTCTGCAGCAGAGTAAGGAAAGCTGCTCGGGAAAGAAAATGGGGAAGAAAATTTGGCAGCCCGATTGTTTTTGTTTCCTCCAAAACTTTTATCTCATCAACCAAGAAGTTTTGGTCACCAAGTTTTTGAGATTGCAGTTCTTCAGAGTATTTGTTGAGCATTTCCGCCAGTCTTGCAGTACAATGCATCTCCGCTGCATCAGGATATTCATCAAACTCCCCTCGAAGAAGAATTTTTCTTAAGGAATTTGTAGCAGAACTAAGAATGTGCACGAAAGTAGTCATTGCTTCGACAACTGAAGTAAAATGCCTCGGCAATTTATTTAGTTCCTCAGTTTTGGTTGAGAGCCTGTCATTGATCTTACAAACAATGTCACGTCTGTCAATTATGTTGGCCTGGATTTTCACCAATCTTTCAGCCAAAATATGAATTCCAACAATTGATTTATCTATCTTTGACAATAGAGGATGAGTCTCGAAGAGACGGGCCTCTTCAGCCCGAGCTTCTTCAAATGACTCGTCGTCAATACGGTTCCTAACGCAAACACAGCCCAACTGTCCGATGTCAGCAATGACCTTCTCGAGCACTTTTGGGAACTTATCAGCTTTCGTCACAACAACCAGAGTTCTCTGCCCCGTCTTATCCATGCCCGGGGACAATCTCATGGCCTCACAAGTCCGGAAAGAATCATCTGCTGATAGAACATTTAAAATAATGCTTTCTTCTGGCAAAATGAACTTCATTATAATCTTACTATATATCCACGCAGAGATATGATCCTCAGAGTCAGACTGGCCGCGGCCAGGGACACGAGTAATTCCAGGCAAATCGACCATAGTTAGATCTGGGACACCGTTCTTTTTCACAATTAGCGTCATGGGACTTTTGGAAAACCCTTTCTTGCCAACGCTTTCTTCTGTGGCGGAGCTAATGGCATCGGCGATGTGCTCCTCGTCAGTGGGCACTGTTTTTCCGTTAAACTTCAAGTACAGCTCAGACTCTGGATTTGGGTGATTCTGCAGCCTCATTATGAGAGGGACCCGTGTGAAAATCGGGAGTCTGATGCCGGCGAGGGATCCCAGAACGCTGGATTTTCCGGAAGATCGGTCGCCGATTACCACGATGGTCGGAAGTTGGATGCCTTCTTGCATGATTTTGAGGTAAGCGAGGAATAAATTGACTGCTTTTATTCATAACTCCAAAATCGTAGTACATAAATTCAAGAGATTAACAACTAGTCGTAAAAGAGAGAAACTGACTCCTAAGAATATGATAAAGATAATACTAATAGTGGCCTCCTAATGACCAAGTCTAACAGTAACCACATGTACACATGAAAAATATAATTTTTCTATAAACTTACCATCTATTTATAACTTTAATTTCTATAGATATTATATAAATACTTAATTTTTTTATAGTCACAAATAAACTTCCCATCTATTTATGTTTTAATTTCTTTAAATCAATAATAACTAATATTAATTTAATCCAACAATAGGTTGATCTTCAAAATCATTTTACAAGAACGTTGAAAGAAATTTAGAATTATGTTAAGTTTGATCAGTTATTCAATAAAATTAAGTTACAAATAGAAAAAAATTGGATTTAGTCAAATAAATCAACTATATTTATAAATTTGATTATTTATTATCAAAATAATCCACGATCTGCCACCGGCGCCGCTCTTCGATGGGAAGGAGTTGACGAAATGGTCGTTCTACATGGCGTTAACAGCTGAGTTCATAGCAACCCTCTTGTTTCTCATACGAACCAGATATGGTGGAATACCAAAAATTTTCATATTAAAAGAGTCTCAATTAAAGGAATAACTAATAAGCTTTTGTGAAGAATTTCATACCAGTTAAAATACGCAGTAGAGAAAATGTGTTAATGGAAGAGAAAATGTTAATGTTAATTAAATTGTACCAAAAAAAAAGTTTATGTTAATTAACATGAGAATAATTACCGTTAAAATCTCCGTTAGTGGGTCTTTAATACTGGGACAGATGTCGCAAATATAACCTATTAGCAGGGAAAATAGCAGGAGATCTCGTCCGAATTTTTTATAGGTCAAGAAGAAGGAAACACGAACACGGGACATTGATTTTTTTAGACATTTTATATTAAAGAAATATCCGACGCATGTGTCTAGTATAGTATCATACACAACATAAAATGTCAGAATATGATTTTTAAGAGTATGACTAGAATACTAGATCATATAGATAAATACTAATGGAACACATTTCACATTTCACTTTTCATTGTTACCTCCATTAGGTTTCGGACGAGGAAAAATCAACTAATGCAGCACATTTCAAAGGGAAAATGCTCACTTTTTATATCCCACACAAAACACCTCAAAGTTCCTATGTGTTGAAAATATTTAATAAGAAATATTATTGATGATAAGTCAACTCTATTAACAATATAACTATTGTCAGTAAAATAAAACAATAGACGAAAAACATAATAAATAGGCTAAAAAGAAAAATCAAATTAGTTCTCATGGTATATCATATTTTAGGTCTGACTCGATAAGATTTAAAAACCCAATAATACTTTTTGGATTGAGGACTTAATTTATTAAATTGGACTTAAGAAATTTAATTAACTTAATCGGCCCATGATTAATAAAGAAGATCCCTAATCTGACTCTAAATCGAAGATAAGGTAATTTGAGACAATAAGAAATTCTAACCCTAGTACGATTTGGACTACGAATAAATCTATATAAAGGGGCCGGAACCCCCATAATCAATCATCGAATTAAACCTAAGAGTACTCAAAGAACTCCCAAACACTCTACCGAAAGAGTTATATTCAGCCATCGTCGCACCTCGTCCGAGCAGTGCTTAATCGTCTGAACATCATACAAAACACTCCTAAAAACCCTAAAACCCCACATACGATTATCAAGGGGTCATCCTCAAAGCATCTTGATAATCACAAATCACATCCAATCCATCAAACCAAACGTAAGATTTATTGACGCGTAAATCGACACGTATCAAATCCCTTCGGGGACATCCGATAAAATTGGAACGATACAGAGAAGATTAGCATGGCCACTGCACAAGGATAACACGCATAAATCGAGAAAGAAAAAATCAAATTACTCAAGAACCAAATAAATAAAATTAGTGCACATATCTATATATATCTATACTATTATAAAAATATAGATCTATCACGGTATTTTTTCTCATCGTGAATTAATTAAATCACCTTTAGTAATTCAAATATAAAAGATTATTGATATTAAAATCCAAGATAGATAATGTTTAAATCAATTTTTATTGATTATCAATTAATTATAGTCTATTGAATTCTCATAATTGGCCAACTTTTTTATTGTCTCCCAACTTTTTCTCTTCTCATTCATGATTTGATCATCTTTCATTCATGCGAGTTTTTTTTTTATGTGAGCCAAAGTCTGACTATAACTCATTTTCAGCGCGATCAGTTCTCTTCTTCCCAAAACAAAAAGAAAAAATAAAATAAAATAAAAAATGCGGCATGTGTACTGAACTTTATAATTTTGCACATTTATAGTCTTTTACACGATAATTAAGTTTTAATGCAAGTATGATGCATTTTTCTAAGTTTTGCAGATAAAGATAAAAGACCAGTGAGTGATTCAAATACAACCATAAAATTCACCATGTCTCGGAAAACAAGTTCCTCCACCAAAAGATAGTTTTCTGTAATTGATTGTAAATTGTAATATCTAAATTTATCATTTTCGTTTTTTCTTCATCTAGACATAATATTATTTAATTAAACGGATGTAAAAGTGCAATGCACGTGTACCATGTTAGTCCCCTTAAAAACAATGACACACTTATCCAACTAAAACTCAAACTTAAGAAAAAAAAACAAGGTAATTTAGGTTGTCCAGAAACACACAAAAAAAAAAAAAGGAAAAAAGGAAAAAGGAAAAAAGTTTTCTTTTATATATTAGTGCCTAATAATAGGGAAAATTGTTATGAAATTACAAAAGACAAAACATTAATTTTTAAAATTAGGCTAATCGGACAGTGAGCTGTCAGATTAATTGGCATACAATCCATGTTTTAACCACATAATATTACATGGGGATTTAAAGGAATTGGGTCCACTAATTAGACATTTAAGACTAATTAAAATTAAAGTTAACACTATATACTTTTAAATAATATTTATTTTGATCCATAATTTAATCCAACTTTTTCTTAATAGTCCTTTTAGATCTAATTCTATGTTTTTCAACAATATTATTAGATAAGTATATACCAAAAAAATTATAAACTCTAAATCCTAAATCCTAAACCCCTAAAACCCTAAACCCTAAGTACATTATTCTAAAATGAAAGAGTAGGTGTGAATAATACTATGAGCCAAAATAAAAAATATGGTTAAACAATATAATGATAATAGTAATTAAATAGTTAAAAAGAAAAAAATATTTATGAATTACTATAATAAAACTTTTAGTTTTTATGTGCGCAAAATCTATCTCGGCTTAACAACTAAAAATAAAGTAAAAAGAAGTAGTGACTAGAATATTGAAAACGACATATCCACTATGGGAATTTTGACAATTCTTCATAATCAAACACTTGTTCTTTGTTATTGGTTGGTACTTTTTCAATTCGAAACTAGTTTCTTTGCATAACCAAATAAGTTAAATTATTCTACCAAAAAAATGAAATAATTCTAGTTATATTTTTCATTAATATATTTATGTATAATAATATCTTACAAAATGATAAAGTTTGAGTTTAAGATGACTACTAAGAAAAAGTTGAATTTAATTATGGATCAAAACAAATATTACTTAAAAGTATATGGTATTAATTTTAATTTTAATTAGTGCGGCTAACTCCTTTTAAATCCTCCGTGTAATTTTTTGCAAATATAGTGATTCATCTTCACTGGAAACAATTAAAAATGGGAAGTCTAGAGTTAGCAATAATAGAAACATTAATTGTATATTTGATTGCATATAGTTTTCTTTTAAATGTTAATCTTAAGTGTAATTATTGTTTTTATGGGTTGATTACACCTATGTTTTAAAATCCGGACCGGACGTCGAACCCGTGGCCTTACTAAAATTTGAATCATTGAATTTCAATTAAAACCGGTCAAAAGGAAACTTGGATAACATAGTAGTCTGAACAGTTACTAAAATTTGAATCTTAACAACAATTAACTATCAATAGAAGGGGCTAATTACTGCAAGGTTGAAATAAATTATAAGGATTATTTGTAGGGAACGGTTAAATATACAGAAAATTCTATACAGGATTATTTGTAGAGAACGGTCCCTACGCGCATAAATTCTCTTTCAAATATAATACAACTATTTAATTAATTTTTGTAAACGTAAATTGAAGGAAATGGGAGATTTGTCATTTTGTTTACATTTAGTTGATAAACTTTTTCATTGTTAAACTAACAATTAGGAGAATTTAGTCTCTCAAATTTTAAAAAAAAAAGAGACTAAGTTAAAATTTATTGAACTGTGAAACAGTTTTTTTATCAAATCCTAACATATGCTACCAAAAATAAATATTTCACTTGATGAACAATCATCTCATCTCTGAAACAAGGTGAAAGAAGAGGTCAAAGTCAGAATTAACAGTGTGATGTCTCATCTCTGATTTTAAATCTGTTTTTTTTTTTTTTTTTTTCCTCTTCGAGACGGACATCATCAGAGACTTTTTGAATTGACCTTTTCCTTTATTTTCTTAGGAATGGAGCCGTTGAGGTAGCTAGGTTTTGAGTTGGAAGTGGCCATAGCTTAGGCTTGGGCTCCAGGTTTCCGCCCCAGTTAGCTTTTTCTCTGCCATCTGTTTTCGCCCGATTTTGGCCACCGCCGTCCACGTTATAAAAGAAAAATTGGTCACAGATGTCAAGTGATAATATATTAATTCTTGTTAGTTTTTGTATATAATATTAAAAATAATAAGTTTTGTTTTTAAAATAAATTCCCTCCTTGCGCCTTCTATCTCCCTAAACCCACATTTCTTCCTTACGCCTTCTATCTTCCTAAACCCTAAACCCCTAGCTTCTTCATTCTCAATACACAAATGGTTATATCAGCAGAAGACAGAGAATTACTCGCCAAAAGAAAAGAAGACGACAAAAAATTAAACATACAAGAAACGCAGCAGGGGGAGATCACAGCTGTTGAATCAAATAAACCGAAAACTTTAGGGACATTGATGGAATCCGAATCACTACCTGCACCTGCGCCGATAGTTTCTTCCTACGACAACCGGTTTCGGTCGCTCCTCAACATGGTTGACAAGCTACGCCACCTGAAGCTATTGGAAGAAGATATCAAACTTCCAACCATTGTGGTGGTTGGCGACGGATTTTCCGGCAAATCCAGCATTTTGGAGTCCCTCACCGGCATCAGGCTCAGAGAAAAACAACCGATTCCCACAAGAATCCCGCTTATTATAGAGCTGAAGAATGAGGCAAACCCCGACTCAGAGTTCCTCTTCTCGTACAACACTGATGGAAGTGGAAAAACTGTGTCGGCTGAGAAGGGAACTATCTGCGAGCACTTAAAGGACTTAACCGAGACTTTAGCTGGCAGTGCGCCAGGGATCTCCGACATACCGTTAACTCTTACTTACAGTAAGAAGGACCTCCCCAATCTTACCATGGTGGAGTTGCCTGGATTTACTCGAATTCCTCACGGGGATAAGGTGAACATGAACGAGCAGACTATTCCCATTGCAAGTCAGTATATCGGGCCGGAAAAAAACAACATAATCTTAAATGTTTTTTCAGCCGGTGATGTTGATTTCTCCGCTTCTCAATCCATCACAATGTCCCAAGAAGTCGATCATGCGGGCGAAAGAACTCTTGCTGTCTTTACGCAAGCGGATAAGTTTCCGAAAATCCTATACAAGATGGTTACCGCCTATGAGCTCAACGTCCAACTGAATTACATTTGCGTCAGAAACCGTATAGACGAGGAGTCGAACGAGAAGGCTCGGGAGGAGGAGGGCGATCTTTTCGAAAAACATCATCTACTGTCACAAATAGAAAAAGCTGTTGTCGGGATTGATCATTTGGCTGAAAAGTTGGTGAGATTACAAGCAAATATTATTCACAAACGTTTGCCTGTGATTGTAACTAAGATCAATGAGAAGTTATCTGAGCAAATGGAAGAGCTGAAAAAGTTGCCAAACCGTTTAAAGTCATCTGATGAAGCAAGGACTGCGTTTGTGCATATCTTCTGTTCAGCCAAAGAGTCATTGAAGAAAATCCTAATTAGACGGGAGTTTGATGAATATGCGGATGTGACTAATATGCATTGTACTGCTCGACTTGCAGAAAAGCTCAAGGAATATTCTCAGAAACTTCAATCGCAAAAAATTGATGAAGATGACAACAAAAATTTCTTAATGGATGAGATAAAAATTTTGGAGGAAGTAACAGGAATTGTGTTGCCCAATTTTCTCCCTAGATCAGCTTTCATCACTTTGATGCAGAAGAAAGTGAAGGCTATATCTAAGATACCCATTCATTTTGTGGTGGAAATATGGAGGTATATAGATGAGGTTGTCATATCAGTCTTGACGAGTCATTCTGAGAAATATCCTCAACTCATGTCATCAGCAATAACTGCAGCTCAAAATCTCATTGCTAAAAAGAAGGAGGAGTCGGTGAAATGGGCGAGAAAAATGATGGAAAATGAGATGGAGAGTGATTATACTTGTGACCCTGAGTATACTATTGTATGGGAAAAGCTTTTGTCTCGTCGAGATGATTTGATGAAAATCCTGAATGACGATAAGGAGCCCACAAAAATGAACATCGATGAGCTTGGAGAGATAGAAGTTAGTCATCTACGCAAGGTGGTTGATAAGAGTGTGGGAGATGCCTTTGATCTTAAAATGATGGTGACTTCTTATTGGAAAGTTGTGTTAAAAAGGATGACTGATTCAATGGCGCTTCACGTACTCTCCGGCATTCGGGATCTCGTCAACGAGGACCTTGAGGTGGAGTTTCTTAATCACTTAGGTACTTCAGGGAAAGCATTGGAGAGAACTTTGAAGTTGAAGGAATCTCCTTCTACTTATCTGAAAAGAAATAAGCTGGAGACAAGCATCAAAATGCTGAATGAGACCAAGACTTTTGTAACAAATTTCATGGAAATGGTGGCTAATGATTTTGAGTGAATTTGTATCTTTCTATGGTTATTTTGTTGATCTATCTTTGTAATTTTTAGAATTGACTACTTTTATTTTGATTCAAGGAAGCATTAGTAGATTTCAGTTTCAATTAATTTCACTGTTTGTACAAACTCTAGTCTCTTTAAAGTTTGAGCAGACAAATGTGAAAAAACCAAGAAACTCATACCATCATTGGAATAATTTTTCTATAATCTGTAATTTAAATAAATAGTTAAAATCTTTTGTCTGGAGATTAGGGAGAAAATGGATAGCTTTTGTGTCTTTTCTTCCCAGCAGGACATTGAGTTTGCTGTTGCTGCTTTTTGCTTTTTCTAGCAGCTTTTTGACTTTCTTGTAAAGTCAGAAGCTGTTTGAAAAATTGTCGGTTGAGGTTAATGCTCTGCTTGACTCGACGAACCGCCCATTCTTTACACCGGCGGATCCGATGGCTCCATCATCTGGTGGAATCTCATTTCTTCTCCCGAAAAAACGGTAATGGAAGTTTCACTAATTGCTTCTGCGTATTCTTATACAAGTTCCTGATGGAAAATAATTGTCAAATCAGCTTCTGTTTACTAGCATACGCAATTCTGTTCTGTTTTAGTATTAGAATATGCAGTTGAGGGGAGTATGGAATAGTGTTACAATTGTTGTGCTTAGGCGTCTAGATTAATAGTTGAAACTCAACAGGCAATGTATCCAAATCTCAAGGGGGCAAAGCATATTTCATCGAGTGAAATTTGTAATTTCCACCCCTTTACCATCTATAATTAACCTGCAAAGGGTCACTTGCACTGAGAATCTTTGGAGTACTTAACATATATTTTGAGATCATGATACACAGAATTCTTGATCTTAATCTATTTCACTTGCAAACCAGCCATGACGTTGTAGTACTACTAACATGCATAATTTAAATCAGAATGAATGGAACGCATTATATAAACTTTGCCATAGTTGACAACCTAGTTATTTGAGCTCATGGAAAATACGTTATATATCTTAAATAGTGTGGTAATCCCATTATAGTGTTGCACCAACATGTTGCTCCAGTTCGTCAGATAATTCTCCCTCCATCTCAAAGTGAATACCCTTGGAGTGATTGTTTTCTAACTGTTGGGGATGATCCGTGCATTGCCCTTGTTTCACTTCAAACTTTGATGGTGGAGAGATTGTTTCCTGGACACATGTATTTTCCTGCTAAAGCCCTGTGCGATGGTGTAAGAGGTTACATAGCATGTCTGTGTCCAAACCGTTCAGACAAAGCTGATGCACTCGACATTCTATACATTTGGGATGTGAAGACAGGTGCTCGTGAGAGAGTTCTTCTGGGTGCTGCTGCACATTCTATGTTTGATCATTTTCTTAAAGGTAATGAAAGTGTTCATTTGATAAGTGGAAATACTTCAGTTTCTTCTTTGGTTTTTCCGTTGATTGAGCCAACAAAGTTTCCACCTTCTCAACCGGTAGTGGCAGGGAAGGGGATTTCTCCAAATATTTCCACAAGAAGTCAAACTAAACCAAATGTACTTGAAAGATCAAGTGCTATGGGAGAAACTGGTGCAAAATCAGGTTCGCTCACATCAGTGGTCTTCCAAAGTGACAAGCACCCAATTAAAACCTCGTCTCCTTTTCCTGGAGTTTCCACCTTTTGTTTTGATCTCACTCCACTGATGTCCCTCTGTACTATGAATGAGTTGTTGGAAGCCGGTAACATCATTTGAGAAAGAAATAATGCGAAGGGTGCTGGAACAAGCCTACCTAAAGGTGATGATTTTCAGACGGTGAATTCTCCTCTGAAGGAACTTAGAGTAGAAATGCATAGTCCTCATCATGTGAATGGTAAAAGCCATTTTGTTTCAGATGGATCCTCTGCTTTTACATTAGAACATCATGAATGGGTTCATACACTTGAAGAATGCCTACTTGAATTCAGCTTATCGCTTTGCACTTGTGGAATGTTGATAATGAGCTTGATAACTTGCTAGTAACTGAAATGAAGCTCAAGAGACCCAATTATTTTATTGTATCTTCTGGTTTGTTGGGGGACAGGGGTTCGATGACACTAACGTTCCCAGATTCTGATTCAACTCTAGAGGTATTTGTGAATGCATTGAATTTGATTACATTCCCCTGACTCAATTTGTATCTAAGTACATGAATATGTTAATTTCAGCTCTGGAATCCTCATCAGAGTATTCTGCCTTGAGATCATTAACAATGGTGTCCATAGCCCAGCATTTGATCAGCTTACCTCATTCTTGCTCATCAGCCAGTAGGTAAGACAGTTTTAAACTACATGAAAACTATATGAACATGTTTAACATTAATAATTACTTTCTTTTGCTTTAGGTTTTT
This sequence comes from Verbena officinalis, assembly GCA_958496215.1. Taxonomy (NCBI): domain Eukaryota; kingdom Viridiplantae; phylum Streptophyta; class Magnoliopsida; order Lamiales; family Verbenaceae; genus Verbena; species Verbena officinalis. The sequence continues at coordinate 4,306,135 of OY292390.1, read as the reverse complement.
GCTGAAAGGTTTTACACTTGTTCAAGCATATCAGCATTTTTTTAAGCTTAGTCATAAAACTTTCTCCCATTAGAGGGCTTTGGCCCAGTGATATATGTGAATACAGCATGGTTTTTTTCCTTTTATGATTTCTTAACCACGTGTATTGTACAATTATCCTGCGAAGTGCAAACAAATATGAGTAACCTGTTTATTATGTTGAGTCATGGAATGACAGTGAGTTACCTTTCTAGCTTCAAATTGAACATGGATTTTTAGTTGCTGCTTTCTGCTTTTTCTAGCAGATTTTCGGCTTTCTTGAAAAGTTAGAAGCTGTTTGAAGAATTGTTGGTTGTGGTTAATGCTGCTTGTTATGGTTGTGATCTTGCTTGGTTTTATTTTGGATTGCTGCTGAGAGTTTGTTTTGTCCTAATGTTGCTGTTGCTGGTTTCACTTTTTCTTGATGCTGCTTGGAGGAGTTTAATGTTTAATAGAGAAGCTACTGTTGGTGCTTATGCTTGTGGTGAATCTGAGTTGGCTTGGAGTAATATTTGGCTTCTGAGTTGGCTTCTTCCTAGATGGACTTTGATTTTGTTGTTTGCAGATTCCTTGTTTGTGAAAACGGACTAATTAGAACCCTTATTGAGGACATAGATTTATAATGTTTCTGGAAGATCTCTGTGTGGGCGCGAGGGGTTCTTTATTTAATATTCATGTTCACTTAGGCTTTGCATTTTCCCTTCAGAGAACAATAGCAAGGGTCTCCACTCTCGAGTTTCAGAGGTGATATAATGAGATTGAGTTGATTCCCTTCTATCTGCATTATCCTACCTTTCAGTTCTCAGGTACACAAGTAGTTATTATTACTGGATAAAAGAGAATTTTGGCGAATTAAACATGACCAAAATAGTCAAAATCGAATACAGCATGATGATGTAGTAAGAAAAAATCTTTCTCCAAAAGTGACTAAAATTGTACATTTTTTAGAAGCTGCAATAACAATTGTGACATACAATATGTGGGAACAATGGGGTAATGAATTTCTATATAAGTTTCTGTAAACCAAATTCCACGTGTTGGTAACGAGCAAAGAATAGCAGCAACGAACATATAAGTAGCCACTCGTTTAATTTCACAGCATCAAGCGAAAATGCGAAATGAGCAACTCTATTTACAGTGCAGTTCAGTGCATCCACATGCCTCCGGAGAATTTTTCTGATACTTCATCAAGGAAGCAAACAAGATAAAAAATAAAATTGGAAAAAATAAAATAGCAATAAGAGTACCAATAACAATAACAGTAATAATAACGCTATTTCCTTCCTAAACAAAGGAAAAGAGGTTCAGGCACAGGACCGTAGAACTAAATAAAGGATACAGCTGTGAGGCAAGACTGCAAGAGCATCCATTCCTTTCATTTCTTCATTTAATCTGGAGAAAAAAAAAATGCCAGAAAAATAACTAAGAAAATGAACATAAATCACGGAGGATAAAAACTTTGTCAAACAAGACTTCAACCGCCCTGCTATGTCCAGTCCAAGTTCAGAAAAGTACGATTTGAACAAGTATCACAGAAATCCCAGGTTACAAAATTTTGTCCTCATTGTTGTAGAAGATACACCAGATGCAACAGAGGAACTGTTAAATCTACATTTGATCTCAACTTCATCAAAGCACTGAGTTTACAGAGCTGTATGCTATGAAGTGAAATATTACATGTTGCTCACTATGAACTGTGTTAACATAATTGGGATGAAAATCTTTATGGTATTGAACTTTTGCCTTCTCCAAACTGAAGAACCGATTTTTCTTTCATTTTTCTGTAGAAACTGCATACTGGTGTCGCAACTAATTACCATACAAATACCCAGTGGTTGTCTAATCCAAAATGATTTGGGGGAATAGATACCTGCATAAAAAAAAGCACAATTTTTCACGATTATGTGCATGAAACTCATGAGAAGAGTCGTCTACTCCCAATATAAGAGAACGGATGCAAGATCAAACCTTAGACAAGAGTTTATGTATCGATTTCCTTTTGTTGATGCATCAAGCACTGCAATATAACAGTTAAAATAATCAACTGTAAGATCCATATTACCATATATATACAGCTCATCAGCTAAAGATGAAAGAAACAAATTCCAACTGCACTGCAATAAAACTATCGAGACAAAGAAATCTACTATAATTAGAAAGGGTCTTAACAAAACCATGCATAAAGAGGACAGAAATGAATGCTGATATAGAAAAACAAGTAGAAGAGGATGTCTAGATCAAAATCGTTGTATGAGTTTCTTGCACCGAAGAAGCTCAATATGCACACTCCTTCACCAACTCCTCCAAGATTAGAAAATGCATATCATGTACATATTTTTCTGTTTTCTTAAAGAATTACATCAAGTAAAGAAGTTTATATTTACCACATTCCTGTAAACGACCGGCTGCATCACTGAAGCAGTTCATGTGATCAACTGTAGAGCTAGTAGCCTAAAAATTACATGATCCAAATTAGATCAACAGAATCAGATTATTTACTTTTGTTTTGGACTTTTGGGTAATTATTGTCCTTCTTACTTAACACATAAGATATCTGCATTTATTTGAGGATCAATGTTCCCATTGGCTTGAATTTCCAGGGTTCTTCTTTTTCTGTCTTCAGGGTTAAGTCAGTAGTCCACAAATATCTGATTTCATTCCCAAACATTTTCAAATATTTTTCTGATTTCCTTTTATGAAAATTTATTTTATTTCGATAAAGATTGTCTTGAGCATATCCTACCATCATCTTATTCTTTTTTTTTTTTGGTTTTCTACCATCATATTATTCATACGATGATGCAATGGAATAAATTGAAATTTGGCATCTAGAAGCGGTAAATTGAAAAAGTTACTCTAGAAAATAATAGGCAATTATATTGGGATATATGATCCTCTCCTATTTAAAAAATCACTCGAAGGTCCCTGGTATGAGTTTTGTTAATTCGTACGTCCACATTAATTTGTTTGAATTCTTTTAAATACTTCGTTAGAGGTTAATCTCATGATCAATAAAAAGATTTGAAAATAATATAAACATCTTTACAAGACGTCTTAAAATTAATTACAGAATACCCCTTGTTTGAGTTGGAACCGCATGAATTTTCTTTGAAAATTATGATCCAAGTTAATATAAGTCCAAACTGCCTTAAAAAGCCACGTGATATTTTTCTTAAAACGTAAAAATAATTCTTAACCATTCGAATGAACCACTTTATAAAATAATACGGGAAGCAAGCAATACATCCATAATCCATTAATACGATCTTCATTTATAATGAGTTGCAGAACAAAGTTTAAAACTCAAAAAGTGCAAACTGATTGATTCCCCACACAAACCAAAAGCAACAAACTACCAACATAGCCTAATCTTGATAGAACATAGTAAAATCATAACCTGATCAACATCGTTAAATTCAATCGAAATCAGTAACGACCCTATCCATGATGTTTGCAACGACATCCTTGGATTCCTTAAGCAACTTGATGCTTTTCTTGAGCTTGTTCCTTTTTCCAGAAACTGAAGGCGATTCCTCCAACATCCTCTCTAATCCATTCCCCTCGGGTCCCATTATCTCATTAATAATCTCTCTTTGCATTTCTTTGTTCACCAGATTTTGTATGCTGAAAAGCACATGCAAAGCCATGTTATCTACCATTCTCCTCAGAACAACGTCCCAATAAGCAGTCATTCTCATCTTCACATCAAACGCTTCTTGCACAATGCCCTTGGAACCACGCAAATGAGCAATTTCAATTTCTCCAAATCCATCAATTTCTACAGCAGAATAATTTGCATTAAGATAGGTCATGAAAGTACTTTGAGAAGCCATTAGCTTATTCCATGAAGCCATGTAGTCGGGATTGCATGTATAATCAGTAAGTTTTTCCATCTCCACAACATCAGTCACCCAATCAACTGATTGCTGCTGCTTCATTGAAATTAGATTCTTTGCAGCTCGTCTAGTACATGAAAGAAGCTGTGGATAGTTTTCAGAATGCCTCAACAACACAGAGACCACTACATTTTCTATGTAGCTCCAAATTTTCTCTATAAAATCAAAGGGTTTTATACAGATGCCATTCACCTTCTTCTGCAGCAAAGTAAGGAAAGCTGCTCTGGGGAGAAAATTTGGCAGCCCAATCGCTTTTGTTTCCTCCAAAACTTTTATCTCATCTTCCAAGAATTTTTTATCACCTAGCTTTTGAGATTGTATTTCTTCAGAGTATTTGTTGAGCATTTCCGCAAGTCTTGCGGTACAATGCATCTCGGCTTCATCAGGATATTCATCAAACTCTCCTTGAAGAAGAACTTTTCTCAAGGATTCTTTAGCAGAACCAAGAATGTGCATGAACGTAGTTATCGCTTCGGCAATTGAAGTTAAATGCTTCGGCAATTTATTTAATTCCTCAATGTTGGCTGAGAGCTTGTCATTAATCTTCCTAACAATGTCAGGCAGACATTTAACAATAATAGTGGCCTGAATTTTCACAAGCCTTTCGGCCAAAACAGGAATTCCAACAATTGATTTGTTGATCTTTGACAGCATAGGGTGAGTTTCGAAAAGACGGGCCTCCTCGGCCCGAGCTTCTTCATAGGACTCGTCACCTATGCGGTTCCTAACGCAAACATAGCCCAGCCCGATGTTTACATCATCAGCAGTGACCTTCTCGAGCAAGCCTTCTGGTGACTTATCAGCTTTTGTGACAACAGCCAGAGTCCTCTGGCCCGTCTTGTCCACACGCTGGGACATTCTAATGGACTCACAAGTGGAGAAATCAACACTTGCTGATAGAACATTTAAAATAATGCTTTCTTCTGGCGTTATGAACTCCATTATAATATTGGAGATCTGCTCGTAGATATCCTCAGGCTGGCCGTGGACAGGGACACGAGTGATTCCAGGCAAATCAACCATAGTCAGATCTGGGACGGCGTTCTTTTTCACGATCAGAGTTAAGGGACTGTTGGAAATCCCTTTCCCTTTGCCGGCGATTTCTTCTGTGGCGGAGCTAATGGCATCTGCGATGTGTTCCTCGTCAGTGGGCACTGTTTTTCCGTTAAACTCCAAGTACAACTCTGTCTCTGGATTTGGGTGGTTCTGCAGCCTCATAATTAGAGGGACTCTGGTGCAAATCCCTTGGCCTCTTGGTAGGCTGATTCCGGCCAGGGATTCGAGTACGCTTGATTTTCCGGAAGATTGGTCGCCGACCACCACGATGGTCGGAAGTTGGATGCCTTCTTGCATGATTTTGAGGTGGCGAAGTCTGTCCACAGTGTCGAGTAGTGGCCGAATCCTGTCATTGTAGGACGAAACAATCGGCGCGTCGTGAACTGCTGATATGCGTTCATCTGTGGTCTTCAGGAGAGCCATTTCCGGCACGGCGTTGATTGCTGGTGAGGAGATTTCTTCTTCGACAGTATAAACCCAAGAGCCCATCTGTTTTGCTCAAGAGATTACACAGGCTTTTTTGTTTTTCCTTTTGGAGAAAGAGATTACAAGGCTTTGGTAATTTACTAATTTATGTTTGTCTCTGTGTATTTTTGCCTATGCAATGATCGATGGTATTTATAATCTACACGAGTTAATATTGCTTAGGTCTTAAGTCAATCGCAGTTCCCCAAGTAAAGACCACAATTTACTTTCCATGGTCTTTATATTTCCTTTCCGAGGATATAAAATTATAATGGAATTTTTTTTTAACTCCTGATCTTTCCGATTTTTGACCGATTGTTTCCTAATCTTTTTTTTTTTTCCAACAAGTTACCTCCTCATTTTTTATAATATTTATAAATTGTCTCCTAAAATATATTTTCGGCTGAATATTCTGTCCAGATGCCAATATGTGCACCATGTGTGAGTCTCTTAAAGATAGAAACATCATTTAAACTTCAACCCGATCCTTTTCACTTGCCTGACAGACCCATATATTTTAATCTAATTAATTACTTGTATGACGATCTAGCTGCTATTGATCTAGTTTCCGTTGGACCTCTGCCTTCATCTTATTATATCATCATTCTACATCTTTTCTCAAAAATTGATTTTTTATAGTAATCATAACCGCACAATGAATAAGGAAAAAAATTCACCATAATCTGGAGTGTTGGGCCCAGCTCGTATTTTTTGTTTGCTCATACTTCTGACCATCCACGCCATGGTCGGATTGTAGGATAACAAGAAATAAATTGAGAAAGTTGAAGAAATCGCCTGACGATGTAAATGAGAGAAACCTTGATTTTTTTAATTGATTTGGGATAGCGAACATTAGACTGATAATTAATTATGTTAAAATATTTGGGTCGGTTCGGGCAAGTGAAATGGGTCAGGTCAAAGTTTAAATGACGTTTCTACCCTTAAGAACTCATGTGTGTTGTATGGTAATTTGTAAATATTATGAAAGGTGAGGAGGCAACTTATCAAAAAAAAAAAATCAAGAGACAATCTGCCAAAAATCGCAAAGGTTATAACGTAAAAAAAAATTTCCCAAATTATAATGACGTTGATATTTGGGAAAGTTCTTGGAAAATTTTTCGTTTTATGTGAAAGTTATATTTGAGGAGAAACATTTATTTTTTGTGATTTTCAAATTCTGGGAATATGTATTTTTTGTTTTTTGGACCACAAAATTTAGGAGTTTGACCGTGACTATTCATCTCCAAAGTCAGGGTATATAATTGACGCGCCAATCTTTCGGGATTTATAAAATCCCGATTTATAAAATATCGTTTAGACTATTAACCAATACAAGCCCTAAGAAAAACCTTCAACCACTTAAACCAATCCTATTGGTAGAAATATGTATATGGTCATAGTAGAATAATTTAATACCACCAAGTTGGATTATTTAGCCGTTGGATCTATGTTAGTTTAACTAAATGGGCTTTAGAATAAAAATAAATAAATAGTAGAATAATTTAATTAAATATTATAGTAGGATTTATAATGTGTCATACACACTATTATCAATTTTATATTTTATTATCATCTCAAAAGTATCTTCTACTATACTTAATATAATACATAAATCACATGATATTGTTTGTAAAAAACATATTTCTAATTATTCTACTCTTAATACGATAATATATGACAAGTAAAAGATTTGATTGGCATCACTAACAACAAAATTCACATATGAAGTATTTTTCTTTTCTGAAAGCCGAACAAATTGAACAATAAACCAAATATAAGAAAAATAATATAAAATTTAAACCCCCACTTATGTTATCTATCAATTGGAATACTAGTATTATTTAAAACTGAGTTGACCAAAAAAAAAATTAAAATTGACCCGAGTCTTTCCTAAGCATACACAAATGTTCCCAGAAAGTTTAAACTTTAAACACATCTACTGACAAGAAAGATTCCAAAACTGATAAAGAAAGTTTAAAAATGACACAACTACTTTGGTTCATAAACTTTTTCATTTTTCCTCTATCTTTATGATGAATTAAAGGCACTTTTTCATTTACCCTGATTCCTTTGTTCAGCTTTATAGTCCTTGTTTACTTTTGTTTTGGACTTTTGGGTAAATTATTGTCCTTCTTACTTAACACAGAAGATCTCTGCATTTATTTGAGGATCAATGTTCCCATTGGCTTGAATTTCCAGGGTTCTTCTTTTTCAAGGGTTAGGTCAGTAGTCCACAAATATCTGATTTCATTCCCAAACATTTTCAAATATTTTTCTGATTTCCTTTCATATCCTACCATCATATTATTCTTTTTTCTTTTTTTTTATATATGAATTATCAGTTTCGGTAAATCCTACATTAAAAACTCTTAATTCGGTTTTGAATTTAGTTACAGTTAAGACTCCTCATCCCTCCCAGCGAGTGTGTTTAGTGGGAATCGTACCTGAGGCTCTTCTCACAAACTCAGCTTGTGTTCCCAACTGAGTCGCACCACGTTAGTTTTTTTTTCATATTATTCATATGATGATACAATTTGAATAAATTGAAATTTGACATCTAGAAGCGGTAAATTGAAAAAGTTACTCTAGAAAATAAAAGGCAATTATATTGGGATATATGATCCTCTCCTATTTAAAAAATCACTCGAAGGTCCCTGGTATGAGTTTTGTTAATTCGTACGTCCACATTAATTTGTTTGAATTCTTTTAAATACTTCGTTAGAGGTTAATCTCATGATCAATAAAAAGATTTGAAAATAATATAAACATCTTTACAAGACGTCTTAAAATTAATTACAGAATACCCCTTGTTTGAGTTGGAACCGCATGAATTTTGTTTGAAAATTATGATCCAAGTTAATATAAGTCCAACCTGCCTTAAAACTCAGCACACATGTTATAACATTTGCATCATAAGATCATTGACAAACAAAGAATTTATGATGAGATTGAGATCAATGGGTTAAAAAAAGGTTAACTAATTAATCTTGTGCATGAAATACAGGAACAACAGAACTATAACAATTAACATGTCTGGTAAATCAACCACTGTGAGATCATTTTATCAATCAATGTCGAAGGATGAGTTGAAATGCATTTCCCTTGGCCTGCAGTTTCATTGGTGGCCATAACAATGGCAGCAGTAATATGTTCCTCATCAGTTGGGGACAGTTTTTCCATTGAATTCCAAGAAAAGAACTGACTTTTGAGTACTTGGATGATTTTGCAGCCTCATTGAAAAGGGGTCTTGCTTCTGGTTATCAGAAGGGCAAAATTTGGTCGGATATTTTTCAAGAAACCATGATCGAGAGATCGAAAAAGATAGTCAAGTTGGTGAGGAGAGAAAGAATATTTGGCTTAAAAAAATAACTCTCGTTTATATATTAACTATGTAAAAAAATATTTATTATTTTAATTTTAAAATTATAATTTTATTTTTTGACACCACAAAAAATTTCGTAAAATTACATATGGAGGGTCATAAGATAAAATTATAGGGATAAAGGTAGATTCTTAACTTAAACTAAAACTATCATAAATAAGAATATATTTAAAAATAAAAAATTAATTATTTTGATTATAAATAATCAAATTTATAAGTATAATTGATTTATTTGACTAAATCCAACTTTTATCCACGGGTAACTTAATTTTATTGAGTAAATCAAACTTAACATAATTCTAGAAGTTTTTTGAGCGTTCTTGTAGAATAATTTTGAAGATCAACCTCTATTGTTGGATCAAATCAATAGATATTGTCGATTTAAAGGATTAAAATTATAAATAATTTTATTGAGTAACTCAAACTTAACATAATTCTAGAAGTTCAAATCAATAGATATTGTCGATTTAAAGGATTAAAATTATAAATAGATGGTAAGTTTATTTATGACTATCCAAAAATTAAGTAGTTAGAGATTAAATACAAGTTTTACACATGTCACTAAATTATTGTGACAGGAGAATAGTGTGTGTATGTGTCGGTGTTCCATTAACAGAAACTACTACTTTTTATACATAGCTCCAAAATTTTCTCCACAAAATCAATTTTTATACATAGCTCCAAAATCTTCTCCACAAAATCTAAGGGTATCATAGATATGTCATTGACCTTCTTCTGCAGCAGAATATTTAGTTCCAAAGAGTAACTTTCAAGCATTTCGGCGAGTCTAGCAACTCAATGCATCTCAGTTGCATCTTGATATTCATCAAACTCTCCTCGCAAAAGAATTTTAAGGATCTATTAGCACAAACAAGAATGTGCATGACTTCATCAATTGAGGTGACATGCTTAGGAAACTATTCATCTCTTCAATGTTGGCCACATAGCTTTTCATTGATCTTCCTAACGATATCAGACAAACATTAAGCAATACTGGTGGCCTGGATTTTCACCAATTTTTCAGCCAATACGGGAATCCCAACAATGGACTTGTTGATCTTTGAGAGCAGAGGATGAGCCTGAAAGAGACGGTCCTCCTCGGCCCGAGCTTCCTCGTATGACTCATCACCGATACGGTTCCTTACGCAAACGTAGCCCAACCCGATGTTGTCGCCATACAAGTAATTAATTAGATTAAAAAGTTTGGGTTGGGTTGGGCAAGTGAAAGGGATCGGGTCGAAGTTAAATGACGTTTCTACCCTTAAAAATCTCACGTCTGGCAAACATGTTAACATCTGGACAGAATATTCTGCCGTGAAAGGTGAGGAGATAATTTGTCAAAAAAAAAGGTCATGAGATAATCAAAAAAGCGTATGAGTAAAAGATTTTTTCCCTTTTTATTTTGACAAATCAAAGCAAACAAATTTCAATTTGCTACTTTGCTTTAGTTTTTCAATATACTTATAGTTTAATTTGAATTATATTATCATATTTAATTTCTTTTGATGATTTTTTTTTTGTTTAAAGTTTTTTTCTTATTTTATTTTAATATAGTTAAAAAATCAAATTATTTATAGATATACATTAGAACTCCTATATGTAAATAATTATTTTATAAATAATTTTTTTGTTTGAATTAAATTAATAACTAACATATCCATACATAATCTTCAATTCCTTTTAAATTAAAATGAATAATACATAGTATATTTACACCCAAGATCTCTGGAACATTCGGATCTCTTTGCAGCCTCATCATTCAATTTGTTTCTATTTTCAGGAGATGTGTGTTTGAATACATTTCCAAGACGATTTTCTTTTCTAATTTATCATTGTAAATTATTGAAAAATCATATTTTTCCCTTTTTCATTTCCAAGGCTGGCTAGTGTACTTAAGAGGATGTAATTAATAGAAACATGATTGATTATATGATTAGGTGAAAAATGTGATCATTAGTTACAAAGACAATGTTCGCTTAGATTGACGAATATAATAAACAGGAACGATTTTTCTCAAGTCACCTTTAGCCCAACAAATATAAATTAAAGTAAAACGAAATTGGCAATTGAATATCTTTATGTTAATAACATTCAGGTGAATTATTGAACTATTTCGAAGCAATTCTTAAGGCGTTTCACTAAATCTTAATCAATGTGAGTTGCAATTTTGTCCATGATGTTGTCAACAACATCCTTGGACTCCTTAAGCAACTCGACGCTGCTCATTAGCCTCTTACGTTTCTTGGCAACAGAAGGCGACTCATCCAGCATCCTCTTCATCCCATCACCATCAGGTCCCATTAACTCCTTTATCACCTAACCTCCATTTCCATATCTTTACTCACTAGATTTTGAATACTATAAGTCAAATGCAATGCCATGCAATCCACCAATCTCCTCAAGACTATGTTCCAATATGCAGTTATCCTCATTTTCATATCGAACACTTCTATCAGCATCGTATCCTTATAATTATTACGTAGATGCGCGATACAGGCCTGTCCAAGTTCACCAATCGGAATTCTTGATGGCGTAGAACCATCATGGACAGCTCTTTTGAAAGCTTCATAATGAGTCATCAGCTTATTCCATGAGGAAATGTATTGAGGATTACAAGTATAGTCAGTAAGTTTTTCCATTTCCATAATGTCAACCACCCAATCAACCGATTGTTGCTTCTTCTTAGAAATAATATTTTGTGCCGCCCTTGTTGAGGAAGATAGGAGTTGTGGGTAGTTGTCAGAATTTCGCATCAATACAGAAACCAATGCTTTTTCTATATATACTCCATATCTTGTCAACAGAATCTAATGGTGTCTTTTGTATACAGTTTACCTTTTTCTGCAGCAGGGCGAGGAATGCAGCTCTAGGAGTAAAGAATGGAAGCCCAATAGATTTTGTTTCCTCCAAAACCATTATCTCTTCATGTAAGAACTTTAATTTTTTATCATTATCACCAAATTCAGATCTGAGTTCATCGGAGTAGTTATTTAGCATTTCAGCCAGTCTAGCTGTACAATGCATCTCCATTTCATCTGGATACTCGTCAAACTCCCCTCTCACAAGAATCTTTCTCAAGGATTCTTTACAAGATCCAAGAACATGCATAAGTGTGGCCATTGCTTCAGCTGCTGAGGTTAGATTCTGTGGCAACCGATTCAGATCCTCCAAATTGGTGCTGAGTTTATCTTTAATCTTCCTAACAATTTCGGGCAAGCACTTCAAAATAATAGTTGCCTGAATTTGCACGAGCTTTTGTGCCAATACATGGATTCCCACCATTGACTTGCTTATCCTTAAAAGAAGGGGATGATTTTCAAAGAGCGTGACTTCTTCAGCTCGTGCTTGCTCATATGATTCATCCCCTATACGATTCCTCACACAGATATAGCCGAGCCCAATATTGAAATCATCAGCAGTCACTTTCTCAAGCAGGCCTTCTGGAGATTTATCTGCTTTGGTGACAACAGCTAGAGTCCTCTGACCAGTTCTGTCCACGTGCTGAGACATTCTAATTGATTCACAGGTTGTGAAATCCACATTTGCAGATAAAACATTCAGGATTATACTTTCTTGGTGGGTTATGAACTCCATAATAATCTTCAATACCTGCTCATAGATATCCTCAGGCTGGCCCTGAACTGGAACTCGAGTGATTCCAGGCAAATCAACCATAGTAAGATCTGGGACACCTTTCTTTTTCACAACAAGCGTTAAGGACTTGTTGGAAATACCTTTCCCTTGGCCTGCAATCTGATCAGTGGCCATAGTAATGGCAGCAGCTATATGTTCCTCGTCAGTTGGCACTGTCTTTCCATCAAATTCCAAGAAAAGCTCTGGCTGAGAGCTTGGATGATTCTTCAGTCTCATTATTAGAGGAACCCTAGTGCAAATTCCTTGGCCTCTTGGGAGGCTGATTCCGGCGAGGGACTCAAGAACGCTGGACTTGCCGGAAGATTGGTCACCAACCACCACAATGGTTGGTAACTGGATGCCTTCTTGTGTGATGTTCAGGTGGCGCAGCCTGTCAACCACATCAAGAAGAGGACGAATCCGATCATTATAAGAAGATATGATGGGAGCTTGGACTAATCTGGGATCGGTTTCTTCTTCTTCCACACATTGTTCTTGTGATAAATGAAGGTCTTTTTTGTTGGGTTTCACTTTTTGTCTCTTGGAGGCACGCATTGTTAGCAGATTCCTTGTTTGTGAAAATGCGAGTAATGAGAACCCTTGTTGAGGACAGAGATTTATAAGGTTTCTGGAAGATCCCTCTGTGGAGGTGAGGGGTTCTTTATTCAACATTCATCTTTGGGCTTTCCATTTTCTCTTCCAAGAAGAATAGCAAGGGTCTGAACCTTTCAGTTGATTGAGTTCATTGGTCTATCTGCATTATCCAACCTTTCAGTTCTCAGATGCATAAGTAGTTATTATTATTGTACAAAAGTGAATTTGGGCTAATTAAACATGAACAAAATAGTAAAAATAGAATAAAGCATTCTGATGGAGTGAGAAAAAATCTTTCTCCAAAAATGACTAATTGTACACTTTTTACAAGATGCAAAAACAATTGTGACAGACATGTAGGTGGGAACAGCGGGGTAATGAATTTCTATCTAAGTTTCTGTAAACCAAATTCAACGTGCCGGCTACAAGGAGAAAATAGCAGCAATGAACATATTAGTTTATTTCAAAGCATCAAGGGAAACGAACAACTCTATTTACAGCAGAGTCCAATGCATCTACATGCCTCCTGAGAACTTTTCTGATACTTCATAAGGAAGCAAACAAGAATAAAAAATAAATAAATTGGAAAATAATAATAATAATAATAAGATTACCTATAACAATAACAGTAATTAACGGCATTTCCTTCCTAAATAAAGAAAAAGAGGTTCAGACACAGGACAGCAGGAATAAATAAGGATACAGCTGCATAGCAAGAGCATCCATTCCTTTCATTTCTTCATTTAATCTGAAAAAAATGCCAGAAGAGTTACTAAGAAAACGAACACAAATACGGAGGATAAAAACTTTGTCAAACAAGATTTCAACTGCCTTGCTATGTCTAGTCCAAGTTCAGGGAAATACAAATTCAATAAGTATCACAGAAATCCCAGGTTACAAAATTTTTTCCTCGTTGTAGAAGATACACCTGCTGCAACAGATGAGCTACTAAATCTACATTCTATCTCAACTTCATCAAAAGCACTGAAGTTTACAGAGCTGTACCCTATGAAGTGAAATATAACATGTCGCGCACTACGAACTATGTTAACATAATTGGGATGAAAATCATATTGTGTTGAACTTTTGCTTCTCCAAACTGAAGAAGTGATTTTTCTTTCGTTTTTTAGTAGAAACTGCATCTCGGGTTGCAACTAATTACCATACAAATACCAGTGGTAGTCTAATCCAAAATGATTTGGGGGAATAGATACTTGAATAAAACAACATAATTTTTCACGATTATGTGCATGAAACTCAAGAGAAGAGCCATCTACTCCCAATATAAGAAAAAGGGTACAAGATTCAAACCTCAGACAAGAGTTAATGTATCGATTTCCTTTTGTTGATGCATCAAGCACTGCAATATAACAGTTAAAATAATCGATTGTAAGAACCATATTACCATATACAGCTCATCAGCTAAAGATGAAAGAAAAAAATTCAACTGTACTGCAATAAGACTATCGAGACAGAGAAATCTACTATAATCAGAAAGGGTCTTAACAAAACCATGCATAAAGAGGATAGAAATGAATGCTAGTAGAAAAAACAAGTAGGGGAGAATGTCTAGATCAACATTATGATATGAGTTTCTTGCACCACACTCCTTCACCAACTACTCCACGATTAGAAAATGCATATCATTTATACCTTTTTCTGTTTTCTTAAAGAATTACATCGAGGAAAGAAGCTTATATTTACCACATTCCTGAAGACGACCAGCTGCATCACTGAAGCAGTTCATATGATCAACTGTAGAGCTAGTAGCCTAAGAATTACATGATCCTAATTAGAATTACAGAATCAGATATGAGAAAAAAAAAAAAAGATGATATAAAATTAGCTTCATTGCAGAAACGGAAGTTTTGTATTGATGCAACAAGACGAAAGATTCTCATCATAACCAAGTCCTGTACAACTTGTATTGATGGATTACTTAAAATATAAAACTAGCCTTATTCCATTTTTGACATTCTCAACCAGACAATATCTATAGATGAATAAAGAGAAAGCTATTAAGTTCACAATATTAGACAAATGACTCATAAAAGGCAATCAACAGTAATCCTCTTTCCATCACAGCTGGTACTACGATGAGCTCATTGATTTCAAGAAGAGAGGAAATGCAATAACCCGAATTCAGTTATTCCATAAATTACCTCAAAAGATTAAATACGAGCTAATGAAAATTTGTACTTTATTAATCTCCAGAATTAAAGCGAGATTTTAAACCGTTTGTACCACAAACGTGCATTTTCGGCAAAAAGTAAGACGATAGATTGAAGCACAATTATCGTTGAATTCGTCAAAACACTCTCCACAGTAAAATCTGTAGGTCAAAACATAGAACAAACCTGGGAGAGGGATAAACGGAGAGAAGCGAAGAGAGAGGAGAAACTCTCGGCGATCGCAGCAGAATCTCTCTCAACCGACTCCAGAGCTTTCAGAATCTCCTTGAGATCCGGTTCGGCCGACTCATTGCCATTTACAGCGTCTGCACCTTCCTGCGTTCCACCGCTGACTGTAATTTGCTGACTTGTCGCCGCCTCTGGACATGGAGCCTCTGAGCTGCCGTTGATCGTGCCTTCGCTCTCCATTGAGAAGATTGAGTGACGAAGCAGGAGAATACGGGTTGGTAATGACCCGGATCACAATCGGGTCGGAAGTTTATATCAGTGGGTTGCGTCTGAGAATTTGGGGAAAAATCAAGTAGGGGGCTCAGTGGCAGGTGATGTAATTAAAAGCAGAAAAATGGACATTATGGTAATACGCGTTTAGAGTCGTATATCTCTTAAAAAAAATAAAATGTATTAATTTGACATTCAATTAACTAATTTTGTGTAGATAGGTTGAAGTATTAAATTAAAGTTAAACTAGGTAGATTTTCTGAAACATTAAAATATGCCGTATAGTTTGATCTAGAACAAGGTAATTAAGTTTTTACGTTCAGATTGAGCAATATATTATCAAGCACAAGGGCATAATTCGTCAAAACCAAAGTTTAATTTGTTAGAAGATATTGCTAAAACCCAAAGAGTATCACAAAAAAAATTGACCAAAAAAAAGAAAAGTATCAAAAAAAGTTGTTTATACATTATTAGATATTTATGTAATATTATTTACAGATTAATATATATATATATTAAACCATAACATTTATAAATATGATATTAATAATATATTTTCAATTTTTGGCACATTAATATAATACATATTATATTTTTTGATGTTCATATTTGCACATAATTAATATATGATATAGTAATACCATATATCTATCATATTAACACAAAATATAATATATGTATTAGAGAAGTAGCCAGTGAGGATGCATCTAGCATCAACTCCATCCAAATATACTCAAATATTGTCGTAATAGTTCTCACATACAAAGTCAAATTGATGATGAAAAGTCGATGCTAGAATGCTTAATTAACATGAATATGTTTTACTAGAGTTGATCATCTCAAATTAGTTTTCTACAAAGAACACCTCAAAGTAAGCAGGCACACAATATCAAGCTCATATCAAAGTTCAATAATCAAAGAGGATATATAGATTCAACATTTCAGCATCGTATTATTATTCACCACGCATTACATGGTAAAAGCACAGGATAGTCCAAGGACCATAAAAGCATAGGATAGTCCAGTCCAAGGATCATACAAGAAAGAAATGCTGAAATTCAATCAATATATATCAGTAACAACCTTATCCATGATGTTTGCAACCACATCCTTAGACTCCTTAAGCAACTTGATGCTTCTCTTCAGCTTATTTCGTTTTTCAGAAACCGAAGGTGATTCCTCCAACATCCTCTCTAATCCATTCCCTTGAGGCCCCATTATTTCGTTAATGATCTCCATCTGCATGTCGTTGTTCACCAGCTTTTGAATGCTGAAAAGCAAATATAAACCCATGTTATCCACCATTCTCCGTAGAACAATGTCCCAATAAGCCGTTATCCTCATCTTAACATCAAATGCTTCTCGCGCAATGCCCTTGAAACCTTGCAGATGAGCAATATTAATATTTCCAAATTCTTTAATGCTTACAGATCCATGGTTCTTGGTAAGGTATTCAATAAAAGGACCCTGAGAAGTCATGAGCTTATTCCATGAAGCCATGTACTCGGGATTGCACGTATAATCACTAAGTTTTTCCATCTCCACAATATCAGTTACCCAATCAACTGATTGCTGCTGGTTCTTGGAAATTAGATTCTTTGCAGCTCTTCTTGTACAAGAAAGAAGTTGTGGGTAGTTTTCACAATGCTTCAACAACACAGACACCACAACATTTTCTATGTAACTCCAGATTTTCTCCACAAAATCAAAGGGTTTGACAGATATCGCCTTCACCTTCTTCTGCAGCAAAATAAGGAAAGCTGCTCTAGGGAGAAAATTTGGCAGCCCAATTGCTTTAGTTTCCTCCAAAACTTTTATCTCATAGACCAAGAATTTTTGGTCACCAAATTTTTGAGATTGCAGTTCATCTGAGTATTTGTTTAGCATTTCAGCCAGTCGGGCAGTACAATGCATCTCCGGCAAATCCGGAAACTCATCAAATTCTCCTTGAAGAAGAATTTTCCTCAAAGATTCTTTAGCAGAACCAAGCATCTGCATGAAAGTAGTCATCGTTTCAGCAACTGAAGTAAGATGCTTTGGCAACTTATTCAATTCGTCGATGTTGGCTGATAGCTTGTCATTGATCTTCCTCACAATATCAGGCAAACATCTAACAATAATGGTGGCTTGGATTTACACCAGCCTTTCGGCCAAAACAGGAATTCCAACAATTGATTTGTTGATCTTTGACAACAGAGAATGAGTTTCAAAGAGACGGGCCTCTTCGCCTCGAGCTTCCTCATAAGACTCGTCACCTATACGATTCCTGACGCAAACATAGCCCAGCCCGATGTTGACATCATCAGCAGTGACTTTCTCGAGCAGGCCTTCAGGAGACTTGTCAGCTTTGGTTACAACAGCAAGAGTCCTCTGGCCCGTTTTGTCCACACGCTGGGACATTCTGATGGATTCACATGTTGAGAAATCAACGCTTGCTGATAAAACATTTAAAATTATGCTTTCTTCCGGCGTGATAAACTCTGTTATAATCTTCGAAATCTGCTCGTATATATCCTCAGGCTGGCCGTGAACTGGAACTCGAGTAATTCCAGGCAAATCGACCATAGTAAGATCCGGGACACCCTTCTTTTTCACAACAAGCGTTAGGGAGTTGTTGGAAATCGCTTTACCTTTGCCAGCTATTTCTTCAGTGGCGACGCTAATGGCATCAGCAATATGTTCCTCATCAGTGGGCACAATTTTTCCGTTGAACTCCAAGAACAGCTCCGGCTCAGGATTTGGGTGATTTTGCAGCCTCATAATGAGAGGGACCCTTGTGCAAATCCCTTGGCCTCTTGGGAGGCTGATTCCAGCCAGGGATTCAAGTACGCTTGATTTGCCGAAGATTGGTCGCCGACCACCACGATCGTCGAAGTTGGATGCCTTCTTGCATGATTTTGAGGTGGCGCAGCCTATCGACGGCGTCGAGGAGGGGGCGAATGCGGTCATTGTATGAAGAGACAATGGGTGCATGAATTTGATTCTCCTGCTCTGGTGAGATGTTAAGAACACTCGGACTCTTCTCACACTCATCTATGTTGCTTTGGTTATTGGAAACAAGTCCACCTCCCATCTTTGGTTGTATCTCTGTGTTTTTTCTTGTCTCAATTTGTATGATTATCTCTGTGTTGTTGGTGGAATTATTGATGGAGTCCAGAGTCCTCATTTGGAGGTTATGTATTTATAGAGGTTTTTCTGGAAATTAAATAAATGATCATCGTCTCTTTGATTTTCCATTTTCTAGTCCTTTGGAGAATATATTACGTTCAAGTTCCAAAAAAGGACTGTAAATTGCAACTTGTAATTTGTAATACAATGTAATTAATGTACTTGAATACTTGATTAATGCGCCATTAAACCATTCAAGTTTCAACCCTTTCAGTTCTCATGAAGGAGAAATTTGCATACGTTAATTTTCTTCGTTCAAGAAAGAAAAAATCTCCAAATTCAGTTCATCTGTTTCAATCTTTATTATAGTGATTAAGAAGTAAATTCTTCAGATCGATCTAGAGCACATTACGGACACTTGAAGAGGCTGGAATCTGGATATATTTTTTTTGGAATCTGGATATATGTTATACTATAAGTAGGACGATCGAATAGAACAATTAAGAAGAATGGTTACAATTATTTATAATTTACTAAATTTTTAGATAAACTTCAATTACAACTTATTTTATTTTGTACAAACATGGAAGGTGTCAAATATTATCATTTGTAATGTTATTATATAAACTATAAGGCCGTGGTTACTTTGGAGTAAAGCCATGTTTGTGGGCTATAACATGCAAAATCTGCAGTTTCATGAAGCCTGTAGGAAAAGCCCAAGCCCGTGTGTAAAGTGTGATTTTAATTGGCATGTTTCAATTAACATGAGAAGCATGACTGTGGGTAAAATACAATTGTGTCCAAGATTTGAAGAAAATTACAATTATTTGCCATCTGAATCCATTTTCATTTGCTTGCCGACTGAACACATCTCGTTATGACGAAAAAATTGGGGGGAATTTTTCACATAAACCCTATCTGTAAGAATGAAATCCCACCATTATATTCTTCTTTGACCCGATTTGTTTCGAAGATCCCTGGCAGCACTGTTGCAGCACTACCCATGTAATTTCTTAATCTTCATTGTAGTCAGTGTTTCGGGCACTAATTAATCAATTTGTTTCTTGATGAATTAATTTAGGTACGCCGCCAAAGAGAAGAAAAAGTTTTTGAATTCCAATTACAGGGTAAACCTAAACTCTTCTTTCTGGATATACTTTTTTTTAGCTTTTTTTCAATCTTATGGAGCACGAAATTGCAGAACTAAAACTCTTGGTTGAAGAGGGATTAGGGTTTTTCATGGGTATGATTTAAGTTGTTGGAAAAGGAAAATTTGGGGACAAAAATGTAAAATTCTACTAAACATGCAATATCAGTTGTGTAAAAGTAAAAAGAGTTATAATTAATCAGCACTTAACATGAGAGAGAAAAAAGCAAGTAAACGAGAGACTAATGCTAAAACATGACATGCATTATCACACCTTCAAAAGTAAACGGGGCCTAAAGGATTAAACATTTTTTGCACCCGGCCCAAACTTTAGGCACTTTTACATTTTGGTATCCGAATTTGAAATTTTGAGTAATTGGTACACGTCTAAATTTTATTTTTCTTTATAAGTTCATGCCTAATATAATTTTTGGTGAAATCAAATGGAATATTTCATCGTATTACAAAACATATGAGTTGCACATATATATTAAGAATGACACAACAATATTTCTTAGTCTGATTAAGAAATCTCATGGCTATATAAATATATGATCCATTATATTTATATATTTTACCTCAAGAAATTACAGTTTACATTATTATTTTTTTTTGGTCGGATAGTTTACGTCATTATTATTGAATTATTAAGTGAAAAATTTCTTAATTAGACCAAAAAGACTGATTTGTCCTTCTTAATATACATGTACAACTCACATGTTTTCTAATATGGCGAGATATTCTATTTGATTCCACCGAAAATTATATTAGACACCAACTTATAAAGAAAAATAAAATTTAGGCACCAATTCCTCCAATTTTGAAATTCAAACACCAAAATGTAAAATTACCTAAAGTTTAGAGTGCAAAAAATGTTTTACACCATATAAAACACCAATGTCTCCCATATAAATCTATCTTTGACCATTTTAAGTAAATTGATAGTTTTAAAAAAAAATAATTGAAAAAATTGACCTCCAAATTAGTATTTATATTTTCTGGTCAATTATACTTGGACTCCTTAGTAGTATAGAAAACTACAAGTATATTGAAAAAAAGTATCTTCATTAAAAGAATAATTTCTGAACTTTTCATTATGCATCTGGGACTACCGCTGTAGTATGTTAAGTTTAGTAAGGTCCATCACTATTCAGTAATTTTGTAAAATAAAGCCAAATTGCATATTTTTAAAGTTTTTCAACTTATTTTCTATTTTTCTGTTTGAAAACTTAAAAGTTTCATCATTTATCTTTATCGTCCCAAAAAAACAAAAGAAGAACGTCTTGAAATGAAATTAAACGCGTTGAAAATCCCATTTATCAATTCCCGCTTGTTATGGTTTGAGGAAAAAACAAAAAACTGTCTCATAAGTTTAATAAATCTCAACTTAGTGCCTTAAATTAGTTTTTTAGGTCTGGATTAATTTTTTGGGGGGTAAAATTTTAGGTCTGGATTGATCCTCTTAAATTCTTTAATTCACTTTCCATTGTTACCTACTTACCTCCATTAACCTTTTGAAATGGGTGGCAATCAACTAATGCAACACATTTTGGTAGGAAAATTAATGCCCACTTTATATGATGTATCGAAAAAAATATAAAACGAAATATCAAATATTATTGATGATAAATCAGCTCTATTATCAACAAGATAAGTATTAAAGTAAAATAAAATAAAAGACGAAAAAAAGAGGATAACAAGAAAATTCGTATTAACTAAGGAAGAAAAAAAAATCAAGTTAATTTAGCATACACAAATAATCAATGAGCCAATTTGACCCAAAAAAATCAATGAACAAAAATAAAAAATGTTTTTTTTATAACATTGACCAATACTAGGGAAAATTGAAATCGAACTACAAAAGACGAAATATTTTTAATGTATATACATCATGAAATTATGCAATTTGCAAATCAACAAAAAAGGAATTGAATACTAAAATTAAAGACCATTATTTTTTTCGAAAATAAATTAAAGACCATTCAAGTATCATTTTTCATGTTAAGGTTTGTATTCGATTCTTTGCAATAACAAAGATCGAATTGTATGCATGTGTCAAAAAAAAAAAAATTCCAAGCAAATCGTTGTTGGAATTAATTTGATGGAAATATCAAAATATTAGAAAATATATATAGAATTATGTTTCCAATACTAAGGAATTTTGAGGCGTATTTCTGGGACCAAAATTGTATATATTTCTCACCAAAATTTGCTTTTTTTCAAATTTCCTTTTATTAAGTTTAGTGTGTTAACGACAGTAGTCATCTTTCTTGGATATGAAAAGTTCTTTTTCCATAAGAATGCAAAGGCAGCCTTTTGGAATATTGGTTACTGCTACACGGATAGTGTGTTCTGCACGCTTGACTTGACAAGAGATTCTAGCAACACACTATCCAATATTTACCTAATATATTATATATGTATATCTATTTATTTTATTTCAAGATTATTCAGAAATCTTGACATCAATATTCTTCGATTTTACCAAGTAACCTCATGATAATATTCCAATATTAAGATATAACACCATATAAATTCCTTAAAAATTAAGAATAATAAATAATTTTTTCCACTAAAATATAACATAAGATAAGAAACTAGTATAATTACTCCATTGCAGTTGATCAACCTGAAGATGTTCCCATAAGCACTAATATCAATGCCATTATGTCCAGGGACTCAGGGAGAGAAAAAGGAAATGAAGACTTCGCTTTCGAACTGATGCTAAAAAGATTTCCAGGACATTCTTGGTTGATAAGAAATCTGAAGTCTTCAAAGTTAAAACTGAGTTCTCCACCGCATCTTTGAAATAGCAAAAAGTATACAGACGCCACAACTTATTAGAAAAACCTTGTTTTAATCTCTTGAACAAAACCAATGGCCTCACCATTAAAAGACAACGCGGCGAAGATGAGCCTACTGAAGATCCAAGACGAACAAAAATTTGCTTTAACAACACCAGCCCATGTTGCGCCGATTGTTTCTTCCTACGAGGACAGGATTCGGCCACTCCTCGACACCGTTGACAGGCTGCGCCAACTCAAAATAATGCAAGAAGGAATTCAGCTTCCAACCATAGTGGTGGTCGGCGATCAGTCTTCCGGGAAATCCAGCGTTCTGGAGTCCCTAGCTGGCATCAGACTCCCAAGAGGCCAAGGGATTTGCACCAGAGTTCCTCTCATTATGAGACTGCAGAATCATGCAAATACTGAACCAGAGTTGTTCCTGGAGTTCAATGGCAAGATTGTGCCGACTGATGAGGAAAATATAGCCGACGCCATAATCTCCGCGACGGAGGAAATCGCTGGCAAGAGGAAAGCTATTTCCAACAACCCTTTAACGCTTGTTGTGAAAAAGAAGGGAGTCCCGGATCTCACTATGGTGGATTTGCCTGGGATTACTCGAGTTCCGGTTCACGGCCAGCCGGAGGATATTTACGAGCAGATTTCCAGTATTATAATGGAGTTTATAACGCCGGAAGAGAGCATAATCTTAAACGTTTTATCAGCTAGCGTTGATTTCTCGACTTGTGAGTCGATCAGAATGTCCCAGCGCGTGGACAAAACGGGCCAGAGGACTTTGGCTGTCGTTACAAAAGTTGATAAATCTCCGGAAGGCTTGCTCGAGAAGGTTACTGCTGATGACGTCAACATAGGGCTGGGCTACGTTTGCGTCCGGAACCGTATCGGCGACGAGTTGTATGAGGATGCTCGGGCCGAAGAGGCCCGGCTCTTTGAAACTCATCCTCTACTCTCGAAGATAGGCAGGTCTGTTGTTGGAATCCCTGTTTTGGCTGATAAGCTTGTGAAAATTCAGGCCACGATTATTGTGAGATGTTTGCCCGACATTGTTAGGAAGATCAATCACAAACTATCTACCCATATGGAAGATTTGAACAAGCTCCCGAGTCATCTAAACTCAATTGCTGAAGCAATGACTGCATTTATGCATATTCTGGGTTCAGCCAAAGAGTCATTGAGAAAAATCCTATTGAGAGGTGAATTTGACGAATATGTCGATGCGACTGGGATGCATGGTACTGCAAGATTGGTGGAAATGCTCAACAAATACTCTGAAGAATTACGATCCCAATAAAATTGGTGACCAAAAGTTCTTGCTCGATGAGATAAAAGTCTTGGAGGAGACAAAATCAATTGGGCCGCCTAATTTTCTCCCTAGATCAGCTTTCCTCGCTCTTTTGCAAAAGAATGCGAAAGCCATATCTCCAATACCCTTTAATTTTGTGGATAAATTATGGAGCTATGTAGAAAACGTTGTTGTCTCAGTCTTAATGAGGCATTGTGACAACTATCCTCAACTCCTGTCAGCAACAAGAAGGGCAGCTCAGAATCTTGTTGCCAAAAAGAAGCAGCAATCGATTGATTATGTGGTTGATATGGTTGAAATGGAGAAGTTCACTAATTACACTTGCGACCCTGAGTATGTTGCTCTATGGAATAAACTGATGTCTCATCGGGAAATGTTAATGTCGATTGTGAAGGACCATAAAAAGCCCACAAATATGCATATCGATGATTTTGGAGATATCGATGTTGGCCATTTACGCGACCATGTTGTTATCGTGCCAGAAGCATCCGATCTTAAAATGAGGCTAAGCGCATACTGGAAGATTGTTTGTAGAAGATTGGTTGATTCGATGGCGCTGCATTTGCTCTTCAACATACGAAACCTGGTTAACAAAGATATGGAGAAGGAGATTATCAGTGAGTTAATGGGGCCTGGAGGAAATGGATTGGAGAGAATGTTGGAGGAATCGCCTTCTATTTCCGAGAAAAGGAATAAGCTGAAGAAAAGCATCAAATTGCTCAAGGAGTCGAAGGATGTTGTTGCCAATATCATGGATAGGGTTGTAAGTGATTGAATTTATCTGATGATCATCTTATGTTTTAGCATGCTGATTATGGTTTGGTTATCTTAGTACTTCATGGCTTTTGGTTTGTGGTGAATCAGCATTGATTTTTGAACTTTTGTTGTGAAGCTGATTGATGGATTAAGATTTTATGAATGGATGCACTGCTTGCTTGCTTGCTTTCTGTATTATATTTTCATTTAACATGACATGTGTAATTTTACTTGATTGCCATAGTTTGAGGTTCACACTTCATTGAAGTCTTCGTATATATGGTGTGGTCATTAATATATAGAAAATATGTACATTTATACTAGCGTGTATTTGTGTATTAGGTATGATGTTGGAGTGAGAAGTATGAGAGATTTAGAGGAATTATTGACTATTACATTTAAATGAAATATGATTTAGATGTGGTCATTTTTATACAATATTAGACAGATAAATGCTTCAAGTTACCATTGTAGCTATCATGATTTATGATAATTCCACCAAAGACTTCGAAATTATCAGTATAATCGCAACTATTAACAGGTAATAAATTTGAAACGTAAAGTACCAAGTGTCAAAGACGCACTTTAAATTTCCAGGAGGCAGCCACGGATAATTACTTCCGACCCCGCTGTTGTCCGGGTTATTACAAATCCAAAATCCTAATTCTCATATCATCACTTGGTCTCATCAATGGAGAGCGAAAACACGATTAACGGCACCTCAGACACTGAAAAAAAAAGCAGGCGTTTTTCTAGGGAATTTTGACGAATTTTGTAGAGAATTTTGAGAGATTTCCGAGGAAAATAGATACCGTGGAAAAATTCTCATCATAAATTATTTTCGAGGAAATTCTCTCGAAAAATAATTTCGAGGGATTTCCGAGAGCAATTCGAGGGATATTCTATATTATATATATTTTTTAAAGGATTTTTCTTGGTTTTCCCTCGGAAAATATTTCGAGGGAATTTTTTAATATTAATTTATTTATTTTGGTATTTTTTTCTCAGAATTCCTTCGAAATATTTAGTCCCTTGGAAATATTTTTGAGAGTTTTCCAATGGAATTCCGAGAGAGTATATAAAATATATATTTGAATAATTTTCTTTCGAGATAATTAAATATATATTTTGAATATTTTAGGAAAGAAAATAGAAAACCCAAAATTAAGATGAATGGTAACTAGAGACCCTTGATGTTCATCTGGAAAGGAAACTGTAAAGCCCAAGTGAAGATGAATGTTAAATGAACTTAACAGAATGAGTGTAAATCTAACAGGCCTTGATCTCATTGGACTCATTTGGGCCCAAATTTTAACTGGACTTTGTATATATTTCCGTACGTACTAAGTGGACTGATCATTAATTCATTATACATCATTCTAGAATAAAAGTGAAAAAGAAATAAAAATAAGGACAATAAAGATACCGCCAGTATTTGTAATTATTAGACAAGAGTTAAAAAGCAAATAAAGAAGAGTGTGAGTGTGACAGACCCGGCGGCTTGATATTCTTTTCAGTAAATAATCAAAATAAATAAACATTACTTTTTGGCCAATAAGACATGTTCTATCCTTAAAAATGGCCTTCTCCAACTAATAATTAGCCTAAATTGAAACAAGACACATTCCATGTTTAGACATAATCACCATGATTAATTAATTAATTAAAAACAAAAAAAAAAACAAAGGCACGTTATTAATGTAATTAAGCAGCATTATCTACAGTTCTTGTTTGTTAAACCTAACATTAACGATGCTCTTGTAATTATAACAACTTTTGTAAAATATCTGGATCACATCGACGAGTCGTGGACTAGGTCTATCGAGGTAATCAATGGTTTTTTTTTTTTTTTGGCTT
Organism: Verbena officinalis; assembly: GCA_958496215.1. NCBI lineage: Eukaryota > Viridiplantae > Streptophyta > Magnoliopsida > Lamiales > Verbenaceae > Verbena > Verbena officinalis. The sequence goes on along the minus strand of OY292390.1, from coordinate 4,279,486 downwards.
TTTTAATTTGTATATATAAGTACGACTTTTTTATCTTCACGTTTTAATTGTTACCACTTGCTTTTTTATTTAAGGTTATCATTTTCATTTTTCGCTAACGACAAGCTCTTTCATTTGATTTTTCCACATTCATGTATGAGAACGGGTATATGGGGTGTTCATACACTCAGTTCATACAAAAATTATTCCAATTACAGTACTATGTTGGCTTTACTGCTCTTCATTTTTCTTGAAATTTGTTTGTTGTGCAGGAATTTTATGGATTCATTTGTATTTGTACACAGATGAACTTGACATATCCATGTGGTAGGCATGCATATTTATTTCTGACTTCTGACCAAAGGATCTCTGTTTAAAATCCTTTCTGCCCTGAAAACTTCAACTTATGTCAGTTTTTGCAATTAACTTAAAATGACGACACCGTGTTCACATGACAACTCTATTATATGATTTTCAAAAAAAAAAAAAGAATAATTTTTATACGTGTGTGTGTGTGATCAGGACGTGTGTTACAAGTTACAAATTAAAATTGTCTTGTTTGCTTTTTAGTGCCAAATTATTAGTTTCGAGTATTGAGAATCTTGAGTGTGCACTCCGCAGTCTAGTGGTTGATAATAATTACATCTTTCCAAACCCATCTTTTAAATGCCATTTATTGGATTTGTCTATTCCCCCCCATTTGCCATCAAGATGTGTAAATTTTCGTCATATCCTTTTTTTGGATTAAATTTTTTTGTCTATCTAAAACTATCACCACTTTAATAATTTGTTATTTGATTTTTTTTCTTTTAAGTTATGATCTCATATACACATTCTTTGAAATTATCTGTACCTGGCTTTTTGTTTGCTTTATTAGTTTATTATAAGCTCTTTTAAATGAGAAAAACAAGTTAGAGAAATTAAATTACTTGTCCCTAAATGTGCAGGGACAAATGTTATATTATCACTTTATAATTAATTTTTTTTTTTTATCATAGTGCTCTTGGAAATAAGAAGAAATTATGTTATGTAATCTAATAATTTTGTAAAATAGAGAAAAGCAAGCACTTTTGATTAAAAATTAAAATTATTGATTAGCCAATTTAGGGGGCGACCGCCCCTGCCCCTCCATGTGGCTCCGTCAGTGTTTCCACCGTTGCCACATTTTCCTGAAAATGACTATATGTAATTTGACTGTTGACATTGATTAGCGGCATAAATTTAGCCGCAGAAGTGCAGCTGAAATTACTGAAAAAGCCCTCACTTTCATTAAATGTCACTTGAAAGTTAGTAGGTATATTATTATTATATTAAAATATTAAATTCATAATACATCACATAGGGGTATTCACGGTCGGGTTCGGTCGGTTTAACACTAAAAATGTCACCCGATCCAATAAAAGTGGTTTCACAAAACTTCAAACTGTTCCGGATGAATTATTTTGCCAACCCGAGCAGTTCGACTCGATCGATTTTATAGCATTTGGCGAGCAGATTTGCGGTCTTGCAGATCACTAATTTCTATCAATAAAAGAAAGGAAATTACATTCATAAAAATAGAACTTGATATTATTAGTTTTCATATTTTAGTTTTTGAATTAAAAATCTAGCTAAAGTTTGGTGACTGAGTTGATGTTAGTCACAGAGAAATAATTCTGCATTAGATACAAAATAGTTGCAGGTCTTTTTTTTATTTTCCTTAGAAAAATTAAAGTTTAAAGTTATATACATGAATTTTAATTCTTTATCAAAAATGTAAACTAATATAGATGTTGTTTCGTCATTTTGAAAGGGGGGAATGTGTTACACAAGAATTACAGAAATTGTTAAATACTAAGATCAATAAGTCAAGCTAATAAACTTTAGCATAATATTATATATATATAAACGGATTGCAAAAAAACAAACTGCTAAAAAAAATAAAAATTTTAAAACTGTCGGGTTGTGGGCGGTTCGCTCGGCTCGGGCGAGTTTGGCGGGTTATTCGAGTTTATGTTCACCCCTAACAGCACATTCATCTTACGATTTACATTTTTATAATTTTTTTTTTATGATATGTTATGTAGGTCAATTTTGATTTTTGAGATCGACCTATGCCAAAATATTAAAACTAAATTAGCTATCTTCTTATGGAAGCCACCATTTCATAAAAATAATTGAGTATTTGGTTTTTTTTTTCAAGATTTTTTTTACTTACAAAAATAATGTAAAAATATATCTTTAAATACTTGTAATTTCTAACCTTTTTTTATTTTTAATAATCAGAAGTTGAATTTCTAACCACTCCCAAAATACTATAAGGAAAAATATAAACTTAGAGGGAAGGAACTTACAGCCCTTTTTCAACCACTAGATATGCTACATAAGAAAAAAAAAAAAAAAAAGTGGCCCCACGTAATTAGGATTAATTAATAATCTATTATCCCCAATTATCACACAAATTTAGTTATTTCACTTTAGAGATAATTGCAATCAACCCCCAACGTATAAAGAAATTTGTATTTCTCCACCCAATCTTTGAATTTATGTTTTTAACTCCTAATCATTGTTATATTTTTACTTAACTACCTTTCACCACAAACCACTTTTCAAGAGAATATTTCAGAATATTATGTTCAAATTATTCAATCACGGACCTATTTTTTCAATTTTCAATGATTCATCTTTCAAATTATTATAAGCCTCAATTTGAAATTTAATTAATCTTAATTCATCGGGTTACTTTTTTTCTCCCATTGAGCGGTTGGAAAAAGTTGTACAGTACCAAAAGTTAATAGCTTTGGTCAGATTAGCACAATTGGATTTAGAGTTAGGGTTTAGGATTTAGGTTTTAGGGTTTAGAATCTAGGGTTTTAGGGTATAGGATTTAGGGGTTTAGGGTTTATGATTTAGGGTTTATAATTTTTTTTTTGGTAACATACGTATCTAATAACATTGTACAAAATCATAAAATTAAAAGTAATGTATAGTGCTATAATATCACATCCTCACCAATCAATAATGGTGTAAACTATAAAAAAAAATCGTATTATTGTATCTGTGTCGTGTTCGTGTTTCATAAAATTTGGTTCTAAGAAAACTACTAAAAATAGTTATATTAATTTATGGGTCAAAATAAATATATTTAAAGTGTATATTGTTAATTTTAATTTTAATTATCCAAACATCTCATTGGTGGGGCCAACTTTTATTCATTGGGTGTATTTTGTGGCTGAAAAAAGGGCTGTGCAATCCCTGTAAGATTAGCAGGACTGATACTATAAATAGACAGAGAATAATTAATGAGTAACATACCCTCACCAGAAGCACCGGGAAACAGCGAGTAAGCTGGAAAAGTGAGAGAATTAATGGGGAACATATATATTAAAATCAACTTTTAATTTACAAAAAAAAATAGTCTGATACAGAAATCTGATTTATCTGCTCTCAGCTCTCAAATATGAAATAACCAACGGTTAAATTCAACTTTAGAAAATGAATCTTTTTAGACTAATAAAACGTTTTGCATTTTTTTATGGTTATGAAAATTAAATTTAAGTAGTTTTTTTTGTTGGCTATCCCACATCGAATAAAGACCTAACTCTAAACTATTTTATAAGCTTGAGCAACTCTCATCTCATTAGCTAACTTTTGTGGATGAGTTAGGCTCAAGCATCCTGACTAATATTTTTATATTATTTTTTCCAATTTAAAAGCATTATTTTTTAAAATAAAAAGGCATGGGTATTTGAGTATCTTGGACTAGTACTTGTTTACACGTGCTGTTTTCCTTGCCCGTTTTCCGGGGATACGACCATAAATTCATCGGATAATAACACGACTTTAGCTATCAAAGCATTAAAATCAAATGAAAAAATGCTATGTGTCCAATATTCTATACAAAAGGTGCAATTAGTCATGATACGATATTATTGTAACATATTAAATAGTTGAAATAATAGAGTTTTAAATTAATTTGGACTCCCTATTAGTCTTGGACGGTTCTATGGTTAGTCACGATTGTACATGACTAATATTAGTCACACTTTAAGATGATGACAAGTGTTACTGAAAATTTCTTATAAATATGATATCTCCTAATTTTATACAAGATCCTACTAACTAAATAAAATTTCTCTCTCTTCCTTTTGCAAAATTTGGTAGTTATTTTTTTCTTTAAATATAGGATTTGTAGTATAATTTCTTTTTAAATAATTCACCTTCTCATTTACGCTAAATTCAGAATTCTGATGATTATAATTTGAAATTAACTCATATTATACGATTCATTTTTCATCCAATTCATCTTTTTCTAATAATACAATTATATTATCTTCATATTTTCTCTCGTCCAATTAATTGATATTATTATTATTATTATTATTATTATTATTGACTAATTAAATAGACATAGCTAACTAAGCCTAATGAGTTATTATAATATTTTTAAATATACCATTTACATTTATTTCAAAAAATGTAAAATTTCTAGATAAAAATTAGTAAGTATTACTAAAATACGTGTAATGTGTAGTAGGCGTTTCATATAAATAGTACGAACAAGTATAATTCCTGTAAATTCAAAATATTTACAGAAGTGAAAGCATATTTTGAATTTTCCATAACATTCATGATATTATATGATTATTATGAATATTTTTTCACGTTCATCTGTAAATTATGTTGTTTATTAAATACACTAATGGTGCATCTTACAATGCTATATTTTATGATAGTGTATTATATGTAAAATATAATATTAATCTAGATATTGATCTGTAATTTTTTCTATATAGTACAAAAAAGAAAAAAAAACAAGAGAAATAAAATATTAATACACTAAATAGAATACCTAATATTAGAACTATATTATTAGTTGACTATTTTAACTAAAGGACGTGATAAATATGATTTATTATGTAATTATGTGAAATTTTGTAATATTTTTACTTTATCTGAATAATAGGAGATAAATCATACAAAAATAAGTGGTTCAGATTACATCTATTATATCTAATAGCTAAAATTAAAGGGAACTAATATCAGTCACCTACAATCATTGACTAATAGTAGAATTTTCCTACTTAATTTCATAATTTATGTCATATGGAGACTTGTCGACCAAAAAAGATTATATTCTAATACAAACTATACTATATTTTTTGATAGTAATAATATCCCGATATAATTGTAGCATCCCTTTATTATTAAATAAATTATCCGATAAACTAGTAAAAAATCGAAAATTAGAAGCTTCTTTTCCCTTTTTATTCATGATAGCAAATTAATTAATTATAGTCTTGCAGTTTTTGGTTTTAAAACTTAGATCACATAATCCTCATACTACTCGACACTCTGTTGAAGACTGAGTTAGACTAGAATTTTTTTTTTTTTTTTTTAATTAGACTGGAAACAGTTGAACATAGACAAATCATAGAAAAGCGATTCAATTATTTGGACCGAGTAAAACACCATTTTTCAAATATTAACAAAATCGTGTTCTCTTTGGTGACGTATATAGCCTTCCTCCATTCACCGCATGGTCTTCGTTACCAACGTACGTATTTGTATGCCAATAATAATTTAACTTTTTCCTTTTTTTTTTTTAGGTACGGGTATGTCAATAAACAACAATAATAAATAAAACTAAAAAACAAAAATATCCTAAAAAATAAATACATGAAGTAACGAGATTTTTCTTTACGGCTTTAGTTACCAATAAAATTTGAAGATATCACGGATGATATTTAGAGGGCGTTTGGAAATTCTATAAAAAAAATTACTTTTAACAAAAATATTTTTTTTTTCAATATTTTGGGTTTCAAATATTCCAATCTTTTGCTAAATTTAAGTAGAAATAAGTTAGAATTCAAAAGCATGTTGGGTTCTGATTCTAGATTTTATATATTTTTATAATTAAAATAAAACTTTAATTAGTAGTTCTGTTAAACTTAGAAGTGATTCTCAGTTTTTTTTTCCAAACACTCAACTACTTTTAAATTTTTTTTCCAAATACTCCATACTTTTACTATTGCATATTTTTTCAACTTTAACTTTTATAGAAGCAGTAGAATTTGCAAACACTATCTTCCAGTATCTTGAATCATGAATTCCTCATTTGATGTATATCGAATAATTGATATCAAATCTTACGTTTGGACCAGCTCTAATATCTTAACGATTGATGACAGTATTTATGTCGTTATCTTTACACGCGCGTATTTCATTTATTATTAATAATGATAATGTATTCATAATTTTAATCCATGGTTAGTTAGAAATTGAAAAGAAATAAATGATATATTGTTCTTAATTATTAATTCTAGTGGAGGGACAAGGACATGGTGGTGCCAATGTTGTCTCTCCACTCTCCACTAATTAATGACTTGGATCATGATTCATGTGCATTCAACATAATAATTCTCTTCTTCCCATTATCATATCTATTATAATTATTAGGTCAACTACAACTCACATTAGATCTTACACACGATTTAAACATAAGTTTGGTATCTCAATTTTCAATTTAGTCACTTGATTTAAACCAAAATCTAAGATAAATCTCAACTGTTTACCATAAAATTTAAAATTGTTTGAGCACTGACCTTGTTGCCATATCGCAACCTAAAAAATTGTGAGTGAACTCATTTGTTTTAGGTATAATTTCGTTTTCAATATTGTAACTATGGCCATATAGCATTTCGATTCTAAGGTTTTTCAATTACTCAATCAAGTCCTATAATCAATAAAATAGTCCAATTTTAATTCTTTGCCCGTTGGATTTTTGAAATAAGCTGGAAATTACCACTTGACATTTAAAACGGGAGATTTTTGAGTTTTGGTGGGAAATTGTTTGGATGGCGTCTAAGTAATGACTAATGACTAGTAGAATCTATTGTGTATTTTACCACATGTCAATTTAAAAAACAAATATTTATTAAAAATTAAAAAGCAAACTTAAATTCCAGTATAACTTTTTAAAAATTAAATGTCATCCTCATCTTCGAAGTTATCTTCCAATTTAGATTTATTAATTACTACTTCTTAATTATGGTACAGTACCAAAAAAACCATGTTGTACCATCGTACTTTATTAAATACCTATTTAATATTAAATATTAAAAGAAAATGGTATCGCGGTATCTACATTATATTGTGTCCTTGGGTGGATTAGATTTTTCAATTACTTCTCTTTGTTGTTTTATTACTTTTCTGCTGCACTCTAGCTCTCTTGCTTTTATCAATTTATTATGTCCAAAGTCCAACCACCTAATTGGCCTTATTCAATTTTTATTTATTTTTTCTTTTTCTCTTTTTACTTGGTCTCCCTTCAGGTAACTCCCTCAGCAGCCCCTTATTTAGGTGATTGCATACATAGATAGATGCTTGCAGCTTGCAAGCCAGGTCTTGATTTCCATGTTCATTCTCTTGAAGGTGCTTTTCATGTGTTTTATGTTGGATCAAATGCCATAACTCCAGATCTTTAATGGTTGTCCATCTTTTTCGCTCTTTTTTTCATTCAATTATAAAGCTAGTCTTTACAAAAATCTTGGCATAATGCCATATTTTATCTGATGGATTAAATGTTATGTGATATGCATACACGCCATTTTTACCTTCTTTTTTTTGTGCCGGCAGTCAGCATCTTCTTTAATTACCTTATCAACAAATCTCGCTGTTAGCCCACAAAAGATCCTATTTTTGATATATGTTTTCAATCAAGTTGCCAATAGTGTGAAGGCGGAAGCCAAAGGGCTTTTTTGACATGAGCGCTGAGACTTCTTTTAGCAATTGGTTAACAGTTCTTACACCATTTTGAGGATGAAGAGTTGAAGTCAACAAAATAAGCTCTTTCTTTCTGGCATAGTTTGGCTCTAGTATGTATAGCAGCCTTGAAACTGAGAATATAGTAGTATTTTTGAGCTGGTCAAACTTTTTTCATTGATTTTTTGCTTTTCCTTTTCAGAATATTCCTTTTTTAATACTTCTATTTATATGTTTAGGTAGAGAGGTGACAGAGCTCAAGAAAATGGCTATTGGAAACCAAAACCAAATAGAAGTTCCACCAAATCTAAGGAAGCAGCTTGCTCTAGCTGTTAGAAGCATTCAATGGAGTTATGCAATCTTCTGGTCATTTTCATCCAGACATCCTGGGTAAAGCTCCCATCCTCTGTACTTTGACCCTACCCCACCCGACCCCGCAGAAAAAGGTTCCAGATAAATGAAGGGATGTTTAAAAATATGATCTTTAATCTGAATAATTCTCCTTTCTTTCTTGTGTTCTTGTCTTTCGCTTTTGCCTTGTCGCTGACTGAAAATTTCTGCGTTGTGCCGATAAGTTTTGAGGCAAACCATGTGTAAAAGTTTTAAAGACTAGATTTTCATTTTATATTTTTATGTCTTTTCATAAATTTGTGTTTCGAGAGACTTCTGTATTAAACCTCATTTTTATGTTTATCTTGATGAACTTGGCTTCCCCCAGAAATGCATATGCTACAGTAGATTCTTCACATTCGAATCTGATTTTGATGGGCCATCTGCTTTAGACTCCCACTATTGATGTTTTCTGTTGACCTTCTCTAAACGCAGATGAAATCTGTATTACATTTAATTATCCCTTGATAAATTAAGAAAACCAATTTTCTGGGATTACTAAATTACATTGATTTCTTTTGAGAGGCTATTTAGTCCTTAATATGGTTTGCAGTGGAAAAGTTTATGAATCATTATAGTGTAGCTTTGTGGTGGATACATTTGAAGATCATCTCTAATCTAACATGTGAGAGTGGAAACTTTTTCAGGGTGTTGGAGTGGGTTAATGGGTATTATAATGGTGATATTAAAACAAGAAAAACTGTTCAGGCGGGCGAGTTGAACCCAGATCAGTTTGGATTGCAGAGAAGTGATCAATTGAGAGAATTATTTGAATCTCTATCACTTGGTGAAACAAACCCTCAAGCTAAACGGCCTACAGCTGCATTATCCCCTGAAGATCTCACAGATGCAGAGTGGTATTTCTTGGTCTGCATGTCTTTTGTGTTCAATATCGATCAAGGGTAATTTGTTCTTGCCATTTAATAAATCCTTAATCCATTCAATGTGATTCTTAAGAGTTTTTTGAGTTTGTGATACATAAAAGAAAGAAAAAAGGAAAAAGAAAGCAAGTTTGTTGTAAAGTTAAGTTGCAAATTGACCATTTTTTTAATTTTCCATACATAAGGGCCTTAATAGTCCTCGTTATTTTTGTCGTTCACATAAATAAGAAGAATTACAGCATAATAGATGTATTTATTTCATGACTATCTTGTCATTATGCCATTTGTTGTCTGGTGTCTTCTTGTGGGCCTGAATTTTTGGCTGCCTAATTTCTGGACCATAAGCTAGCTTTTGATGCAGCAGCCAAAACAACTAGTTTGCTTTTGGTTTTGCTTTTGATTTCGAGATTTGAAATGTGCCAAAGTTTGACCGGTTTTCTTGTATTCTAATGAAATAATTTTTTTATTGAATATGTGCCAATTTGAACTGATTATGTCCATTTGTTGAATTTGTGAAGGTTACCTGGACGAACATATGCCAAGAATCAAACAGTGTGGCTATGTAACGCTCATCGTGCTGACACCAAAGTTTTCTCTCGTTCGTTGCTTGCAAAGGCATGTTTTAATAAATAACTTTGCATTGCATAAACCGACAAATTATTTGTTTGTTTTCCAATAATTTTCTGAAGTATCTAACTTTTGTTGCTTCCTGATATTTGCATCTTATTGGCTGGCTCGACTTGCATTGCTTTCTCCAGAGTGCACAAATCCAGGTAGTTATGCTTTTCTCTGAACTTAAAAACAATTTCAAATTTTTTGTTTAATGATGCAATTTGAGTTTGACAGATTAAACTAAAACATAATGCATTGTTCTCAACTTGCAGACAATAGTGTGCTTTCCCCATTTAGGAGGTGTGATCGAGCTGGGAGCAACTCAACTGGTACGCCACTTCCGTATTACAAATTTAATTTCTTAATTTCACTAAAATCGAGTATTATTTTTAATATGGAAATTTAATATGCTTTCCACAGGTTGCAGAGGATCCAAACCTGATTCAGCATATAAAAACCTCGTTTCTTGAGAATCCTAACCTAGTAAACAACGATGACCTCGATCATGCTATTTTGCTTGAAGATGGTCTTGATCATCTTTTGGATTGTCCAGAATTGGAAATTAATTCTCCCAACAACTATTCAAACGAATTTGCAGATAATGTGCTAAGAGAGGAATCTAATTTAGTAGAAGACGATGCTTCTCAAATGCAAAGCTGGCCATTTATGGAAGATGCAATCAGCAATTGTCTGAACAATAACTCTATGACTTCAAGTGATTGTGTATCTCAAACGTTTGAAGACCCTGAGAAGGTTTTCCCGAAAATTTCAGATGAAAAGAAGGAAACAAACAGTTTCATGCATGAAGCAAACAATCAAGTATGCAATCAGCATAATGATAATAACAACAACGTTGGTCATTACCATAGTGTGCTTTCGAATCTTTTGAAGAGTTCTGATCAGTTGATTCTCGGCCCGTACTTCAGAAAAGGAAGTAGAGAATCTTCGAGCTTTGTTAGCTGGAGGAAGGATGGACCCCACGTTTCGCAAAGTGGAAAAAACCCACAAAAGTTGCTGAAGAAAGTGCTTTTTGAAGTAGCAAAAATGCATGAAAATTCCCGCCTTGAATCCAGTAAACAGAAAAGCAATTCAAAACAAGAAATTGAGGAGACAGATAAAAATCACGTCTTGTCTGAAAGGAAACGTAGAGAAAAAATAAATGAGAGATTTTCAATTCTTGGATCATTAGTTCCATCTGGTGGCAAGGTAATTAAATATTTTTATGTATTTTTTAAAAATTACCCAAAATGTTCCCCATCACGAACAACGTTTATGGAAAGAGATTTCTTTGGCTTTTCTTGTTACAGGTTGACAAAGTATCTATTCTTGATCATACTATACAATACTTGAGAGAGCTTGAGAAAAAAGTCGAACATCTTGAATCCTATAAAGAATCCATGGAGATAGATTCAGGGACGAAGAGCAAACCTCAGCATGATGCCATTGAGAGAACATCTGACAATTATGGCCCAAATATAATCAATAATACCAAGAAAACATCAACAAACAAGAGAAAAGCTTGTGAAATGGATAAAGTAGAATCTGAAAACAAAAGGGTTTCTTTAAGAGATTCCTTGACAGATTATATAACCGTCAGTATTTCAGACAAGGATGTGTTGATTGAGATGAGGTGTTCCTGGAAGGAAAGTGTATTAATCAATGTTATGGAAGCTGTGAAGAAACTACGTATGGAAATGCAAAACGTTGAATCTTCCAATAATGATGGGATTTTATCCATGACTGTAAAAGCTAAGGTAGGATATAAACATAAGAATGTGATTATGTGTTTTTAATTTTAAATGGATTATATATATATATATATATATATATAGCATGATAATTTGCTAATGGCTTGAGTTCGTGATTTGCAGTGCAAGGGATTGAAAGCTCCATCAGGTGGTGTGATCAAACAGGCAATTCAGAAAGTTCTCAAGAAGTGTTGAAGATGATGCTCAGAATCTGTGGAGTTGTAATTTTTGTAGAAATCTGTATTAAGTTAGCCTGAACAATTAACTGCAGGGATTTTTCGAGTAGAGCAGTCTAGTTAATTACTTTTGGAGTAACCTATTTTCTTGATTATATTTTTTTATTTTTTATTTTTTTCCCTCTGTTAATCACATGGCTTTCTTTCAACTTTAAATGAAGAAAGACACAGAAAAAAGTTTGAAGCTGAACAGGATTGTCAGTCAATATATGCCGAAGAGTATAACTACAGCATGAAAAATGGGAAAAGTGATTTCACTTTAATCAGAAATCAAGATCCTTTATTTTTCTTTGTTGCTCCTTGTGAAAGATGGGATTCTCTTGAATTATGGAACCCAGAAAGCCCAAAACATATAGAGCATCGGAAATGCCAAAAGCTTGTTGAAATTATTATTGTAATTGTGTAATGAATTGAGCACTGTGTTGTTTAGAAAACCACGTTCAATTAGAAAAGTTATATATGGTACATAAAAAGTAAGTTTCCGTTTTATTTCTGAATAAAAAAGGCTTCATCTTCATGTGCTTTCCATGAGAAAAGCTGTGAAAACTTTTACAGACTCTTCACAAAATAATTGTCATCTTTTAGCAGAGTTGTAGAGGGACTGGAATTCTAACTACTCGTTTTCTGGTCGATAGTGGCATAGTAATTTACTTCTGACACATATTAAGACAATTAATTTAGGAGCAACGTTCAACAAGTCATAATTATGGTTAGGAATTTATTATTGAATTGTGAGATCGTGACTATTAATTACACTCACTAAATCCAAGGAGAAGACGAAACATAAAATTATTAATTATTTTAGTCAAAACACTTTTTATTTTCTAATGCTAAGTGCTACTGTGCTAACAATAGAGAATCTTTTATTAGAAAAGTGAAAGCTCTTTCCGGGGGAGAATGAGATGGATCATGTATGCATTATTCACGTGTTGAATGTCCTTTTGTATGTCATTTACTGCAATATAGTGTACACATATTATTATGGCTGAATTACATCAACTACCCTAAGGTTTTAGCTAATTACAATTCAGTCCCACTATTTTTAGAATTTACAAAAAACTCCCTCAATTTTCACTTTAAAGCAAAAGTATTATTAATGCCCCCAAAAACCACAATGATTTCAAAATTTACATTATCTTAGTTATTTCACTCTCATCACAATCAGAGATGAAAATAAAACTCAATAAGAATTGGCTACCAAGTGGAGAAGACCACATGCTATTTTGCACAAGTAGAATGATGGGTTGCTCAATTAACATTTCATCATCAAAAACTTTAAAATAGTTCAAAGCAAAATTACATCTGAAGACTATTAATTACCTTAATAATCGTATCTGATGCAACTTCTGCTACTAATTTCAATAAATATTAGGAAAGCTTCACTCAAAATTTCTTAAAGATGAGAACAATTGGCCTAAAAATCATTCCCACTCAATAGTAGACGGAGGCTTTGAAGTAATGTCTAGAAGGACTCTATTTACACCGGGAACTTCATTGCAAATCTTTGTCGATAGATCAGCAAGAAACTTGTGATCAAAGTAATACCTAGACATTTTCAAATCGAGAATTACTACGGGAATTCGATATAAATCATCATAAAAACAAAAATAATCAATCTGGTAAAAGAGTACATACCAATCAGCAGTCATTCCATCTTGACTTGTGACAGCCCTAAGTGTAATCGCGAAACTGTGTGTTCTCTGATCGCCTTGAACTCCAACAGTTAGTACTGGCATGAACACAGCAAAAGCTTGCCATATAGCATCATAAATCCCAGCATCTTTAATAGCTTGAATGAAAATCTCATCTGCCTGAGATAGTCCAATATAAATGACAAAAAAGGTAAGATTTCTAGTCCAATATTTCAAATAGATTGAAATCAGTTATAAATCTATATACTATTATATACCTTGCGAAGAATATCCAAGCGATTTTCTAAAGTAACATCACCAGGAACACGTACAGCAAGGCCAGGCCCAGGGAAAGGGTGGCGTTTCAAGAAGCCTTGTGGGACCCCCATAATCTTTCCAAGTTCACGAACCTCATCTTTAAAAAGAAGTTTTAGTGGCTCGATAAGTTTCAACTTCATGTCCTTTGGGAGCCCTCCAACGTTATGGTGGCTTTTGATTGTGTGAGAGTGGGTCCTACCACTGCCAGGTGGAGGGCAGGATTCAATCACGTCAGGATATAAGGTTCCTTGAACCAAATAAGCAGGTTTTGTTCCCAATTTTTTCTCTAAATCATGGCCGAAAGCATCAAAGATGCTAATGAATTCACTTCCAATGATTTTTCTTTTCTTTTCAGGCTCTGTAACACCCTTTAGCTTGCTCAGAAACTGCTCTGATGCATCAACACAAGTAACGGGTAAATGAAGATCCTTCTCAAAGGTCTCCATTACTCTTTCCCTCTCCTTATACCTAGAGAAAAGAAGAAAGTCAGAATAAGAGTGACTATGAATCAAAACAAAAGGAACTTTGTTAAAACAGAGCATTTAGCCTCACCTTAATAATCCATTGTCAACAAAAACGCAATGAAGCCTATCTCCAATTGCCTTGTGGACAAGAGTTGCTGCAACTGTGGAGTCCACACCACCAGATAATGCACAGATGACATGCTCGTCAGGTGCAACTGTGCTATTAATGACTTTCAGTTCTTCATCCAGAACATCTGCCATCGTCCAACCAGCAGTGATTCCACATATGTCAAAGAGGAAATATTTTAGTGTGTCCATTCCTTGTGGTGAATGTGTTACCTGCAAAAAATTTTATGAGATCATCATAACGAATCCTTTTGACTTTTCACAACAAGGAAGGAAATTTTCCCCAGGAACAATATTTAAAGAAACAGATATCACCATCTTAATGCATGAACAAAACAAATATCCACATAATCAAGAACTTTGATAGTAAGAGGAAACCAATGTTCTAATAAACATCTGCCCCTACGGATTTGGCATGCCCTCATAACAGACATTCCCTGGAAAAGTAACAATTTTCTAAACCAATACATGTCATCCTGAAACCAACCAAAGACTCCAACTGATTCACAAAGGAAACTTAAACCTTTTTTTTTTTTTTATCACAAATCCATCATGTTCAAAAATTAAAATAATACCTCAGGATGATACTGCAATCCATAAAACCTCTTCCCTGGATTCTCCACCGCAGCCACACCTCCCTGTTTACTCCTCGCTACAACTTCAAACCCTTCCGGCAACTTCACGGCCTCATCACCATGACTCATCCACACCATCTGCGTATCCCCAGCCTTTTTATACCCAAACAACCCACCCGTTTTCTCTACATGAATCTCCATCCTTCCATACTCCTGCTTCTCCCCAACCCTCACTTGGCCGCCCAATTGCTGCACAATCAACTGCAGCCCATAGCAAATACCCAAAACGTGAATCTTTTTCGCCTCCACGTACTCAATGAACCCAGGTGGAAAACACGGTGCGTTGGGCGCGTGAACGCTGTGGGGTCCGCCGGAGAGAATGATTACCCGCGGGTTAAGGTCAGTGATTGACTTCAACGAGGAGGTGCCATTGACACAGAGAGAGAAGACATTGAGGGCACGGATTCTTCTGGTGATGAGATGAGTGTACTGCGACCCAAAATCTAGAATCAAAACCAGATTCGTTTTCACGTCTTGAGCGTCCATTTTGCTCGGAGCAGTTTTACGGATTTGTGGAAGTTTTGCAGGACAGCGAGCAGAATGTGAGAGGGGCTGAGAGGGTTTAATGTCAGGGGGGGCTAGGGTTTTTGTAAGAGGTTTTTATATGTGGCGGGAATGCCTTTTGGCATTTGTTTATACTTTATTTATCCACAAGAACAAAAAAGTACTCATATTTTTTTTTTCAAATCAAAAGAATGGGATAAAGTTGTGAATTATTTATTTATTTTTTGAAAATTGAACTATTATTTGTTCTTTAGATTATTTTCAGGCTTTTGATATTCTAACAAGATCAATAGTATTTTTAGGTTTTAAATTTGTTATAGGTATGGAAAGAAACTCAAAATGGTATATTAATTTAGAAATATATTATATTTCAGTTTCTCAAATAGCAATTTACTAATATTTGTTCCACATTGGAAGTAATAATCTTCAGTTTTGAAGGGTCAGTCAAATTATATTAAGTGCTTGTTGAATTTTGGATGAATAAATATATACTTTCTAAAGAGTCCTCCATAGCACCGGTAGCCAGGAAAAACAAAGGGTTCACAAGAAACATTATAATATACATTCAACTCAACAAGGACAAAAAACAGAAAATTTGATATTATGAACAAAAGATTATCTTAACTATGAAACTCCATAAGAATATCCAGTATGGATTCCTCAAGGATATTTTCTGAAGTGTCGATCACAATTTGCTCACAATCGAGTCGAACATCGAGCCACGACCTACAATCTGCCACGTCTTTTGAAACAAGCTGATCCAATGTTCTTTTCTCGGTTCTAGGAAGCAGATAGAAGTCAGCTTCTTTCAGTATCTCATCAACCACAAGGTCTGCGAGTTGAACACGTTCGACTTTTGGTCTTAAGGATGGGAGCCAAGGAGGAGAGCAGAATTGGGATTGACATATCTGTACTAGAACTTCATTAATATGATCAAATAGAAGTTTAGGATCAAAATAAGCAGGCAGAAACTCCACTTCATCAAATAAGGATTCATGCAGCAGTTCTTGATCTGGTTGACATCTGATTTCTGACAGCAGATACCAATTTAAACAGGACGCTTGCAACACCAGATGCACGTACTCAGAGAGGTGATGCTGTTCTTCTATGCAAGAATGTGCATTGATTTGTAATGGCTGAAACGAGAATTCATCAAAGTCGAGACGTAGTGGTTGTAATTTCTGTCCATCTGGAAAATGGTCGTGATTTTTTATTAGTAAAGTAAAAAGAGGAGACATTTTCTTATTTATGTCAAGTTTAATAGATATTTGTCCAAGAAAAATCCTGATGTTTGTTTGTTTTATGAAAAACACACTCGAACCTTGAAAATTACAAATACCACCCTGAGTCAACGATTGTGAACAATTTTCCGTTAGTTTTAGAGGGGTATTTGTTATAGTTTGCAACCTTCTAGGTAATTTTCGTTATGTTTTAGGGTTTCAAGGTATTTTTTGTAAACGGCATAAACTTGAGGGGGGTTTCGTTACAGAACCCAAGTTTAATTACCAGTTTGAGTTGTGGTGCTCGGAGGACTGTTGGCATCTTCTGTGAAAAATGGATCAAGAACAGAAACTGGGCTTTGATGGTCTTCTTGATATTTAATGCTTGAAGGAGTAGATGGAAAATCATCCCCTGTAGATGTTGATGCCTCGTTCTCTGAAAGTGACTCCTGCAAAGAAAAATCATTTTAGCAAAAAGTGATACCAAAGAAAAAAAAAAATTCTAAATTAAAATCAGTGTTATGCATTCACGACCTTAACACAGACAAAGAGATGAAGAACTCACCGATATGGAAGGTCGTACATGACTTTCATCATCTTTGTGTGATTCTGTTGTTTCAATTGTCACTTCTTCAGTCTTTGATTCACCTGGAGAAAAATGCAAAACTGGTGAAACATCATATTACAGAAGCCCATAAGTATGTATATGCATAAAAAGGACAATTCTTACATTTAGAATTCATGTTGTATGTCACAGAAATATCAGTATCATGCACATCTCCATCACTGCTTGGAGCAAGAGGTCTTGTTTTGGAATCCATCGTCTGTAACATACCATCAAATCTGCTGTAATCACCACGTGATATAACTTGTGGTCTTTTTGGGCTAACGGGCCAGAAATCAGGCTCGGGGGACAAAAGAATCCGTCCCAGAGTTTTGGGGGATTTTTGGCTGATCTCAGTCTCCACAGCATTTACATTTTTCAATCTTGTCGAAAGGTGCCTTTTTGCCTCTATAACTACATCAAATTCCTTTCTCTTAGAGGATACAAATATTGACGTGTCTAATTTCTTGCGCACCGTCTCAGTCACACAAGCAATATCCGAATCTGTGTTGGATTCGATATCTTCTTTTACTTTTGTCCTGGAACTGGTGGAAGAACTGAAAGACCTCCTGATTTCCACTCCACCACATGTGCATTCATCTCCAGTTCTAAAAGTTGATCTCTCAATAGAGAGTTTATCTATTTCAAAATCGTTCAGCTCTTTTCTGGTGCCTCCAAATGTATATTTCAGTTTTTTCTTCATTTCTCTGAAGGAGAAGGAAGTTGGTTTATTATCAGACACTCTTCTCAAACTTTTCTGAGACTGCAGGGACGAGCAATGGCAGTCTATATCTTCAGAATGATTTGCATTTTGTGGGGCTGGCTTTAATATTACTATTTTATTTGAAGGCCTGTAGGTATTCTTCTTCATTTTTCCTTTTTCTTTCTCTGTTTGCAAGTGGTGCAAGTTCTTCATGAATTGATCCTTGTTTGAGTTCAGCACTTGCAACGCATCAGTGAAGGAATTGGACTCGGAGCTTCTCCTTTCTTTGCAGACTAACTTTCTGTCGATAAAGATCTGATCTACAAATGCTTTGGCACTCATCTGAACTTGCTGCATGTTAAACTGATCAACCTCGTCATACTTTACGAAATGGTTACTTCTTTCAAAATATTCAGAAAGTGTGCTGTTTTCGTGGTGATTCTGAGCAGAGACTGTCTCTAATATTGCATCAAGAGTGAGTTTGTTTAAAGATATTTCAAATGAAGTTGACTGATAAGCTTTCGGGCTGTTCTTCCTTGCTCTCGACTGAGTTTTCATGAGATGATCAACGTGTTCAGAATTCATTTTAGCATATGGCTCTCTCTTAATTATACTCTGTTTGGTATTATTCTTCTCAAAGGGCATATCTGCTTGAATGGAATTGACACGATTTCTCATTTTACCATCAACAGTGCCACTTCCCAAGTCTACCCCGCTCTGAAGCAAAATAAATGGTGATTTTGTTATTATTTGGACTTGATAAAGAAATACGGAAAATATCACAAAGTAACATAAAATATTCCAACTCTGTATTTCTTAAAGGACAAGATAGATCCACATATCACGCATTTAAAGATCCCTTCATTATTTAGTATCTTAAAAACATTTTGACTTGTACTTGGTCTTGAGAAATTGCTTTTCATTGAAGTGAGATCTGTAGCTTTTTCACTTCTTAGTTAATGGTATCTTGTAAATAGTACAGTACAAATATCCAAAGGTACATTTTAGAGAAAATTTTGCAAGATTCTCAAGAATAATTAGAAAGTAAATTTGGATTCGGATGCAGTAAAATACCAATCAACTGAATAGAAACTGATTTCTTACCTGAATTTTCCTACATTCTTCGTCAAAGCTCGTAATTTGCATGTCAAGCTTTCTTGGATACTCTGCAGGCAGGTTATGATCACAAACTTGACAAAATCCATATAAAAGAGTAATAAAATGCATTGCAAGCTCGTATTCATTTTGTAATGTTAAGATGAAGTTATACTAATAACTAGTTCAACTTTGAAGAAAGGGGTCATACAAGATATTGACATTTACACAGCCCAATAATTTACCAGTTCCATTTAATATAGCCAATTGGCCTTGATACATAATAATGGCATCACCTACCACTATTGACTCATAAACCAACCATCAACAATCAAGAAATGTACATCATCTGTATTTTCCTCAAAGTGAGTGCCAATAATTGGTCAAAAACTCCACGTATAGATTCTGAAAAATGGAGTACGAATTTAGGATTATTACCAAGAATGTGCTTGTTCACACGCCTTCCATTAGAGATCATCTTAGGACCCATACTACCTTGGCAGGATTCAAGGATACTGAATAATCCCCACATACAGCTCAATTCGTTTTTCTCCCTCAGCTCTGGAATTCCTCTATTTGCCATGACTAATGTCACTACGGAACTCAATGGTAATAAACCCAGAAATTAGAAACTCTACAGAAACCTGCAAAACTGCAAAGAGAACAGAAAAGAAGTAGATATGATTAGTCCAAACTTACATCAAACACATGGAGAGCAAGATAAATAATCGCTCCACAATGCTAAATATCTTCACCATTTTCTCAACAAACCTTATCAACTACTCCATGGATAATGATTCTTGAAGACTGTAACACTTCCCAATGAACAAATGTATATGTTTCAACGCAGCAGCAGAAAAACTGGGAAAAAACAGGAGGTTGGAATGGGGAGGGGTAATCTCACTGGCCCTTGTGAAAATACGGCAAATCAGGCACCTAAGTTTGTCCTATCAACAGCTTTTGAGGGATGGTGGAGGAAGAAAATATGGCAAAGCAGGAGAGGAAAAAAAGTATGATTTTTGTTTGTTTGTATGTATCCCTTTCTATAGCATTAAATTGATGAAATGGTGATGACATTGACACTTTGGTTCTTCTTCAACCACTAGAAATCTTTCAACTCAAGGAAGCTCTGCTCTTCTATCTTTTATTTCTTAAATCTGTCATTTGTCTTTGCTTAAGACAAAAACACTGCGATTATTCTAATCTTCTCTCGTTTAATATGTAGGGACATCTGTCACATCCCGCTAGTTTTTTGTTTTTATTGTAGGTAAGAGGGTATCTTTTTTTTTTTCTTAATTAGTTTGAAACTATAATAATCTTTAATAAAATCTGTCCTAATATAGTAGGCACAGTGTTCATTAATCATAATTATTGAAGCAGTCAGCGATTATTTTACACTCGTGAACTACTAGACTTTCTTGATTATCTATTTTCCCTTTTATTTTTTCAAATTTTCAAACATAATTAGGTTATAATCTTGATCAGATTCAACCAATTATATATATGTAAAGTGTATTTTACTATCTAATTGGCTATTCTATTTAAAATATATATACGTCAATTACAATTTCACAAAAAATATAAAATCTTCATCCTGTAATTAATAACAATAAAAAATTCATTCCATAATTATTATAATTTAGCCGAATTAGGTCTGAACTAATTTTTTTTGCTACCGACTATGTATGTTTATGTCTTCATAAAAAATAATTTGTGGATAAGCAAATATATAAAATAAAATTGTGGGTCACATATTTAGTGATCAATCAATTTAAGTCTAGGCAGCTAGGCTAGACTGGATTTGGAAAAAATTTAATGTAGCACACATTAAAACATCAAAAAGAAGAAAATTTCAGCAAAGTAATTTAAATTATGTGATTATGATTTAATGCTTATCGTAAAGAAACATATAAGACCTCGGATCTAGCTATTGATATACAATTGAGAACTACAATCCAAAGTTTGGTCCGGAAGAAAAGGTTAGATGGAATGTGTGTTTGGGTTAAATTACGGCAGTCTTGGATCAAACTTAACACAAATAGTAGTATTAAACTTGATAACAACAATGTTGTTGCCGACGGCCTCTTCAAAGACCACAATGGGGATTGGATCATGGGCTTCTCCTTAAACCTCAGGGAAAAATATTATCATCCTAGTTGAACTTATGGGTTTAAGAGAGGGTTTCCGATTTGCCTGGGAAATGAGGATTGAAAGAATCAGCATGGAGATTGACTCGGAAGTAGTCCTCCATTTGGTTAAGTTTGCCAACATTGACTGTCATTCCTTGGGTTTGTTAATTGAGGATGGTAGATTCTTCTTGCACAGACCGTGGAGCACAAAATTTTGTCACATGAGGAGAAAGGGCAACGGCTGCGCCGACATTCTCGTAAAAAATGTCATGAACAAAATTCCTTTTTATTGAATGGACTGAATCTGTTAAAAAAGATACTGACTGTATTACCATGAATGCTAACAAACTTGTCTAGTTTTGTTTAGGTATTTCTTTTTTCTCTTTCTCTTTTCTACCAAAAAATATAAGACCTCGGAAACGGAGAAACTATTCAGTAAGAGTAAGCTGTTCAAGTTAGATTTTTAGAAAAAATTACAATTTATTAGAAGCAGGCAAAGTTTGACATTTCCTCAGTCATCTTAATCCGATCCTCAAATTTTTTATATTTTGTTCCGTGACGGTACAGATTATTGAAATTTTGTTGGGTACATAATGCTGAGTTGGTGGGCTTGAAAATTAGGCGAATAAAAGTCAATCATACTTCATTTTTAAAAAAAATTCTCGAGTACTCCATCCTCCATTATTTTATTGTTTGTGGGTTGTGGCCGACGAGCATCAGATCCCATATTGTTTTTAATTATTCATTTAAAGTTTTTATAATTGCCATTGTTATAGAAAGTATAAAATCACAAGCATAAATTGTACTAAAAAACGTGAGCCTAATTAATTACAGTACGTTTAAATAAATTAAGATTGTTTTGGATATGATTGAAGGGTTTAGGTCTATAGATATGGATTGACCACATATTTGTAAATGTTAATTTAATAAAAAAATATTAAAGTAATGAAAATAACTACTAGATAATTGAACTTCCATAGAAAATCAACATTATCCAAATCAATATTAAATGTTATACTCCTAATTAATAATATTTATTCAGGATCTCACATTTTCTAAATCGACAAAAGCCTCTCTCATTTAATTATCTAGATTAAATTACAAACCACAACAAATTATTTACAGAGTTGGTCGTGTCTATTGAATAGATGTCCAACTGCATTGTGACCGTTAAATCATAATCGATGATTTAATTAGACATGTTTTAAAGATAAATTTCCCGTAAATGTGTGGATGGAGAATGGTAGTAACCATAGGATTCCGTGTTGTAGGAATACAAGAAAGAAGATGCCGATTTTAGGTGGTTTTTTGTGTATATAGGCTAATTGTTGTCGGCCGTCAGCGTCTGGGGCCGGGCAGGGAAGGGACAACTGGTTTCATCATGTACTAATTTTTATGCTTCTTGCACCAAAAAACTAAAACTCTTTTACTCTAGCTAACTCAACCATATATATAACAAACAAATTTGGTGCTGGGACCACATTTTCCCAATACCTGCTGCATTTAATATATGCAACTCCATCTGCAGCTGGACTTTTGCATATTCAACTAATAACCACGTTAATTTCTCCATAGCTAAATTTACATTCTTTAAATCTCCAGAAAAAATTAATAACCACGTAGCCAAAACTGGTTGCACTTTTTACAGGAAAAAGAGTGGAATCGAGAGAGAATTGCACAAGATACGAATTTCAGAAAGCAATCAACAACAAGTGGAAGTTAAGTAGGTAAAACGTCGAAAACTGTATAGTATCTTTGGATGCTGACGGCTACAATCCCGGAAAAACACAAGTACCAATATTAGGATGAATTTGCTGAGATATCCCTTAGATTTAAATTATGATATCAAAACCATATTCATCCTTAATTTGTTAAACCATTTTCAATTTAGTCTAGTTTCATGTTTCTCAGACCTAGTTTACTTGTTGGGAAAAAGATTTTTTCCCATCTGAACTACGACGATTTTTGCACGTTATCATCTAAACTTTTTTTTCTTACAGTTTGCCTCTTAAACTAAATAATTTTTTGTATTTTGTCATCTCCGATGGAAATATTCCACCGGAAAATTGCATCGTGTCATATGAGAAACATAAGTTGATATTGTATTACTCCCCTTAATGTCTCAAAAATAAACCCTCAATCAATTTTGAAAAACTTGGAGTCTTTATCACCCAATTGGAATAACGACGAATTTGATAGATTATTTTTAAATATTCAATTGAAGGATAAAAACTCCAAGTTTTCTAAAATTGATTGAGGATTTAGTTTTGATATGTTGAGGAGAGCAATATAACGTGAATCTATGTTTTTTATATGACACGATGCAATTTTCCGGTGCTATATTTCTGTCGGATATGGCAAATTGCAAAAATTTATGTAGTTCAGAAGGCACACTGTAAGAAAAAAAAGTTTAGATGGTAAAGTGCAAAAATCGTTATAGTTCGGATGGGAAAAAATCATTATCCCTTACTTGTTTATACTTTTATAACAATAGATTAGTTATAAGTTTATTTAGCAATTTATAATTTAACTAATCTAACGTTTATTTACATTGCTTATGAATAGATAAAAAGCTACTACTTTTCCATTAGATTATTATCTATAATGATAACCCAATTAGTCTAAGGCTCACCTCCTTACACAAGGCCCTAAGCAGATCCAAGTAAACATGTTTTATGATTTATTATGCAACATATCTAGCATAATCTAAGTAAGTAAACTAACTCCACTGTATTAAATAATGGGTCAATTACACAAAACTCATTAAGGTATGCTTTTTTTGCAATTTCACCATCGAAACCTTGCAATCTTACACTTACCCCTTGAGGGGGTGTTTGTAAGGTTTTTTAGGGGAATTATTATACAATTGTTACATTTTATGGAGGGTATTTGTAAGATTTCAATTTACCAAGATTTATTTGTAAAGTTTCGATTATTTATCGAATTTTTAAGCAAAGCTAATATTTTTGTGTAATTATCCCTTAAATAATAGTTCATTGGCTGCGCCCTCCGGCGGGCTGGTTCAAACTAAACACGGATGGGAGTGTCTTGAGGGAACAGGGCTCTGCGGCTACCGGGGGGTTAATTCGTAATCATCATGGAGATTGGCTTATTGGCTTCTCATGCCATCTCTACGACTCCTCGATCACCACTGCTGAACTTATGGGCATCCGACATGGCCTCGCTATTGCTTGGGAAAGACGATTCGAAAAAATTGAAGTCGAGACGGACTCAGAAGTTGTTTTCAACCTTCTTAAGCAGGCTGATCTTTCAACCCACCCTCTTGGCAACATCATTAGTGATTGCCATAAATTTTTCCGCATTCCTTGGGAGGTGAAAATTTGTCACTCGAAGCATGAAGGAAATCGCAGCGCTGATGCTCTCGCCAAAGCTGGGCATTTATGCATTGGTTTGAAGATTTGGGATGAGCCCACTGAAGAGATTTGTAACTTACTTTTGGACGATTGTACTCTAAATAGCTAGTCTACTTCTCTCTTTTCTTACCCAAAAAAAAAAAAAAAAGTTGGAAGTTCACTACTGCAAACTTTTGTCTGAGGAGAGATGCCAAAAGAGACACCATCAAACAAAGCCAGGAAACAATGCCAAACAACATTAACTCTATTCATTCAGCTGAAAGCCATAAATAAATAAATGAATTGAATTAAAAAACAAAAAGAAGAAAAAACAAACATGTTCTTTCCCAAGTAGAAACACTATTTTTTTTTTCTCCAAGCCACACAAATTAAAGCATCCAATTTCGTAGAAATATTAAGAATCCAAAGCATTAAGCAGATACTTTCATGTTTAATACATTGAAAAAACAAGAAAAATTGCAAAACTCAAAATTTAGCTCATACAGGAGAAGTTTCAGAAAAAACTCACCCCCAACTTAACCCCACATATATTTTTATTTTCCCACTTGATTTTTTCCGCGCTCGAGTACTACAGAGACCCAATCGCGATTCTTCAATTCATAATTTCAATTATCGTTTTTACTAGAATAGGATCTTAATGCAAAGAAATTGAAAAAGACACCACTTAATAAAACAAATTGAAAAAGGAAAACCAAAATGCTTTATATATATACAATGGGACCCTATTCTGGAGCCAAGCCAATCCAATCCACAACAATACAAATACAATAGTTGGAGGGTGGCTCACATGCAAATATGCAATGACAAGGTTGTATGATTTTTCACTATCATAAATAATTGTTACGACATAGTAAATGTTGAAATCAAAAATCAAGATATATACAATTATTAGGCACGCTCGCTCAAAGATTATACATATATAGAGTAGAGGACCATAAGAATTTTCCCGACCCTTTCAAGTTTCAACATCTTATACAGTTATATATATACTCATAGCTATTAAGGATGTCGTTTATGTCTTATATGAAAGACAAACTTGTTCTTTTGGAGAGAGGGAGAAATATTATTTAATTTTGATTAAAAAAATCAATTCTTTTTTTATAATTATGTGTATATATAAATCTGCTGTCCAAAAAGTTTGAGGGGCAGTCGCACTCGCACCATCTAGTCTCGTAATTGAAGTTTTTAATATTTTGTGTTATTTATTTTTGCAAAAAGACAACAAATGCAAAAAAATTGTCAAGGAAGTTCATTGACAGTGTCCGGTTGCAGAACTTTAATATTTTTGGAGAAGTTAAGTTATAACACAATTGAGTAAAAAATTAGAAATTATTCGGAAAAATAAAGTGAGATGCACAATAATTGTGTGTGAAAAAATAATAATTAATAAGTATTGTTATTGCCTTCAAGAAACATCATTTATTCACAAAAATATTTAAAAAATTCGAAATTATAGCCAAAAGCAAACCTGTAGCAACTTCAAGCATTTCAATTCCAGTTTATTTATAGTTAGATTAAGTTGAAGTCGGAACTATTTAAAAATTCAAACTACTAAAAAAGAATAGATATAGCTTGCAAATACTATCATAGTGTCACACTGTCATCAGTTGTGGGCTTTTAACCTGCCGTGGGAGGACGGGCACAAACATGATTGATAAGTTGGTATTTTTCCAAAACAAAATATTAAATTAAATATAACTTAGGTTTCCTGCATATATATATATGGAAATAAGTCATAAGCACATAGATGATACATTTGCATGTAATTTCTATTTTTATTATCTATATCATTAAAATATTGGGAAAAAAGATATAGATTGTCAGTTTTTGTCTATGATATATATATAGTTTGAAAAATAAAAAACAATGTTAATTCTTGTAGCCAAGTGGCCAAGTCGACGAGATTCGGTCCAATAGACACGTCATTGAGCCCAGTTTCGTACTTATTTGTCGCCTATGGTCACGGGTCAACAGATGTATCCAGATTATGTCACATATCAAAAACACAAATATTTTTCTTAATTAATTAATTGTTTAGAAAATACAAGTATTGCTAAATGCCTTAATCACATAATTTTTATTTTATTTTATTAATTACCAGTTCGGGAAATCCTACATTGAGGGCCCTTAATCCGGTTTGGGACTTAGTCACAGTTAAGACTCTTCACCTCTCCCAATGAGTGTGTTTAGTGGAGATCGAACCTGGAACTCTTCCCACAAACTGAGTATGTGTTGCCAATTGAGTCACCCCACGTTGGTCCTAAATCACATAATGAATTCACTAATCTTTGCTCAAATACAAAATACAATTTATATGAGGGAGAGCCTCGTTAATAATCTTTCGATGCGCTCGAATTAAAAAAATACAAAATACAAATTTCATCGATCTTAGTCAAAATCCTTTGGGGTATGCAATGTGGTGATTTGGTCTAAAGATCAATATGGGCCCTTCCCGAGATGAAGCATTAATGGGCCCAAAGACCAGATATCTATAGTCCTTGGATTTCAAAGTTTGGACCGCAATAAACTTGATCCACTGAAGAAAATAATTGACAAACCAAATATGAAGAATTAAACAAACAAAGCACTTTCCTGAAAAAAAAAAAAAAAGAGTAAAACATCTCCAAAGTGCATCAGTAAAATTCCAACTTTTGTCTTCTGAATGGAGTAAAATTACATTTTGCAAGTCTTAGTAATATTAATATTAACTACATAATATTTGACAAATGGTCTTAGTAAAATTCATGACTGATGAAACTTAGAAAAGAAATCATACAAAATTGGCAAACAGAAAAGTGCCCACTGCCCAGCAAAGAAAGGCACTCATATTTGTCAAGACAATCTGTATTTTGCTTTCATTTCATAACATTAAAAGGTGGGAGTAGGTAAATAAGCCACAACAATGAGGGTTTATTAGTTATGGCATTTGAGCAAAAAAAAAAAGAGGATCGAAATAATGTACATTATTGAAGTTAAAAATGAAAAATAATGTCACACCATCACTCTGTTATTACTTGTCTTCTGCCAACCCCACAACATCCCACTCAACAAATTTAATTTCCCACCCAAACACACAAAAGCACTGCACAGATAGAAAGCTGAAAAAAATTACATCTTTCCTTTCCATTCGCAGAAACGTGCAGATTGAAAGCCAAAACTTTTGATGAAATAGGGAGAAGCTGATGTTATGCGAGTTGGGATGAGGAAAGTAGCCGTTTCTTGTTCTGCTGTATTATGGTGAGTGATTTTTCCTGTTCCATTATCACTACGTTCCTATTGTTTTCATGCTTTTATTGCGAATCTTGTTTTTGTAGTTTTTCTTTATTAAAATGGGCTTTAACATTCTTTTTGGTTGGTTGGTTGGGTTTATGCTGCAAGCCTGCAACCTTTTGGTTTTTGTTATGTTCTTCAATAGATTTGTGGGGTTAATGAAACGTGATTTTGGGTATTGTCAAAATCTTATTTTCTTTCTTGAATTTGTGTTAATTTACTTGGTTATCTTTTTAGAGTTCGTTTCATCTTGTTTCCACCCTCATATCCGATTCGATTTTTCTTATATGATTGAGAAGGTTGCTTTTCAATAGATTGTGAAGAAAGTTTATTTAGTCTCCAATTTCAAGCACTTTCTTGTTAGATTGTTACCTGGCCTTAACTTCTGTATTCATTGGATATGATGCTAATTCATGGGTCAATTACAAATAACCCCCTTAGGTTTACACTGTTTATGATAACATAACACCCTGAAATCTTAAAAATTCCGAAAAACATCCTGAGGTTTAGCAATTCATAACGAAAAACGCCCTCAAACTAACGGAAAATCATGGACTCAGGGTGTTTTTTTTTTTTTTTTTGTAATTTTCAAGGTTTCAGGGTGATTTTCTTAAATAACACAAACTTCAGGGGGATTTTGGTAATTATTTTTTAATTCATATATGTTCCGGTTACTCTGATAGTTCATAGTTGATCATTTTTTGCTTAAATTGTATGGTTTGTAGATTTGGCAGTAAAAGGCATTCACTTTATAATGAACCAAGATGAGATGTTTCATCAATGGGAGCTTGGTTCTATATCAAATTCAAGTGGTGAGCCAGCAGACAAGAAACATAAGTTAGTTAAGACAAAGAACGTAGTCCATAAGAGGAAAAGAAAACTCATCGCAAAGGACATGGTTACCTTAAAAGATCTTAAGATCTTTGCTGATTCTTTGATACATGAACTCAAAATTGCCCAAGAAAGTATGTTTTCCTGTATGAGAGAAGAGCTGAGAAAGTTGATGACATCTAGGTCGAATTTCAAGAAGAATGTGAGATGCTCTAACAAGAATAAAGTGGGCCCGGTTAATGGAATCAATCAAGTGGTTTCTTCATCATATTTGACTCTACCTACTGTTATATCCAAGCCACAGTTTAACAATAATTATATAAACCAGTTTTCTTTAAATGATAATACGGGCTCGGAAATGGACATTTTGAACTTTACGGATGATAAAAGATTTTGTCATCCATATGCAGAATTGGGTTTATTTGGCAGCTATAAGGATTAACTCAAGTGATGGAGAGAGATGTGTGGGTGAGATATATATTATGATCTCAAAGATGGCTAATTTTTGTCTGACTGGTTTTGACTTTTGAGACATGAACAGCAAGCAGAAATCAAAGGCTTACTAGTTCATGATATGGATGAACACAAGTTCTGGAGCTGGATCATATGTTTTCTTGTATTGTTTTTCCTAACTGAAATATAGATTTTTGAAGGAAATTTCTTGCTGAATTTACTGAAGTATTCAGTTTGATTATACTTGATAAAAGTGAATTTTATTGTCTTTTTCCTTTTACTTGAGTGTTGGCTTGGCTGTTTTCTTTGTATTGGCTTGAAATCTAGTTTAATTGAATGGAGTTTTGTGTGGGAGGATGCATGATCAGTTGCATGGTTCACATGATTAATGTCTGCTTAGACAGTTCAAATCTCTTGTTATGGTTTTGTGTTGTGCAGTCCAGGAAAGAGAGATTTTTCTTAGATATTTTTAATTTTTAATTTCAACCACTTACCAATACTCGCTATAACATTTACCTGGATCGAAGAATGTAATACAAATTGAGGATACACTCACCTTTCCTGAATTTTGAACTAATTATACAAACATACTTGTTGATTTGGAAAATTACAAGAAAAAACATACTGTGAACTCAAGTTACACAAATTTATAACTTTGAACTTCTTTAAATCAAGAAATAAATAGATAAAATGGAGATTGGTCCTGAGGTTTGGAAAAATACAAAAACACACCCCGAAAGCCTGAAGTTTATAAATTTGAATTTCTTTAAATTGAGGCTGATCATATTTTAAAAGCTCAATTTTGAAGTTCAACAATTTTTATTAGTAAGGGCAGATGGCAAAAATGTATTTATATTTGAAACATTTAGAATAATAAATTAAACAAGAAAAATATATATGTGTTTATGAAAAGATTATAAATATATATTACATATTGTTTTTCAGATTTTTTTTGCGAGAGTGCACACAGGTTATTATGAGTCGAACACAATTTTGTTCACTTCTGAACCAATGTTACCAAGAGCTCGCGTCAAAATTCTGCGACTCACCCCAAACACTTTTTGCCTGAATCTCCAACTCAAATTTTCAACAACCAATCTTGTAAAAGATCCTCAAATCCATAAACCACCATCACAAGAACTTAACTCTTACAACCATTTACATCAGATATGCTTACAAGAATGCAAGAAAATTCAGTCCCGCCAAGTGCTCGACCGAATGCCGGAGAGGCTCAGGCTTTCCTTAAAGACGGGAAAAACAATCCACGCGCACAGTTTGAAACTGGGTATTTCATCGGACGGGAACTTGGGGAATTCCATCTTGGATTTATATGCCAAATGTGGCCACGCGGATTATGCGGAAAAGGTATTTTTCCACCTCCAGAGAAGGGATGAGCTGGCGTGGAACTCGATTATGATTATGAACTCGCGAAAAGGGTCGTTTAAAAATGTTCTGGGGGATTTTGGCTCTATGTGGAGTTGTGGCGTGCTGGGGAATCAGTTTACTTTTGCAATTGTTTTGTCCGCTTGTGCTAAGTTGATGGACACGGAGCTTGGGAAGCAAGTACACTGTGCTGTTATGAAATTAGGGTTTGAAGCTGATGCTTATTGTGAGGGCGCACTGATTGATATGTATGCAAAATGTGGTCATCTGGTTCTCGCTAAGAGGATATTTGATGATGCTGTGGACCCAGATACGGTTTCTTGGACTGCAATGATATCAGGACTAGCTCAAGTTGGTTTGACAGCAGATGCACTGGAGGTGTTTGATGAAATGCAAAAAGTAGGCCACGTCCCAGATCAGGTGGTTTTTGTCACCATCTTAAATGCTTGTGTGACACAAGGAAGGCTCAAGGATGCTCGTCATCTGTTTGCACAAATGCGTAATCCAAATGTTGTGGCATGGAATATCATGATTTCAGGTCATACAAAAGGTGGTAATGAGGGAGAGGCTATTGAATATTTCAAGAATATGATGAAAGCTGACGTTCGACCAACACGTTCTACACTGGGAAGTGTATTGAGTGCAATTGCAACTGTAGCTAACTATAAATATGGCATACAGGTCCATTCTTGGGCAGTGAAGCAAGGTCTTGACTCTAACGTCTATGCAGGGAGTTCTTTACTTAACATGTATGCCAAATGTCAGAAAATGGGGGCTGCAAAGGCTGTCTTTGATGGATTGGAAGAAAAAAATGATGTGCTGTGGAACACATTGCTTGGAGGGTACACTCAGAATGGCCATGCTCGTGAGGTGTTAAATTTATTTGTGAATATGAAGATTTCTGGAATTCAACCTGATGAATATACCTATACTAGCGTGCTGAGTGCTTGTGCTTGTCTAGAAAATATGGATATGGGCCGTCAATTACATTCTGTTATTATCAGGAATGAGTTAGTACTAAACTTATATGTGCAAAACGCATTGGTGGATATGTATGCCAAATGTGGGGCCCTACTCAATGCGACAAAACTATTTGAGCAAATGAGAAGTCGAGATAATGTTTCTTGGAATGCAATAATTGTTGGTTTTGTGCAAGAAGAAGCAGAGGCAGAAGCTTTTTCTTTGTTCAGGAGAATGATGTCAGAAGGGATTGGGCCTGATGAAGTATCTTTGGCTAGCATATTGAGTGCTACAGCAAATTTGCAGGATCTTTGTAAAGGCAAGCAAGTGCATTGTTTCTTGATCAAATATGGTCTTGAGAAAGGCCTTTATGCTGGAAGCTCACTCATTGATATGTATTGTAAGTGTGGAGTAGTTGAAACTGCAGCTCTGGTTTTCTCATTGATGCCTGAAAGAAGTGTGGTTTGTATAAATGCTCTGATTTCTGGTCACGCTCAATTGAACATAAGTGAGGCAGTAAATGTATTTAAGTGTATGCTTATTGATGGACTTCAACCTTCAGAAGTCACCTTTGCTACCCTCCTGGAGGCATGTTCTGATAATAAAGATTTGTTCTTTGGAAGGCAAATCCACTGTTTTATCTTGAAACTTGGTATCCCATATAGTGATGAATTTTTAGTCATCTCTCTCTTGGGAATGTACATGAGTACTCAAAGAAATACTGATGCAATTGCTCTTTTCTCCGACCTCCCACATCCAAAAAGCACAATAATGTGGACTGTCTTGATATCAGGAAGCACTCAAAATAACAATAACGAAGAGGCATTACATTGGTACCAAGAAATGCGTAGGCATAACGTCATGCCAGATCAAGCAACATTTGCTAGTGTTCTTAGAGCATGCTCGATTTTATCTTCTTTAGAGGATGGTCAAAAAATCCACTCATTAATCTTTCATATCGGTTATGATAAAGATGAGCTGACTGGAAGTGCTCTTGTCGATATGTATGCTAAAGGTGGTGACATGAAGAGTTCATCCCAAGTCTTTAGGGAAATGAATAGCAAGAAAGATGTTATTTCATGGAACTCAATGATTGTCGGATATGCTAAGAATGGTTATGCAGAAAGTGCTATAAATATCTTTGATGAGATGAAGCAGGCAAATATAAAACCAGACGAAGTCACTTTCCTTGGTGTTCTAACAGCCTGCAGTCATGCAGGAATGGTATCCGAAGGTCGAGAAATATATGATAACATGATATCCCATTATGGGATTCGACCGAGAGTCGATCATTGTGCCTGCATGATTGATCTTTTTGGGCGTTGGGGTTTTCTTGGGGAAGCAGAGAAGTTCATTGACAACATGGATTTTGAACCTGATTCTATGATTTGGTCCACATATCTTAGTGCATGCAGATTGCATGGAGATGATATAAGAGGGCAACGTGCAGCTGAAAAGCTTATTGAGTTGGAACCACAAAATTCTTCTCCTTATGTGCTTCTTTCTCATATACATGCTACCTCTGGCAATTGGGATGGTGTCAATTTTGTGAGGAGAAAAATGACAGAAAGAGGAGTAAAGAAATTCATTGGTAGTAGTAGAATTTCCCTTGATGGAGCAAAAGACTGATTTTTTTGATTGCATAATTCGAATATACTGTACATTTTCAATTTTTAATGTCTAGTTATTATTGTGAAAGTGAACTCAAAATTAAGAAAAAGAAATAAAGAAAGAAAATAGTAAGTACCTATTTCAATTATGAGTTTTAGACTTCTTTCTCCGGGAAGATAACCGTTTTGAATGGTTCGGAGTTCGGACCTCACTCCCACTACATAAAATTCAAGTAGACCTAAATCATGGAATATCTCAGAAATGTTTCATTTTATT
The DNA here is from genome assembly GCA_958496215.1 of Verbena officinalis. Classification (NCBI taxonomy): domain Eukaryota; kingdom Viridiplantae; phylum Streptophyta; class Magnoliopsida; order Lamiales; family Verbenaceae; genus Verbena; species Verbena officinalis. The sequence continues at coordinate 4,246,310 of OY292390.1, read as the reverse complement.
TTTTAATTAAACAGATTATAAAATCTATCTAACTTAGAACCTTACTCCATTCTCTAGTAAGTACATATGTGATTGGACTAGCTAACAGCCTAACACTATAAATTCAATCTCTTTTTTCTGAAAATTTGAGTCATATCAATAGTTCGAGTCCACACTGTAAATCCACTGCTACTTGGAAATTTGAACTTTGAACTCGTCTACAACTGACTTCAACAATTTCAGCAAACTTAGATATTTTAAAAAATTAAATAAAACACAAAAAGGCATAACCCCCTTCATTCTTTTTTTAATTATTTTTCCATCTTCAAGAAGACATAAATATTCTCTCTGAAATTCATCAAAGCCGGTGATGCTGTGAAAAGAACAAGATAAAGTGATCATCAAATTTTCAAGCTTCACCATGGAATTTCAGAGATTTTGGAGTTTAATTTGCATAGGTTTGTCAGTGATCTCAAGCATTCCAGCTAGAGTGACAGCCGACGACATAGTTCATGTTGACGCTTTGGCTCCTAAGAAGCCAGGTTGTGAGAATGATTTTCTACTGGTAAATTCTATTTTCCCAATATAACTCGATTCTCGCCGACCCATTTAATTCTTTTGTGGTTTTTACGGTGTGGGTTGCTATTTTAATTGTGTAATTGCTTAAAGATTCAATCCTGATGTTTCTTTGAAGTTCGTCTATAATGTCGCTTGCATGTTCTTCTTCTGCTTGTATTTGAGTTGATTTGGGTAATGAGTTGTTTATTCTATTGAAATGATGTATATATTGCAATTTATTATTGTCTTTTATGGATACAATTTATGGTTGTCTGTGTCTACAATGTAGTAATGTACTTTCCAGTTTCCACAATCCAGACATTGATAAATGTCCCCTAGAGGCTAGAGCTGCATGTTATTATCAGTACTGCAATTTCGTGATATTTTATTCATTTAGTTCTTATATCATTGTTGTTTCTCTGTTAGGTAAAAGTCCAGACCTGGATTAATGGCATAGAGAAGCAAGAATTTGTTGGTGTTGGTGCCAGATTTGGCCCTGCTATTGTCTCAAAGGAGAAAAATGCAAACCGGTCTCACCTTACTCTTTCAGATCCTCGGGATTGTTGTAGTCCTCCTAAGAAAAAGGTCAATATTCTTTCTTCATGCTTCAGCATTATATATATATTTTTTTTATTATTATTTTTTTTTTTATGTTGTATTATGTACCACATGCTAATAATTGATTTATTTCGGTTGCTTTAGTTTTTACGAGATGTTATAATGGTGGACCGAGGCAATTGCAAATTCACCGCCAAGGCAAATTTTGCTGAAGCTGCTGGTGCTTCAGCTGTCCTCATTATAAATAACCAGAAAGGTATTTCCTTTATGACTACATTTTCAAACTATTTATTTTATTTCCAGTTCTAAAGATTCAAGTAGTGCAAAGATTTTTTCTTTTTTTTTTGGATATGAAAGTAGTGCAAAGTTTCAATAAGACATTATTTGGAGATGATTACCGAAAACACCCTGGGGTTTGGCCTTTGTCGAAAAACAACCCTGAAACATTGAGAAATACAAAAGACCCCGAGTGTGTGATTTTCCGTTAGATTGAGGGTGTTGTTTGTTACCATCGCCAAAACCTCAGGGTGTTTCCCGTAATTTTCAAGGTTTGAGGGTGCTTTCCGTAAACAGCACAAACCTCAGCGGGTTATTTGTAATTGACCCTACATTATTTACATGAGAGAGCCTAATGTCACTTAAGAAATTTAAATCTACGTGATTTACTGATAATCTATGTTTTGGGTTCAATAATCTGGTTAGTATCAACATTTTTCTCTTTTCTTTTCCCCACACTTCTGCTATATATATATTGCTTTTTAACACTGCAGAACTTTACAAGATGATCTGTGATCCTGATGAAACTGATCTCGATATACACATTCCTACCGTCATACTTACCCAAGATGCTGGTGCTACGTTAGAGAAAATGCTGTCAAATGGTTCATCAGGTGAGAGAGGGATCTTGTTTTCTCCATGCATGTTTACAAATTCAGTTGGAAAAGTCTTGATTTGTTTCTAGCTCATTTTCTGCTATATACTAAAACCTCCCCCATTTTGATAGTATCTGTGCAGCTTTACTCTCCAAGAAGACCAATAGTTGATATGGCCGAAGTATTTCTTTGGTTAATGGCAGTAGGTACCGTATCGTGTGCCTCTTATTGGTCTGCATGGACTGCAAGAGAAGCAGCCATAGAGCAAGATAAGTTTTTAAAGGTCTGACATAACCACTTGCCTTAGGAGTAATATTCAGGGCATTACATCCACTATCCCCAAAGTTTGGTGAAATTTCAAATTAGTCCCTCTTCTTTAAGAAGTTACAACAAAATAAGCTTGAAGTTTCACTATTCATGTAGAATTTGTGAAAATTGTGACAACGAGAGGCTTTGACCAGACTTTAAACCGCATCGACTCTTAGACTGATGGATTGAACATAGTCAAAGTCAAACCTCAGGGGTGTTTTTGTAATTTCTGATATAAGAGGGAATAGTTTGTAATTATACCAAACATCCGGGGTAGTCTATGTAAGTCTCCCCAAAATTTATACACTTCAGAATCTCTTTTAGAGTATTGTCTTAATTATTTTACTTTCTGCAGGATGGTACATATGAACTTCCAAACATAAAAGCCAATGGTAAAAGCAGTGTGGTGGATATTAACACGACATCTGCTGTCTTGTTTGTTGTTGTTGCTTCATGCTTCTTGATCCTTATATACAAACTTATGTCATACTGGTTCATAGAACTATTGGCTGTCATCTTCTGCATTGGTGGTGTAGAGGCACGAACAATTTCTATTTGTGTTGTCCATAAATAAATACCCGCATTTTCTCTCTATATCTGAAGATTAGTTTAAGGAATAATTATAAAGAACCCCTGAGGTTTGTACCGTTTAAGAAAATTATCCTGAAACCTTGAAAATTACAAAAAATGCCCTGAGTCAACAATTTTCTGCTAGTTTGAGTGTGTTTTTCGTTATAATTTGCCAAACCTCAAGGTGTTTTTTGTAAATGGTGCCAAGCCTCAGGAGGGTTTTTGTAATTGAGTCTTAATTTTATAGCTCTAGAATACCGTAATGAAAAGTTTTGGGTTTTCCTTCATTTTCTCCATGCAGGGATTGCAAACTTGCTTAGTTGCCTTACTATCAAGGTACAGCACTTCTATCCATGGAATTTATTTTAAATACTAAATGAAAATTTGAAGCTAAATTGGATCCATAATCACATTCTTGTTCTATATTTCTTCGTAACCAATACTCCAGTAAAAGAAAATGAATCAGGCAAAAGATAGTGTATCCTTTTGTGCAAATAAAGTTTTACTGTAATAGTTTGTGAATTAATTAAAAAAGAACAATTTTTAGGTGGTTCAAGCAAGCTGGAGAGTCGTTTGTTAAAGTGCCTATGTTGGGAGCTGTCTCATACCTTACTTTGGCTGTTACTCCATTCTGCATAGCTCTTGGTGTGATTTGGGCTGTGTATAGAAATGCATCTTTTGCATGGATCGGTCAAGATATTCTTGTAAGTTAGATTGTCACTTCAGTTTATTTTGAAGTTTTTTTAATGTTTGCTGACCAACTTGTTTGATTTACTTTCTTTTTGAATCAGGGAATTGCACTCATAATTATCGTTCTTCAGATTGTGCGAATTCCTAATCTCAAGGTTATATTTTATATGGCATTTACATACATCAATTAATTCAATTTTTATTTTGGATTAATGTCATTTGGTTTTCCTCTCTCAGGTGGCTACCATCCTTTTAAGCTGCGGTTTCATGTACGACATCTTTTGGGTGTTTATTTCTAAGAAAATCTTTAATGAAAGCATTATGATTGTGGTTAGTACTTGTTGCACTACCATTTCCATCTCAATGTGAATAAGTTCATAGAAATTGACTTTTGTGTGTGTGCGTGTTTGTAGGTAGCTCGAGGTGATAGAAGCGGTGAGGATGGTATCCCGATGCTTCTGAAAATCCCAAGGTTTTTTGATCCATGGGGTAGTTATAGCATCATAGGCTTTGGCGACATCCTCTTGCCTGGACTACTAGTGGCATTTTTACTTAGGTTTTAACTTCTTAGCATATAGTCTTGTTTATTTTATGTCACTTAAATTTTAATTCTATAATCATTTTTTTTCTTAGGTTTGATTGGCTAGCAAATAAGAGCCTTCGAGCAGGATACTTCGTGTGGACATTGTTTGCGTATGGATTAGGTAGAGAGAACTACAAAAACTTCTCATTTGCTTGCATCAAAGGCCTCATCGCCAAAATTGGACATATATAGTCCGTTAGATTATACATGATGATGTCAGCTTCTCACTTTATTATATCATCATATTCTAGTCTAATGGTTCACTACTTCACTGTGCAGTTGAGCATTATACTAAATAGGACAACAATAAAATTAAAGGGTCAATTACAAATAACCCCGAGAGGTTTGCACCATTTACGAAAAACATCTTGAAACCTTAAAACTCCCTCAAACTAACAGAAAATTGTTGACTCAGGGTGTTTTTTGTAATTTTCAAGGTTTCAGAGTGATTTTCGTAATTGGCGCATACCTCATGGGGTTTTTGTAGCCCTATGCAATGCCGCTTTTTGCCTCCTAACTTTGTTACACGTACTGCAGGTCTTCTTGTTACTTACATAGCATCGAACTTGATGGATGGTCATGGTCAACCGGCATTGCTTTACATTGTCCCTTCTACCCTTGGTATTTTTTCGCTTTATATTATGAAAATTATCATTTTGTAATTATGTAAAACTAGTTAATTGGTAAGATTGTTGAAACCTATTATGCAGGGACCTTTGTGGCACTTGGGAGAAAAAGAGGGGAACTAATGGTTCTTTGGACAAGATGGGAACCGGAAAGGGTTTGTCCTCATGTTCGTCTTGAATCTACTCGAGAATCGCTTTTATGATAATTTTACTGGTAGAACTGTACATAGTTAGTCTTGAAACCGGAAAATATTGTTAATTTTCTCTAGGAAATGTTAGTTATATTTGTCCAACATGTGATGCAGTACTACTGTGGTGCGTCGTTTGCATGATTTTACCCCTGGGAAATCAATCATACACTTTGTCTTAAAACCACTGGAAGGGCTATACTATATTTTCCGGAGTTAATTACACTTGCACCCCCTCGAGAGTATTTACAGTGCCTTTAAGTTCAATGTGTAGTAAATCTCCATTTTATATAAAGTACTTTTGTAACCTTTTGAAACTTAAAGAGGGAGTGAAATGTGATGTTTTGATAGTTGAAATAGGTGTAGATGTAATAATAATATTGTAATTGCAGTGTAGCCTTTGGAAAGGGAAAATAATATGTTGATGTTGGAGGTAAAGTAGACGTTGATGATGCATCATTATTAATTAAATAATCCCTGTAATGCTTGAGCATGTCATGATTGTGACAGCCATATATTAGTTTTAACTTTGAATCACCACAAGCTGCCTCCTTTAAATAAATTGAAATAAAGAATATAACACAAAAATATTAAGAGAAAACAATGTATGGTGGGCCTTAAGGATGCATGTGAGCATCCCCTAGACCTGAGTTGTCTACCATGATAGCTTTTGACTGTTTTTATTTATTTTATTTTAAAAAAAAAAATTGATCATTGTCAGACCTTCACATTGGGAATAATGCCTATTTTTATTTTATATATACATTAAAATTTGGCATAATATCATATCATGTTCAAGCATAGGCAAAAGGATCAGGCTGACAAAGATTTCCCCAGCAACTACCAAAATTAAATGTATCTGGTTTTTATGTCACGGAATAAATTAGTTGGTTCATAGATATATTTAGGGTTGATTATATTTAGCTGCCAAATAAGCTTCGTCAATTTAAGATAATATTACGATGTATTTCCACGAGTTTGAAATAGTACTTCCAAGCTCTCGTTCAACCCATTTTGGGGGGTTAATTGTAATATTTTCCAACATTGGGGAGTGTTACAATATTTTTCGAAGTCTGAAGCACGCGTTTATGTTAACTTATTAGGGGACTAGGTGTAATTAGCCCATATAATTATTGAGCAATTTTATGTACGTGAGTGAAATATAAAGTGTTCCCTGAAGAAAGAAAGAAATATAGAGTGCATAATTTTACTTATTTATTTATTTTACGTAAATAGAGTGCATAAGTTATTACTTATTAGCTGCAGTTTATGAATACGGGCACGACACAATATAATTTTTTTTTTTGTATTTTATATTAGAAAAGTATCTGGCATACGACATGATAAAATTTTTAGAACTAACTGTGAATCATAACTTGTTAGTATAAGGTATAGAAATGATCATCTTGTTCTTGTTTAGGTTTAGGGTTCATTAAAATTGAGCAGGTTTTGTATAATGACTAATGTATTTATATAATTTACAAAAATGAATCATTAATGCTTCTTTCACTTATCAAAGGTCCTGTTTGCACCAAAGTAAAATAAAATAAAAGTTCCTACTGCTAAATTAATTAGGCCCCTGCTGAGCTGCCAAAATATTCTTCTTTTGAGGATTAGGTGAAATCAAATGGCCAAAACAGCTATTCAAATGCATTAACAATAAATCCAAAAAATTAAAAAGAAAAGAATAATAATAATCATAATCTTATGACACTCTGTAGAAGATAAGAACAAACCATTGCACAAACCTGTCAACATCTCTCTGTTCTTTCCAGAACTGCCCCACTCTCCTCTCACTACCCCTCCAAGATCCCTAATCCCACTTATAATTAATTCAACTCAAACATTGAAGAAATTAAATATGTAATCACCAACTAAACAGGATTAATTTAAATCATAATCATATCACTCCAATAATTATAGCAGCACAACTAACAGACTTTCTGCACAAATAAAGCAGAACCCATTATTTTAAGCTAAAGATAAAACGACTTCTCTACTATAAAAAGCACCACCTTCACATTCACCTTGCTTGCTTGTAAAAACAAGGGTTTTGAATTTTGAGAAAAAAGCTTTTCATTTTGAATATCAATGGCTGAGAACAAGGAGGAAGATGTTAAGCTTGGAGCTAACAAGTTTACAGAGAGGCAGCCATTGGGAACAGCTGCTCAGACAGACAAGGATTACAGAGAGCCACCGGCGGCGCCATTTTTTGAGCCTGGAGAACTCAAATCTTGGTCCTTTTACAGGGCTGGAATTGCGGAGTTTGTCGCCACGTTTTTGTTCTTGTATATTACTGTCTTGACTGTCATGGGTGTTGGCAGATCACCCAATAAATGTGCCTCTGTCGGAATTCAGGGCATTGCTTGGGCCTTTGGTGGCATGATCTTTGCTCTTGTTTACTGCACTGCTGGAATCTCAGGTCAGTTTGTGTTTGCGTGTGTTATTTTAGTTCTAGTTTTACATTGTTTTATTATTTTACCAACTTTGAGCTCAAATTCTGTCTGTTTACGGGGAAACTTGATTGTTTTGAAATAAAGATACAATCTTGATGATGATTGATGGGGTTTTCACATAATTCCATAAACCCGTTATATTTCTAAGTTAATTCAACTTTTTCAAAAACTTGTTTAGTATGCTCCTGATAGCTTATACTGAGTAATTTCTTGTTAGTGCGTGTGGGTTTTCATTTTTCCCCAGAAATCTCTAGTTCTAGTTTCTCTGCATGTCCACGTATCTGCATACATTATGGTATTACTTCACCAACTTTGAGCTCAAATTTTTGTCTGTTTATGGGAAAACTTGATATGTTTTCAAATAAAGATACAATCTTGAAAATGGGTTTTAATGTTCACATAATTCCATAAACCCAACTACATTCTAAGTTAGTTCAACTTTTCCCAAAAACTTGCTGTTTCTCATGATCCTGATAGCTTATACTGAGTAATTTCTTGGGTTTTCAAAAACAGGAGGACACATCAACCCAGCTGTGACTTTTGGATTGTTCTTGGCAAGGAAGCTTTCCTTAACAAGGGCTGTATTCTACATTATCATGCAATGCCTTGGCGCCATCTGTGGAGCTGGTGTGGTCAAGGGTTTCATGCAGGGACCATATCAGGCGCTCAAAGGTGGGGCAAACTTTGTGAACCATGGCTACACAAAGGGATCAGGTCTTGGTGCTGAGATTATTGGAACCTTTGTTCTTGTCTACACTGTCTTCTCTGCTACTGATGCCAAGAGAAATGCGAGAGACTCACATGTCCCTGTATGCATCATATTTCTTTCCCTTTAGCTATAGCTTTTTTGGAATCTTGAAAATTCTTGCTTAATTGTGTATGTTTGGTTTATGTTGCAGATTTTGGCTCCTTTGCCAATTGGGTTTGCAGTGTTTTTGGTTCATTTGGCCACTATACCTATTACCGGAACCGGCATCAACCCTGCCCGGAGTCTTGGAGCTGCCATCATTTACAACAAAGGTCATGCATGGGATGATCACGTGAGTCTTTTTAGAGATTCAATTGTAGAAATTGTCAATTACAAAATTAAAAAAAAAAAAAACTGAGATTTCCGTTGTTCACGAAGTACACCGTGAAACCTTGAAAATTATGAAAAACACCCTGAGGTTTGAAAAATCATAATAAAAAATACCATCGAACTAACAGAAAATTGTTGACTCGGGTTGTTTTTTGTATTTTTAAAGGTTTCAGCACTTTTTTCGTAATTATTCTATTATAGGATTATGAGTTATATGATTCAAATTTGAAAATTTGTAAATCATTTTTTGACTAAATTGATTTTGTTCTTGTTTATGGGTGGCGTGACAGTGGATCTTCTGGGTAGGACCGTTCATTGGAGCTGCTCTGGCTGCAATTTATCACCAGATTGTCATCAGAGCCATTCCTTTCAAGAGCAGCAGGGCTTGCTAAGTTTGCATATACTCATTCTATGGCTTTGTTCTTATCGTGCTCCTATGTTTTGTGTTAAATTTTTTATTTGTGTAAATTATGAAGCCTTGAATTCAGCTTGTTGCATCTTATAAATGCCTTTTATGAAGGAGTTATTCTTTACCATGTTCTTCTTCTCTTCACATTGCTGCAATTATTTAGTTTGTTTACTTATCAGACATAATTTACAGAAAAACTCCCGAGGTTTGTGTCGTTCAATTACAGAAAAACTCCCGAGGTTTGTGTCGTTCACAAAAAGCACCATGAAACCTTGAAAATCACAACAATAAAAAACAAAACCCCGAGTCACAATTTTCCATTAGTTTGAGGGTATTTTTTGTTGTGATTTGCCGATCTTCAGGGTGTTTTTTGTAATTTTTAAGGTCCGGGATGTTTTTCATGAACTGGTCGAACCTTTAAGGATTATTTGTAATTGACCCTTAATCATCTAAAAAGGCCATCAGATTCGGTGCATGTATGCATGCACCATTACCAATATACAACTTCTAACTTTTGACATTACAAAATTATTAGTGTTTATCCCACATAGAATTTTATTATTAATAATTGATGCATAAAGTGAACAAGAAAAATACAGAATGTCTGATGTAGCAAAGAAGTTGGACTGGTGTTACATTATGATTTCAGGTTCTTATACAACTACAGCTTACAGCAAAAAAACCATCGAATTTCATTTGGAGCCCTATTCATAATCTATTCAACAACATTTCAACAGAACCTATCGTTTTCCCAATTTGCATTCTCTTCAAAATTTTCTTCTCCTATAAATATAAATAAATATACAACCTGTACAGAGATCAAATTAAATTCCCTTTTACCTTAGCCTTCAGGGAGAAGATTAACAGCGTAAAACATAACTACCGAGTCTGAAATACTTCTGCTAGCTTTTGTCTACTCTTTTCTATTGCCATACAACACTACTCAAAATTTACAGCTTTCATGACACTACAGTCAACAGCCAGAGCTTCTCGTCTCTGCAAACAAAATAACAAGGATTAGCATTTGTGTAAATTACGGACAAAAATAAATGATAGTATACTGTAGAAGTTTCATGAAGAGATCACTACCTTCAGAAACTATAGTAACAACACAGCTTCCCTTCTCCAGCTTTTCAAAAAGATACAAAATATACCAAAAACATTGTTCCATTAATTACATATGTTACAATTTAAGGAACTTTTTGTTAGTACAAGTCGGATTTGCACATCAAACTCCATTGTTTCGGCTAGGCAATGGAGTGCTTTGGTTAAGTCTAACTGGATTCCTCAACAACTGCTTTGAAACCCGATCAGCTAAAACTAAATGTGCATCATATTGTTCTTTCTCATCCTGTAAAACAGTCTTATTTCCTTCGACTGACAAATGAGCTTGAACAATTCCTCTAAATATATCAGGCTTGTGCTCCTGACAGCCATTTCCATTTGGGAGGAAGGTATTTGGCGACCTACGAACCAATCCAATGCTTTCATGCAAATAATTCGTAGTTGTTGGATGGTATAATGGAAGAGTGCCAAAATTGCCGCCACCTGGTGGGGTTGAAGCACCAGATGTCGCTCGAGGACTGGATATTGGAGAAGGGGATAATCTTCCATTCATATGCTGTGGAGACCTTGAGTGTGATAGAGGGCTCCCCATTGGTGAAACAGGGCAAGAGAAGTTTTTGGTGTTGTATCCATCACTGCAAAGAAAAAGATAGTATTCTAAGCATATGGAACAAAGATCAAAACATATCCTATCAAAAACATGAAACTATGTGTAGAACATGAAAACCTTCATCTGTGTGTGTGTGTGTGTGAGAGAGAGAGAGAGAGAGAGACCTAAATCGAGGAACACTTGTTGGGTTTCCAGAGTGATTGACAGCTCCTGACGAGTCCCAACATGGAGGAGTTCCAGAATGTCCAAAGCCCTAAAAAGTACATCGCATGTTATTTTGAGCTTAGCCCCAAAATATATAAAACCCTTCCATCTATTTATAAGAATTTTTCATAAATGTTACAAAGAAAAGTCTCTCTAAATCAATAAAAGAAAATAGGAAAATGGAAAAAAAAAAAAGACAGCTTCGCACGTAAAACCAAAGCGAATTACCTCAGAGCAGGAATCTGTGGAGAGATTTTCTTAAACTTCTTAATAATATTTTTCAGTATCATTCCCAGGAGATAAATAGCCAAACTATTAGTTGTGTAGAAATTTTTGAATATGAAATTTTCTCTATGATTTACCAGTACAACTGGGAAAAAAGGGAAGCAGCATACCAGTGTTCTGACTGCATGAGTAAGTGCAGGTATGGATTCAATAGGTTCAGCACTTAGAACAGGTCTTTCCAGTGAACCACAATTTTTGACAAATGGGTGCTCCAATAGCTGAGCAGCAGTAGGTCGTTTACATGGATTACGCCTCAGACATTGCCTGACAAAATCCTTTCCATCATCTGATAAATGATCTGGAATAACAGGAAGTTCTTTGCTGTTTCCAATTTTAAACAGAGCAGCAACCTTCAGGGAAGCGTACAAAACAAATTACTATGATAAATGCATGGAGAAGAAAGATTTTAATGCGCATCACAATAATGTAATAAAGAGATAACGAAATGTTATTATAGAAACATCAACTAACCCCTTCGTACTGACTCCAAGGTGGTTTTGTTGTAGCCATCTCCAAAACAGTGCATCCAAGGCTCCAAATGTCCACGGCCATGTTAAAACCGCTTGAATTCGTGATGACCTGTTTATTTACTGCAATATTAGAGCTGGCTAAGATGAATCTAAACAATTGTATGTAGGAAATGAATTAGCTTTCACCAACCTCAGGCGCCATCCAGTATGGGCTTCCCTTAAATGACAATGGACAGGACTGCCCAGTTATCTGCAAAGTATATTGGACTTAGATTGATTCTTGCAGTGTCAAGAAGCATGAGAACAGAGAGAATTAGACTAATTCACAGCATAATTATTGATTGGATGTTGAATTTTTACAGTTCTCATTTTTCCATAAGCTTACTACAAAACTACAAAAGATAATGCAACCAGTTTCAGGTTCAGACTGGACCGACACTGTAGTAAAGAAGAATCTCTTACATGTTTTGCCATCCCAAAATCTGCCAACTTTACCCGCCCATTAGGGTCAACAAGAATATTTGCTCCCTTGATGTCCCTGACCAAATAAAAGATCATCTAATTGAACATAGGTGTAATCATGATTCCATGTCCAGAAGTTTTAAGAGTTGAACAAGAAACGACGGTATGAAATTAAACAAGTGTTGATTAGGAAATACCCACCTGTGAATTGTGTTTTTGGCATGCAAATAAGCCAGCCCAGATAATATCTGATGGGTATAGCTGCGGATTGCTGCTTCACCCAACTGCCCGTACTCTTGCAGAATTTTGTAGATAGAACCACCAGATACATACTCAAGGTATATGTACATTTTGTCTTCTACCTACATACCGACATAACACCAGAGTGAAGGTTACTTGTTGATTAGAATAATAAAACAAATGAACTTCAATTTTGAAAATGAAATTTAGATAAAGATAAAGAAATAATAAAAAGGCAACCGTGTAATGCATTTTACAGCTTCTACAAGGGTTTTACAACAGAACATTTCTGATGAAAAAAAAAAGTAGATGCGCAACAAAAGTACAAAAGACTTACCATCTCAGATCCATAATATTGCACAATGTTTGGATGACGCAAGCAACTTAATAGGGCAATTTCCTGCAAGATTAACTCTAGTTACAGTTATAACTAAAATTTACAGTTATAACTACGAAAGGAAAATTTTCCAAAATTGCGGAAAAATATATAGATCCTTCTTGAATTGAAGTTTTATCAAGTGCATAAGATTATAATTTCTCTTCAATATAGAAGAGATCCAGAAAAACTCTTCATCTCCCTTATTGAACAGATAACATGAGTCAATAAAACCCACCTGTCCAAGTTGCTGTGCACTTTCCCTTGACTTAGCATCGTCCGAGAATAATGTAACCTCCTTCATTGCACACATCTCGCCACTTTCACTGCAGCCCAAGTAGAAAGAAAAAGTAAGATCACCAACATGTATAGACAATGGTAGCAAATTATAGAAAAGTTTTACATAGTTTATAGGAAAGCTTTAAACTCAAATTGACGAAGTAACATTGTCGCTAGAGCCTAGATGCCCCTCATTCAGTGGGGGAAGTCACAACTAAAGAAGGAAACATAATCAATAAAGATTTAGGTCAATATATCTCGAACCTATTAAAACCCAGATAAACATGTCCAAATGTTCCCCTTCCAAGTAGGCGTCCTTTCTTCCAGCGTGAACCTGGGCTCGGAGGATTATCTGTTCTACCAGGACTGCGTGGAATCCTAGGCGATGTTCCAGCTGAATATGGTGAAGTAAATGAAGAAGGATTAGTTACTGGAGGAAGAGGCAATGGATGGCTTTGTTGTCTTCCATCATCAAGCCAAGATGTAGGCAACTCCGCAGTGCGGGGATGCAGAGGCGTAACTGCACCACTAGTGGGGCCAGGGCTCGTCATTCTAGGGCTAGGTAATGGCGAACCCTCAGGACTACACCTGCTGTGTGGCCAAAACAGCTGGCATGAAATATCTCCTGTGACAGAGTTGTGACCAGAATTGTAACCCGAACCTGGACTCGAGCATTGTCCAGATCCCAGTAAAGATAAATCACCGTATGGCTTTCCTATCCAGAAACCATTGCTTGTGACAGGCTCGTGACCGAAAACCCTCATTGGACTTCTAGAAGGACTCGACATCGAGCTTTCTGGGGCGCTTAGGAAAGATCCCTGTTGAGGAATCTGTAAATGGGCCACTTTAGATTTATCAGGCCTCTGCTTAGCAGGCTTCGATGTCTCTCTTGAATTCTTTTTGTTGGCAAAGGGGAACGGATCCCTCTGCTTAAACCTGCATCAGGTTGAACATACCTCAGTTAGCAGTAATATCAAGAAGAATCATTTCAAATTGCTATGGTGACAAGCTATCTCACCCAGAAGGACTAGCTGTCTCGGATTTATTTCCATTCTCGTAATCAGATGCTTGAGGGCTTAGGAGACGTGAGTCAGAAGGATCATCAGTATCACTGGAACTATCACTAGAGTCAATTTTAACGTCTACAGGTGTTGGGAGGGGTAAGAACAGTGAGGTTTTGGGACCTCTGTCAACCAATGGTTCAGCTAATGCAATGTTTCCAGAATCAGCACGAGAAATGTTAGCAAAACGGCTACCTGGAAGGGGAAGTGGTTGGGCGTGGGGCCCATCACCAAAACTCTGAGAGCGTGATACAGATACTTGTTGGTTAGGTGATGGAGATCGTGAATCTGCCCTTGATTGAGATCCCTTCTCTGAAGTAGTATCACTATGTCTACGAGGAGCTCCAGGCCTAATACATTTCCTGTGTAATGAGCCAATGATACTTTCCCGATTTGACTTCTTGACTTCTTTGGACGACTTCCCCCACCATGAAGGCATAGTTGGTAAACAGAAGAATCTCACCCCTGGAGTAGGAATATCAAATGTTAGTGAGTTCAACAATCAGATATGCAACTCTGGAAATAAGATATAATGAGTACCACAGGCTAAAAAACTTCCAAAAGCGCATGTATCTAGACCACATATATCAGCTAATTTCAATAATGTTAAATTAGAGAAACGCAAGAAACACATTCATATATGTCAGGTTTTTGAAACGGATGAGTGCGCAAAATCTGAAAAATAAATAAAAATAGTCTTAGGTATAATTTTTCTCCAATCAGTAAATTCCGCGTAATAAATGACTTGCAGATAAAATTGTGGATCTTCCTGAAAATCAAATAGATATCAGACCGACAACGTATTTCTTATTTATGACAAGCTATGTGGTGCACATTACTTACTGAACCAGAACTGCGGCTATGAATCCGAAATGATTTCTGGTTTACTACAAAAATCCAAAACTAATTGGTTTGGTAAGTTAACAAATCAGGACTTATATTACTTGATCTCTACATAATTGAATCACAACCATGACAACTTCTTTGCCAGGAGATATTCTGTACTAGATCTACACAAAACATATGTTATATCATCATCAAATGTACACATTTTTTATCAAGTAAAATTTAACAAAAGATCTAACATTTTTTGGCTTTCTTCTATAATATCCTTTGTTAATAATCGCATTAAAAAAATATGAAGACTTGGAGACCAATAACTCCCATCTTAGCATTCTGGAAACTCATATCAACAAACCAAAAACATGTCTTGCTGAAACAAGATGTACTTATAAAATTCGTCCTCTAGAAAACTCCATATAACAAACTCCGGAGATAAATTCATTAGCAAAATGGAGGGATATGCTTGTTTGTGGGTGTGATGTCTTGTTGGAATACCAAAATATCGGAATATCCATTAAGCTAAAATAATAAAGCCTGAAAAGTAAATTCAAATCATGCTAAATAGTCAGAAAATCTTTTCGGTTCTTTTCTGCCCATCACTACAGCGAATGTCTGTATATGAATATAGATACGGCGAATAGTTATGAGATTTGGACCACAGGCAATCAATGAATCTTACTATGAGATAATTAATGTTGAAATGAAAATGAAAATCTATATCCACATGATGCATTGAGACCAGGATTTTACAGTAATGCTCAACAGGGAACCATGAAAATTTCTTTCACACACACAAAGGAACATAAAGAGAAGAAAAACACAATAAAGGATTTTGGAAGGTAAATGATGGTGCGCAACCCTGCTTAGAATTTCAATATTGTGCAACTGATAAAATATTAATTCATTGAACTGAAGCTAAGGGATAGTTAGTAAACCCCCACTAAGCAAAATTAACAAAAAATCTCAATAATCTCCTGATTTAACTCACCCAAAAGCAAACTTTTGAACTCAATAAACGAAGCACCCGAACCTCTTAGAATTGAAATTCGAAAAATGCAACCAAAAAGGCGGAATGAACAGCACTATAGAAACTTAGTTTTTAGTTCAGTAAAACCCCTAACATGAAAACACTGATTGTGTTGCTGCTAGTTGAGGAATGAAATTATCAGAGCCTAGGAATTTATAGGGTAAAATTTGTTAATGCGCGGTGAAATTATAGTAGGAGAGACATAATCCGAGCTGAATTAAGTGAATGTCAAACCCTAATTAATTGCAACTGTACTCACCGGAGCCAGGGCATCTCCGAACCGAACCGAATTTTGTTCTTTTCTCACATAATCAGCATCGTCACTTACCGAAGAGTCGCATGAGGAGGGAGAGGGAGAGGTAGAGAGAGAGAGAGGTTGTTAAGAGAGAGAAAGTGTGCACACTGAGTTTTCTTTCCTACATGGAGAAACAAGATTTTCTACGCATTCGAGCAAGCAAATTTACTATTGCCACGCTTGTGATTGATTCTCCAATCAAATATTACATGTTTGCCCCCTCATATGTCCAAAAAGAAAAATGATTTCATTTGTGTGCTAGTCTATGTATATATTTTTAGTAGGAAACATAATAAGTGGGACAAATTTCAAGAATATAAAATATTTAAATTCTAATGTTTTATATAAAATTCTAAAATATTATATAGCAAGACAACCGAATATACATTAATTTAAATATATGTAGTTCATAATTAAACACATGTTGGTAGTTACAAAGATACATGTCAATACTATATTGAGTTTATTCACTATTTTCCAAAATAAAATTATACTTATCAGTGATCACGAGTTTTAATTACAGAATTAAAGCTCTGGATCGAATTAATAACTATCAATATATGTGTAGTGTAGATTCAGAATCTTAATTCATATTCTAACAAAAAAATTAAAGCTTTTCTCGGAAAAAAAAAAAACTAAAATTTTGAGTCGTATTAATGAATTAAGGTGGGATGCGTAATGGACTCTATAAAATGTGATTTCATATAAATGAATAAGAATTCAAACTAGCGTTGGCGTGGAAATTATACTTCTTTAAAAATAGGAAAAGAAATTTTAATTATACTCATTCTTTCATAACTGTTTTATAATTGTAAGATTTTATAACCGTTTTGTCCTGAATATAAATCTACACTGCTAATAAATGTGATCATAAATTTACTAAGTCAGCCAAGAGGTATTAGATACAGAAAATACTTTTATCAAATATGCGATAGCATATCGTATTTTATTTTAGAAACACAAACAAAGATTAAAAAAATATGTACGGAAAGGTACTACAAATATACTATTCCCCTTACTTTTCATTAGTACTAGATTTTAATCATGCATTGCATCAGAAAATTAATTTATAATTATAAATTTAATATATTAATATTAATTACAGTTATATATTAATAACTTGAATATATATCACAAATTTAATAGAAAAATCTATTTATAAAATATAAATTATTTAATAAATTGAATCATATTTTCTTATATAATTATTATTATTTTTTCTTTTTATAAATTCAATCCTTGTCATTGCAAGAAGTCGAACCCCAAACCTCCATATCTGAAGTAATATCTGGTGGCTATTGGGTCAAACTCCAATGGTTTTTCTTATATAATTATTAGCAATACATATAAATAATTAACTCATAATTTGAAACACAGACCAAAATAATTCTTTTTATAAAATAATCATGAATTATCCTTCCCTCTAATCAAATGAAATCCAATTAAAGAAACCCCAAGGGGATATATATAAAAAACTCATTTTAAATATATAAAATAGTAATATGATATGATTTTGTATTTGTAGTAGAGGGAATATATTTATATATATAAAAAAAATTAAAATCACGCACACAATCGATATAAAAATATTAAAATAATAATTAAAATATAAAAAATATTTAATAATAGATTATATATATAATTATTGGAATCTCTTGTATACTTGATATTTTTTTATGTGAATAATTTGTTATTATTTCATTATTAATTAACAATAATATTCATTTCATTATTGAAATTTTCTTTATATTATGGCAATATTAATATTTATATATAATAATTTAATAAATTTATTTATATTGAAATGAAATATAATTTTTCCACCGCAAAATGAAAATAAAATACGTGTATTTAGAAGTTTTTCTAAAATAATCAATTATTTATTTATTTTATAATATTAAGGTAATAATAAAATTTAGTTAAAGAAAAAATACATAAATAAAAAAATTAAAACAGTACGAAAATTCAGAGTATATAAATGCTAAGATAATAATTCATAGAAAAGTTAATAATAATTGAGGAAGCAATTGGCTTTATGAATTAAGGTCGTTGTCTGGCAAAAGCAGCTTTGGCTCTGCCAAATAGTATGCCCATCCAAAAACTTGAGAGAGATGAAATAATCCAGTGTCATTCCACGTGAAATAAGGATACGGACACAGTGACATATACACAATACGATACGGATATGACAACATAATTTTTTTTGATATTTTATATTAAAGAAGTATCCGACACGACACAACACAACATGGTAGAATTTTAGGAGTGTCCATGCATCAAACCGTCGATAACCATGCTGCTGACGTCATATTATTCATTTATCAAGATACCAACATATTATTGCAATCACCAATTCACCACTTACCTTATTTTTCGCATTAGCCATAACTCCACGCTGTTTTTATGAAATTGCTCACAAGTCCCTGTATTTTGGGTTTATTCCTCATTAACCCCGGTTCTGTTCATGTTTATTTAATTACCATTGTTGGCCCTTAAGGACGGATTTCATTAATTTGACAATGAGAAAAGGAAGTAGATGATGATGCATGGTAACAATATAATAGTAATAATAATATTACTCAATTATAGATATAAATTATAAAAGTAAATTGCCACCGGTACTCATAATTTGTAATCTACATAATTATTATGTATAATTAATGAATATAATTTGAATTACAAAATATCATAATTATGTTACTAATTTTAAATTTCAACAGTTATAGATATCCATAATGACGGATTATGATAATCAAAATTTGGGTTATACATTTATTATGCCAATTCTACAAAGCATGACGTCATTATTATTAATGTGGCAAATGAATGTAGTTCATTGCAATTAGAGACAGAGCCAAGATCCCATGATAAAGGAAATGCACTTAACACATAATTTACAATATCAAATATTCAGAGAATACATTAAGATATATTATATATTATAATTTTATTTTTATAAAATACTTTATACATTAAATAATTTGAAAGTGAATTAGTTCACGTGACTTTCTGACCAAAAAAATTCACGTAACTACTTTCGCTTGTATCTATCTCATACTTTGAGAAATCCACTTTAAGCAGACAATTAGACAAATAATAACAGTTTTTCTTAAAAAATAAGTAATAACACTTTTTAGTTGACATTTTAGTGCAATTGGGTTTTTCGCGTTTATCCTAATAGAGTAAGATCGTTTTCAACTGATTTATTCACATTGACGAAGTGGAGCTGATGGTCTGGTTGACTACTGCACAAAGTCAAGAATATTAGGCCACTTACTTTTAACATAATTTTGTACATATGCTTTTTAGGACATGGCATTTTTAGTAATTGATAATCACCTTCTAATTGAGTTTAAATTTTAAAATCACCTGAACTTTGATAATTAATGGAACAATACCAAATTTTGTTATAGAGAAGATAATGAAACTTTTTTTGTAACGACCCAGAAATCTGAGAATTAATGTGAGTAATTTTTACGCGTTAATTATCTTTCTTAATCTCTAAATTCTCGATTATATGTGAATTATAATATATTATGTCGTAAATGACCAATGTGATAATATTGTTTGCGTATTTAAATTACGTATCTATATTGCGTTTATTAAATATTTAATCGTAATATGTGATCGACGCGTATTTAATTGGATTTTCTAAAATTACTAAAATAACCCTTCGTATTTTTCGGTATTTCGAAGATATTTGATAAGTATCGAAATTTATTTCATTATTTTTATTTCGAGAGAGAGAGAGAAGAAGAAAAAAAGAGATATTTCTCCCGAATCCCTAATCGATCGTGCCGAGCTCGAATCTCCGTGGAATCTCGCACCAATCGTTTTTAAACGATCAGTTCATCGATACCTTTCTATAGGTACCAATTTCCCCAATTTCTTTTACGATTTTTCGAGGTTTTGAGAATATTTGGTTATTTCGGGACTTTTAGGATAATTGCTTAGATCGAGCCCGTTTCTTGGTCAATTCGTGATTTTATTGGATGTATATGTGAATTAGATGTTGATTATTGATTGTTATAAATTATGAGTGTTGATTTGCGTTAAAAATATGATTTTTGTGGAATTTTGGCTCGAAAATTTGAAAACCCGTAAGTTTCTGCTGGGTTCAGTTGAACCACACGGGCTAACGCACGGTCTTGCGCAAGACCGTGCAGGAGCCCGTGTGCAGCTATATTTGCTTGCACGGGCTTGAGCCCGTGCACCTATCCCGTGTGTTTGGCCGTGTGTGCGTGCACGGTCTTGACACCGTGTTCAAGACCGTGCACTATGCCGTGTGAAACACTTAGTGAATTTTTCCAGCCTTTTCAAACTTTGCTCTCGGCAATTGAGTCTTCGGGTCACCATTTTTGGTTGACTTTTTGCATACGGACTCCAAAAATTACACCGTTTTCACCTATAGAACCCTTTTAATTTGTAGATTTATATTTTGGAATGTTTATTTAATTTCGCCCTCGTTCGGGCTATGAATAGTGTAATTCTAATTATGTGTATTTTTGACAACTTGTCGGAATTGCGTGAAATTTACATGATAGCTTCTTTACATATTATAATTGGCATATGCATGATTGGAAACATGTTTGGTTAGCCGTTCGTCCAATAATTGTTTATTTGCGCTTTTAGTATTTGTTGTCGTTATTGATTTGTCTAGGTCTTGTCTTGTCTCCAGATCAGTCCGGCGTGGGAGACCAGTGAGTCTAGCAGCTAGGCTTTCTCTTTTTGATTCCAGGTGAGGATTTAAACTTTTAACTGGGCTTGAACATATATATATACAATTGCGAACCCCCTAATCCCTTATTAATATATTATATATTTCGAGTTTATATTTTTATGTTTTATCCTCAAATCATTTAATATCAAAATTATACATAAGTAAACCAAATTGATTTGTTTTCAAAAGGGCAAGAAAACTATTTATTTTACGTGACGGTTTGACTTAGGATTTAATCCTTTGTCGTCACCCTTGCTCAGAGTGTCGGTTGGCATTCAAATGGGTTATTTTAAAGCGAGCAAATACATGACTATTTTCAAGTTGGGCCCGGGAAGGTATCCGAAGGTTACATCTGGGGACGGACGTTCAGGGTGTAATCCGAGGTGCTTCTCCCAAAACTAAGCGTCAATCGTGGCCTGTCAGGAGATGATAGCCACGGTTGGGAGCGATGGTGGGTGTTGCATTCGTTGCACATTTTCCTAAAATTCATTATGGTTGAGCTTCGGGTTGCTCCTTAGCTTGACACCGGCGATGGAGTATTTATACATGCACCGTGGAGATATAAGGAGGAACAGGCCCATTCTCGCTGGGATAGTATTTACTGCTTTATAGTGTTATTGATTTTAATTCTTAATTGTATATCCAAGTCGAAGCATATTCCGGTTTCTTCATTATCGCATATGTATTTTCTATAAATACCCGGAAGCATGACTCGACTTGTTCTCACATCTTCACTGAGTACTTTGACTCACCCTCTTTTAATTTGTTCTTGCCTCAGGTTTGAGAGAGACCGACATGTCTTACGTGTCGGATGGGCAACAGTGTCAGATAGGCTTTTTGGTTTTGCTGAGTCTCATTAGTTGTCTTTTGATCTCGTTCATTATTCTTGTCAACCTGGATTGATAATATTATATTGTTCCCCAATATTGTTATTTAAATGATGTTGCCCTGAGTGGGCTGTTGTTAATGTATTGGCCCCGGAGTGGCAATTTTTGTTAATATGGATTTAAATGCTTCCGCTATATATTCTCTGATCTATTTAAATGCTTTACTTTGGGGATTCACTGTTGCCAAGTGTCGGGATTGACCTGTTAGCTTGCATGGGTTCTCGGGTTGAGGCACTGTATTCGGCTTGGGAATCCGTGCAGGTTCGGGGGCTGTAGAGCGGGGCGCTACATTTTTTACCCAAAAAAAAAATGCATACAACTTTGAAACTTTAACTTGCATTATACTTACTTAGGTAAAAGGGCCTTAGGCCTATCATTCTGGGCCTCCTAAGGACTTGGGCTTTGCAGCATCATTGTGCAAAGTGCAAACAACTCTCAGCCATCTATCTGGTTTTACAACAAAACTTGAATTCAGTTTCTATTTTGGTAGGCTAATTAAAACATTAAATTGATTTTTCTACAGCATTTTCAACTAGCCTCTCCTCTAGTTATTGACTTGCTTAATTCCACAAAAGTCATCTGCCAAAAAAATCCCACACAATTTCAAATATTTTCAAGGTCCACTACATTTTTCATCTAGAGAGAGATTCTCCATGCAATGATATGATATGTACAACCAATACCATCCAATGCAATGAACATCTAGCAGAAAAAAATAATAATAATAAAAGTTCCATTCAACCATTTCTTGTTAAGAAGCGTATTATATATGAAAATGTCAATATCTATACACGAAAGAACGAAAGAACAAACAAACCTCTAAAGACCTAACATACAATGCTATCCAAGAATCAAAATGGCCTAACCGAATTCCAAACTTCTACAAATTGTTCATCTTTTCGTGTCACAAACATTTTGTTACCACCAAAACTCAAGTTCGTTATCCGGCTTCCTCCCCTATCCATCGCTCGCCCCATCACGTTCTTCTTGAAAACGCTCTCCCGTTTTTCCATGGAACCAAACAACACCTCTGACCATAGCTCAAGATTTCCTCCTTTACTACAAAAAACTTGATTTCCATTTATCCCAACTTTACAACCAAGTCCTTCTTTCTTCCCATTAGCCACCTTTCTTCCCTCACCAAGACAAAACCATTGTATATCACCATTCATATTTCTCAGATCAGCGAAAAACACTTCGCCCGTATTCACACCAACTTTAAACATTGCAGAGAGCGTATCTGATACCGTGATGTCAGAGAAACAATCCACTTTTTCCTTAAGTTCAAAAACCGCATTGCCACTCCTAATGTCCCAAAACTTGACATTTCCTAATACTCCAGAAGGCCCGCTATGAGAGCCCGAGGCCATTAACAAATTGTGAGTAGGAACCCACTGCAATTTTGTGGCTGGAATTGCAGAATCAAGATCAGCACCAAATATTTCATAGTGACCAATTTTGGTTACGGGACGTAAACCATCGTTGAGATCATATATCATGATGCAGTTAGAGTTTCTCCTACTAGACTCAAAGCTAGTGAACAAGAATTCCGGTGATGCCCCAATGGCTTGCACCGTGGAGCCAGATCTAGTGACGTTTTCCCAATTTAATGTGTTTTTCACAACACCCTTATCAAGATCAATGATTTGCAACCCCGAAAAGTCGGTTGCTCCAGCAGCTGCAGTTCTTGGGGATAATGCTAGTAATGAATCAATGGCTGTGAATTGGGTCAATACGGTGGATTTTCTCTGTAGTGACCAATCAAAGGATGTGATTTTACTTCCATGAGCGACGTGGAGTGATCCGAAAGGGGTGGTGGAGATGGCCGAGGGTGGATCCCGGTCATTCAATGGCAAAATGGATGATTTTTCGAGGTTGAAGGCATCGAATTGAGAAGGGTTTGATTGGGAATTGATCAGGAGGTTTTCAATGCCATAGAATTTGGACTCGAAAATTAGGTCTTGAATATCAAAGGTTTTGGCTTTTGAAGGAAGGTTTCCAGTTCTGAGGAGGGAGAGTAAGATTGAGAAAAGTTCAGGGTCTCTGTCAAAGAAGGGGGTTGTATGATCAGAGTTGGAAATCCTGGATAGTGGTGATTTGGAACCGGCTAAAGAAAGGGTCTGTTTGGTTGTCTGGAAAAGCTGACCCCCAACATCAATGGTGACTACGTTTGAATTTGAATCCTGATGAAACCCATTTGAAATACACTTTGATCCTGCAAAAGGTGGCATTTTTCTCGACGTACAATGTAAAAAGCTCCAATCTTTCGGCGATCAAAGTATCATAAAGTTCCAAAAAGAACCCGAAACAGAGATTCTATCTCAATTCTGAAAGTAAAGACAGATGAGGCAAAGAATATACCTCATACCAGGTCTCGTAAATATACCCACAAATCAATATGATGAATGAAGAGGCTTGCAATTCGAGCAAAAGCCAAGAATCTCGAAACCCTAATTGATACCCAACAAAGAGCTTCAATATAGGTAAAATTGTGATTTTCTCAACTGTGAGGCAAGACTCAAGAGGTTTTTAAGCGTTTAGAGGGTTTGGTTTGTGGGGCCGGAGAAGAGAAATGTAATCGGGAAGAAGGTTAAGGTATTCTAGAATGTCGGCGATGGCTGTTTTGGTGTTTGTGGTCAACAAAGTATATGAAAAGATGGATCTTGGGTTTGTTTTATAAGGACATATATATTGTCATTAGAGCAGTACAAGGAGGACCAGAGTTTTTGTGGTCATTGACAACTGACAGAAAACGTGTTGTATTCGGCTTGGACTTTATGTGCGATTTATATTGTGCAAGTTTCTCTGTATTAGTTTGGGCCGTGGGGTGGAAATGGAATAATATTTGTTGATAATACAATGGTCAGAGATTACGAAGAGAAATTTAATTTTTATGATATTGGAACACTATTCTATGTCAACAGGACTGGTCATGATTTAGGATAATCTAGCTTTTTTTTCTTTGATCTTGCTTTAAGTTAAATATAAATAAAATATATTTCTTTGGACAGACTAAAAGCAATTTTGATCCATTTTCTTGATATTAAAGTTAAATTCTTTAATCTTGCTTTAAGTTAAATATAAATAAAATATAGTTATTTGGACAGACTAAAAGCAATTTTGATCCATTTTCTTGATATTAAAGTTAAATATTACAAATAACCCTTGAGATTTGGTAGTTTACAAATAATATTTTAAAACTTTGAAAATTATGAAAAATCTCTGAGATTTTAGCAAATCATAACAAGGAATACCCTTAACAACTAACGGAAAATTATTAACTAATGATTTTTTTTTGTAATTTTTAAAGTTTCAGGATACTTTTTGCGCAAACATGAGGGGAGTTTTTTTTTTTGGTGGAACAATGAACTAGGCAAAACAAACAGACCTAATCAACCAGGTCATGTGGATCCATGAACTCCACAAGCAGTTCCTCCCAGACTTTCATATTCTCATGTAAATTATGCCCCAATCTAGCTAGTGCATCAACACACCTATTGCTTGAGCGAAACACATGGCGAATCTTCGTGTCCCAAGGTTTTTGGAGTAGCTCTTTGCAGTCCTTTATAATGTGCCAAAGTGGGTGTTCGTGGGGGACTTCCTTGGTGGCCAAGTGAAGAACAACTTGAGAGTCGAGCTCAATTTCGATTTTTGGAAAACGCCTTTCCCAAGCAATTCGTAATCCCTGAGGGGAGTTTATGTAGTTATTGCTAAAAATATTTACAGCTTTTCTTTTCCAGTATAGTTAATTAAATCAATCTTTTTGAATTCTATTCTTGTAAAACTGCTTTTCTAAAGTTTACCCACAAGTCCACAACTCATCCTTGCTGATTATTAAGGGGTGGGAGTGGGAAAATACTAAGCTGCTAGTGGAGCAGAAGAAAAAAAGTTGCGGTTTTTTTTATGGCAGCTGTACTTAAAGAGAACTTCAGCCAGCAGGCAAGGTACCAAAATCAGGGTACATATTGTCATATTGAAGCTGTAAGTATATACTCAAATCACGCTTGGTTTGACATAAAAATACATGATAGGGTACACATAAGTTTTTTCATAATTACAATATAGCCCCTCTATTTTCAGAAATTGCAAAAAAACTCCTTTAAATTTCACTTTATTACAAAAATCTCCTTGAAACTATACAAACGTGAAGCCAAAAAAATACAAATAATAAGCCTGTCTGAAGAAGTTCTTCGTAATAAAGTGAAAACTCAGGGGTGGTTGATGTAATTCACCCTAGAAGATATTACAACAAATCAGCTGTGCCCATTTATCCTGAGAACATATGCTTACATAACTTTAGCAAGGAGCACTAAAAGTAATCTGGACAGTAGTTGAAAAATGCAGGCATCAGTCATCACAGAGTAACAATAAAAATGGTATAAAAGATTTCCTTGAATTTATAATTCACCTTATTCAAAAAAATATTGTACTATACCTCTATTACGACCTCTGATCTCAAGAAAAAATACTAAAAATCTATGGTGAAGTATGACTTTGGACATTAACAATGTGTCTAGTAAGTTTGCTAAGAGTCTCTCTAGCAGAAATAGTGTCAGGATGATCTTCACCACAAATTGAAGTCCTAATAAAAACAGCCTTCCTAATTAGATCATCCCCTATATCAAACTGTCCTCCTCTCACCATTAGCTTAGCTCTCACTTCAAGCACATTAGCTCTAGCTAATGCAAGATTCTGCCAAATGCAAGGATTCAACTGTGCATTCGTTTGGATTGGTTTCCAGCAAAGCGATTTATCCAACCATTTGTCCACCGGAGTAACAAACGCTTGATCCGTTGCTTCCAACGCATCCGTACACAGTCTAAGCATCTCCATAGCGGCACCGCAACGCGAGAAGGTTATAAACGTCTTTATGGCTAGCGGCAAAATCACTTCTTTCACGAGAACCAACAATTCGGTCACTTTCAACTCGACGACTATCGGGTCTTTCCCGAATCCGAGAAGCAGGAAACACGCGGCCCACACATGCTCGGGGCTCTGAGATACGGGGGCACGGCTAATGACGGCGTGCACCATCGCCTGCGCGACTCCGTTGATTCCCCGTTTTCTGGCGTAAAGCTTGGCGAGATTGTTGATTTGGATACAGCCTTCTTTGGTACAACTTCTCGCAATGTTGAATCTCAACAACAACGAGGACGCTTCTGTCTCTGATCTCCTGGCGTATGATGATGGGAAGCCGCAAGCTAAGGAAGATAAGATCTTTCGCCATAATCTCCTCCGGTGGCGTTTCTCAGGTATTTTTTTTGCTGCCAGAGCTAAAATGGTCACCGGGATAGGTGCCGGTGCGAACCAACCACTAGCTAGGACCATTCGGGTTGCCAGGGTTCTTGGCCCGTCTGCATGGTCAAATATCGAGAAGCAAACCTCGAAGAGCTGCAAAAGGAAATTGTTTCGTCGTAGAGCGTGGTTTTCACGACCGCTCCACATTACGGTTCTTGAAGGCATTCTATTTATGGTATCCAAAAGTCTACTCGGATTAATAGGAAGCTCGGAAAGAATAGCTCCAACTATCCCAAGGCCTAGAGTTAGCCTCCCGAGTTTTTCTTCAATAACTCGTAAAGCGTCGATTTCCGTAATCGACTGATCTTTAAAGCCACTAAGCATTAAAGTCATCGCCTCGACTCCCGACAAGTAGGAAAGTCTCAATGGCTCAAGATTCATTATCCGGGGTTGGCGTGTGGATATGATGACATGCGTCTCCCCTCCAAATCGAGGTAGCAGATCCATTACGTGTTTGTGGTCCCACCAATCCTTTTCGCTCTCCAAATTGTCAATTATCACTAAAAAAGGTATGTTCCTCATGAGCTCCTTTCTGATTCTGGCTATGGCTGCTTCCTCTTGCTCCTCAAAGCTCTTCAGCCGACCTTTTTCCACACAGCTCTCCATCCCACCGTCCATTTCTAGAAACGACCGAAGGTTCATATAACTCTGGCGAATGTATCTGCTTTCCCCACCTATCCATAATACCATTTTATACCTCTGATGGAAACGGTAAGCAAACTCTAAAAGAAGCTCAGTTTTTCCTATGCCCGAGTCTCCCGATACACAAGCAATTCCCTTTCCATAAACAACTTTCATCGATCTCCTCCGTCCATGCTTTCCACCACTCTTCAACTTCGTGTGTTGAGAAAATTCAATATTTTGCATTTCTATTTCCTTTTCTGATTCCTTCCACACAACGGGTTGTTTCCCCTTCCTCTTACTACTCTCATTTTGTCGCTTTTCATCTATCGAACTACTCCTTCCCCATGCAATTGTCACGTTCTTCCTCCTCGGCCTGGCTTTAAGTTCAAAATAGTCTCGTTCAGCATCTTCGCTTACATCGCCAAAAAGCATGAACTCGAGTTCGGATAACTCCTTTTTCCTACCAACAAAGTTGTCGTTTCTAGGAAAAGGAAACTCCTCTTTATCAGCTTTTTCTCTCCGCTTCGCTAGTCTATCTACAATACTTCTCCTTCCCAACCTCAATGCCAAAAGAGTGACAGCTCTTAATATGCAATCCCTCCATTTGCCATCATGAGCCTCTAATTTCCACTCATCAACACGAGACAACGCACTCACAGCATCTCTCCATTCCTTCTCAAGTCCTCCATAGTGTAGCCACAGATCACCACCGTATTTTTCCCAAAGCTCTCCTCTTTTCTCAATTATATCTCTCACGAGGCAATCGTCGGGTCCCAAATCAAAATATACGGGAACTAAATTCTTCTTAGTGGAGAAAAATCTAAGTTCTTCAATTGTGTAAGGATTTCTGAACGACTTCCTCGTCAAGACAATGACGCCAAATGTACTAGCATCCATAGCTTTCTCAACAATGTTGTGTTTACGAGAATTCCGACATCTCGCTCTGTCAGATACAAAACAGCTCAAACCTTGAACCTCTAACTCGGCGCGAAGCCAATTAGTAAACCTGAGCAATAAAGGCTTGCGCCCATGAAATCCTATGTACACATCACAACTCCTCAGTCTATCAGAAGAAAAAGAAGGTGGCGGGACCGAAGTTTCAAGTAATCTCTCAACTTTTTTGGCTTTACCCTTGAGCCTAGAAGAAACGTTTTGATGAAAAAATTCATTACTCAATAAGGGACTTTTAGATATACCCGTTGAGGAAGTACATGCTTCTGCACCAGGATATACATCTTGTGGTGTGAATTGAATGCTTGTTAAAAGTTGAGATTCTGCAGTTTCCAAATTCTTGACAAGGTTATCCACATTTAGCCTGGTGGCATGACTTGGATTGTCGGAATGTGTTGATAATCGACTTGTTGCTGATTTTGGAGAGAAGAAGGGGGATTGGTTTGCTGAGAAAAATGCTGATGATGATGATGACAGATTTCTGGATGTTGTAGTAGGCAACGGTCCAAATTTAGACGTTTCTTCACGAAGATCCATTTTCAGCTTCACTTAGTAGCTGGCAAGTGGCAATCATATGCATCCTTGATAAGGATAGCAGACCTAAATACAGACAACAAAGATTCAGAACCTTAAAATGAGTTTAAAAAAATTAATCAGAAATTCAAATCTTGAATATGATAACTGGTGTTTCAATCAAATTAACTTAAATGACTTATAAATGCTGGGCCAAAAAATAATAGAAGTATAAATATTCCAAAGAAAGAGGGAAATGAAAGAAAATGCAGAAAAAGTAGCTGACATAAGTTCACAACTGTTGTAATCAGAGCTATCTCCTCATTGTCAAAAAATTAAAAAAAAAAAATGAAAAATCTGAGCATTGCTAAAGCAGACATTTATGTTCAAGAGCTACAACAGAACACAAAAATCCAAGTTACAACCAAAACCTGCAGTAATATCAAGCTCATTCCTTAGGATCCAGAAAGCACTAAAAAAGCTTCAAGTTAAAACATTTTAGATCTAAATACCAAAGAACTTGAAACTACAAAATGAAAAAGGGGGGAAATTTTCTCAACACAAATGACCCTTCCAATTCAATAAAATAAACCTTTTTTTTTCCGAAGCAATTCAGATCTGAGGAACTTACTCTTATCGAAGCTAAGAATTTAGTCTCCAAGTTTCAATCTTTATTGACTCCAAATCCACCAATCCACTTCATAAACATAGATAAGGCGGCCACAATCATATAGTAGTGCCCACAATCAACTTCTTCAAGAATAAAAAAAAATACGCAATCTTTACTGACCTGTCAAAGGAAAACAAGCTCCAATATTTTGAAAACAAGCTGTAGTATATAGTTTTTAACTTATTGAAACTATGCTTATATAGTTATGCACGCCCACGACACATACCAAAAGATGGTTAGAGTTGACAAGAATAAGAAAGGAGCAATATGTCCCGGTAAGCGAGTAGTGAAGTGTGAAAGTTTTTACACAATTCGAAAGGAAGAGGCCAGTTGTTGAATTAAAAAGCGAGATTAAATAGCAATAAAGGTTTTTAATATGTGACAGAGAAATGTGAAAATTGATTTACCTTTTTCAGCAGAAAATCTGAAAGGGTTCGTTCGGGCTGGAATATAGTATTACTAATACCCCTCAGGCCTCAGTCCTTCCATAAAATAAAGATCATAAACAAGAAAAAACTCAAAAACAGAAAAAGTATGGGTTTTTTCCTTTCTTTTCTGTTTCCTGGAGTCCAACCACAATCTACCTTGTGTCAATTTTTAACTAATGCACATTACAAGTCCTCTGTATATATGTGTGTGTGTGTGTGTGTGTGTGTGTGTGTGTGTGTGTTTTATATATGATATGATATGCATTTCTGAGAAACTAAGGATTATGAGGCCAGGCATATACTGGAGTGGAGGCGGGTATACAAATGCTCCTTAAACATAGGACGGATCGCACGAGGAATGGTCCGAATGGGGTTGCTTTTCTCTATCCAATTCAAATTATTGTTTCCTTCTTATTTTTTTAAGTTTTTATTATTATTGGTGCTAGCATTTCATATAAAATAGTATAGAATAGATATTGTTAATTTTATAAATTATTGTGCCTGTCTCGTGTGTGGCCCTTCGTGTTTTTACTTTCACATTATTAAAAATCCAAACTTTTTGAGGGGCAAAACAGAAGAAAAAGATTTAAATTTTAAACCAAAATTTTGAGATAGGATCCTGTTTGATTCCTAATCCTAGACTCCTAGTGCTCACAACAGCACAAAAATGATGTTGAACTTGGTTCGATTTCACTTATGTTTCGTGCCTGGATCATTTGGTAATAATTTTGTATTGATTATTTTTGGTTTAGTTTCTTTCTAGTTGTACGGATTGTGGGGGCGCTGATAGGCAGAAATAATCCAGCTTTGCTGCTGGTTAATATATAAAAAAAAGCATGATGAATGTGGGATGCACCTTCATTTTCTAGACTTTTTTTCATCTCTCCTTAATGTGCATTTTCTAAATTGATACAGGTATAGAATCTAAATCCCTAGTTATGTACTCTAGGTTAATTCTAGTATGGTTAATGGCCGCTAGATTCTAAACAATAATGCATTATCCCTATTTATTTATTTCATTCATCTTTAAATAATGAGTCAATTACACAAAAACTCCTTAGGTTTGTACCTTTTATAATTTCACGATCTTACACGTACCTCCCTGAGGGATGTATTGGTAAGATTTTTCAAGAGATATTATATATACATTTTTATGCTTTAAGGGGGTCTTTGTAAGATTTCAGTTTACCAAAGAAATATTTGTAAAGTTTAGATGTTTTTTTGGTGCATATATGTGAACACCAAGAATTTCAGGAGCTAGTTTCAAAAAAAAAAAAAAAAAAGAATTTCACGAGCTAAGGTTTTAGTACAAGCTGTTAAACATTATATGAGTGGAGAATGAAACTGCAAATATGATTGTCCAATCCGTCTCCTCGATCTCTATTTAAGTCCATTGATGGCACTGTAAGAAGATCAGAATAACTGTTAGAGTTGACTTATATCATCACTCAGTTTCGGATCTTTCAACATATAACAGTCCAAAACACTCAACCACATCACATGCCTCCATGTGAGAGACCACAACAATGGACGGCTCTGATATGTTCACACTCCTTTCTTAGACATTAGTATTGCAGGCCGGTTAGATTTGCCTCAAGCTCAGTATCGTGTCTCTTTGTTTGAAATTTTATGGGGATTTTTTTGTAATTCTTGAAAATAAATGGGATATTTATCCTCTAAAATTTCATTATTCATGTAAAAAAATAAATAATTTTTTGTGAAAATAATTGCAAACTGAGATATTGACGGAGCTGTATTATAATTATTAGGGATAATTACATTTATACCACTCGATTTAGGAGAAAATACGGCAAGACCCACTCTACTATTGGAAATTACAGAGACATCCCTTTGACTATGACTCTATCTAATACTTAGGACATGCCGTTAGTCATTTTCTTATTTCCAAGTAGATTCTAACGTTTTATTAACTCCACAACAACTTAATCACTTTGCTTATTTAATGTATATCAAATATTATGATAAAAATATTTTGGATAATTTAGTCATTTTACAACTTTTCGTTAAGTTTTTTAAGTTTCCATTAGGGTTAGAGGATTTATCTGTAATTTTCAATAGTTGAGGGGGTATTGCTGTATTTACCCGTAAATCGAGGGGTGTAAGTATAATTATCCCTAACTATAATTATTTTGAGTTAATGAGGTGTAAGAACATATCCACAAAATGAATCAAACTTGCACGTTGGGCCTACAAACATGTAGACAAGTTAAAAGGAAACAAATCGTTTAATAAGTTATTCATAAAACAAATCAACTACTTCTTCTTTTCATAGTGTTTGGTAGCCAAGTAAAAGGACAAGAAAATTAACCTTAATTTAATAATGTTGTTTGCTTTGGCCTTTGTGTTTATTTATTTAATAAGTAGTTTAAACAAAGTGTGGTCCGTCTCCCTAGTACAGCAATAAAACATGTTTTTAGCCGACTTGATTTTTGGAATACAAAGTGTCTGTATTCTGTACATGGAACTTGATTGATGGAATTTGATTTTCAAACTTTTTTAAGACAACAAGGTCCACTCATAACCCAAGTGCCAATGGATCAATTGATTGTCACAGCAGGTTGTTAGAAAGGCTTTGTAATAGTCATATATAGTTGCAAAAGATGGAGAAAAGGTTCAAAGAAAAATGCTGAATTCAGGTAAAATAAAAATTCTATAAATGATTTTTTTTTTCTTTAATTTATCAAATTAATAATATGAAATGACTATAATGACCTTTTGGTTGGGGGTTCCAGACTTCCAGTCCAGATTGGTGAATGGTTGGATGAGTACTGGAATCCACCTGGAAAGTGCTCTATTGCACAGTTTTTCATTACTTATAATGAGGCCCATATTCAGGAAGCTGTTCATCTTCTGCACCTTCACTATATACTAGATTTGCTTTATTACAAATTAGTCTATTTTAGTTTAGAACTTATCTGGAAAAAAAAAGAGTTTTGAGTCTTGACATACCATCAACCATCAAAAATATCGCGACGTGAGGATTTCCGTCATACAACAGTCAAATTAGGTGATTTTGTTTTTTTTTTTCATTTATCAACATCGGTTTCTTTTATTTGCCTGTCATTCTTAGTCAACTATATTCACACCACCATAAAATACTCGCATTTTGTTGTTCATAGATACTGTAGTATAAAATCTCGTAGATATCCGCATTTTGTTGTTCATAGGTATTGTAGTATAAAATCTCGTCGATATCCGTCAGAACTCCTGTTTGTTATGATTTCACAAATTTTTCTAGTTTATATTAATAATGAATTGTAAGAGGAGTTTTTTAATTTCTGAAACAAAATAAATTAATTTATTATTTTTCCTAAAATTTCTAAGAATGACTTTTTTTTAAAATGGGTACAAGTTAATCATATTATAATCCAATAAATCTCATGTACAACTCAATCAATTATAAGCATGTTAAATGACTCATTACATACGGAGAAATACATGCCAACAAACTATAAACCAAATTTCTATACAGAAAACTAATGCTCATAATCGTGAAACTCAAATCCATAACCTCGAGATCATAGAGCTTCTTCCTCACCGCTTAGCCAAATTTTTTCTAAGAAAGACTAAAGGGTAAACTTTTCAAAGAAAATATATAGAGAGATAGTAAGAGCAGGAATCTGTCTATAAGCAAAATTTTCTAGTAAAGTAATGTCTTGTGTTTTAAACTTTTTAAGTTTTAACCTAAGAAAGTGAGAAAGCTAGGGTCAGTTTTTGTTTGTCTATGTGTGAAAACCTAACATGTGGGATATATTTATGTGGATTTACTAGGAGGTGAACATGCTTCCATTCTTGGATTGCAAAATCATATTATTTAATGGGAATGCGTGTCTTGATCTTATCTCTTTGCACAATTTCAAATATTTATTATACGATTATAGATAGATAGAGTCGGTGAAAAACAAATGAAGACGGACATAATCTCTAGTTCACTTCCCACCTAAAATTACAAAAATATTGTTAACTTTGAACACAAAGTCATTTCAAGATTTACTTCTAAGAAGTTGTACATGCAAAATCAAAGTGATAAACCATGACCATTTTGCTACAATTAGTTTATTTAATTTTAATAACTAAAATCATCTCAACCCTAAATTAAAATAAATAATTTATTAAAAGTAATTATGCTGACAGAAGTAATTTGCATTTTGTTTTTTTATTCATGATTTTCAGTTAATGGGCCTTAAAAGAAATATCTACCCAGCTTTATACTGGTGTAAAGAGGCAACACTAATGTAAGAAGAAGAATTTGAACTGGATTTCAAGGTCCATTAATTTCTGGATGAGCCCAGTGCTTTCCAGCATTTGGGTCCAATTGAAGCTCGTCCAACAACAAAATAATAAATATATTAAACTAAATAAAATAGCAAGATCATAGTTTTTATTTTTTTTTCCTTTTGGAAATTCAACACCATGTTTATTCATCTTTTTTTTATAAATTTTTTTAAAAGAGTTCTAACAAAGATAATGGACAAAAAATGAGTGTAGATGAAATTTTGAAGGTGTATATATAATTTATTTATAGGTGGTGAGGGGTAAAAGTATTATATGCATATAATTGAGGGGCAAAATCAAAATGGTATTCCCGTGAATGATTTTTTATTTATAATTTAATGATAGTTATGGCTGAACTGACAATAAGTCCCAATTTCCCAAATTTATTCAGCCAAGAATAGAATAGAGATAAAACGGACAATGACCAATAATATAATTTCTCATATTTTCCTTAAATAAACCGCGATAAATATGAATTAATAAATATCTTTAGGACTTTTAGGTATGGATAAAAATAAGATCTTTAACGGATAGGATGAAATATTGGTCCGCAATTCACTCCCAAAGTGTCCCATTCATCGTAAATTATCTGAGTTTCTCTTGGAAGGTGAAAAGGTTAAAAACAAATTACTTATTCCTAGGACTTCACTTTTTCTCTTAGGTTGTTTTCCTCGGAGATCTTCTTTTTTATGTTCTGTCGTCGTCGCTGATCGTCTGAAGAGACTTGAAAAGGTATGTCAGAGAGAGCAATGTGAATTTTCACTCAAAATTCAATTACTTCAACAATTTATTAAGTACGATTGTTCCTTTACCAATAACTTGATTATGCATATTCTTGATATGACACTTGTAACAGCCCAAGTTCACTATCTATTACATGGGTTTTCATTTTTTTCGCCGATTGAGGTGTTTCAAGTTTCTATCTTGAAATTAGGCCATCTGGGCTTCGTTTGCTTTAGTTAACGATTGAAACTATTTGATAACCATAGATGAATCAATCAGTGTCTGAACTTTTTTAGGGTGTAACTACTCGGATTTTTCTTTTTCCTTTTATTTTTTTGGAAAATAGAAAGTGATATTTAGGAGTCAAGGGTTGTGGGATTGTGATATATGGATTTATTTTGCCTTGCAAAGCTTCGAGATTGTCATTGACATGTGTCATGGATTTGATCTCCTCTGCTCCCGTGATTTCCGAACTCCATTTAAT
Organism: Verbena officinalis; assembly: GCA_958496215.1. Classification (NCBI taxonomy): domain Eukaryota; kingdom Viridiplantae; phylum Streptophyta; class Magnoliopsida; order Lamiales; family Verbenaceae; genus Verbena; species Verbena officinalis. The sequence continues at coordinate 4,210,623 of OY292390.1, read as the reverse complement.
GTAAAAGATTACTGGATTCTATACTGATTAAGAAATGAAAATGTCTTGATATTTAGAGTCACACTTCTCAAGAAGTTAGTTTTTTTAAAAATCATTAGAAGTTAATGCGGTATAGGTAGAATAGTTTGCCGTATTCACATTTGTTTTCATTTGGCCTTGGGAGTTCTTGAAAATTCTCACATCCTTCTCTTAGGGTTTTTTAGCTTTTGGATTGCTTTAACTTTTACCTCTATCACATGGATCCTGTTGATTATTATGTTTTCAAGATGTGCAACAAATGTCGTCAAGAGATTAATTTTCTTGGTTGCAACAGAATCATTAGCAAAGCAAGTTGAAGAATCAATTATGGATATGCCAAAGGAGATATTTTTAAAAGATTACAAGCAGCCTGATTACTTCTTTGATACGGTAATCTCATATAAGTCTTGATTCTGATTTCTGAATTTTAGTTTCTAATTTTGGTGTGTTGCTAATGCTAGAAATATATGCATGATTATATCTTTTAGGTGGAACTGAAATTCTTACTGGGCGAGGAAAAAACTATTGTTTTCTCTAAAATAGCTGTCTATCCCAGACTTGAAGGTATTTACTTTTCAGTTTTCTTTTTCTGTTTTAGTTCTTGTAATATGTATAAATATGGTGCTTGTTTGTTAATAAATATCGGGATTGTGAAATGTGGTGGCTGTTATACTTTATCCATCTATTTCATTTTCTCTAGAGGTGATGTAAAAGAACTAAGGGCTCAAATAGATCGAGATCATACTTATTTAAGGTGTAAATTTGAGCTATTTTTGCTAAAAAGCAAAAGATATTGAGCTTTTATTTGTTGAACAGGTTGTTCCTCACCTCTAGTCTTGGATGGAGAAGATCAGAAACTGATCTCATTAAAGGTCAATGGTAATGAACTGAAGGTATGTCATATGTGTCTAAACTTGCTTCCTGAGCTGTGATTTTAATTTTCCCTTTTCTTCCTAATTTTTAAAGGCAATTTGTTGCAGGAAGCTGATTACACTCTCGACTCACGCCATCTAACAGTTTCCTCGCCTCCAACTGGAAAATTCACTTTGGAAATTGTCAATGAAATCTACCCACAGAAGAACACGTCCCTTGAGGTCCAGCCTTTATTTTCGATCTTTTTATAATTTGAACATAATACATTTTCTCTCTCTCTCTCTCTCTCACACACACACACACACACACATATATATATATATATATATATATATATATGCAAGAATCTATAAAATTTTACATCTTTATTTGCTTTTTATTCAGGGGCTCTATAAATCATCAGGGAACTTCTGCACACAATGTGAAGCGGAAGGTTTCCGGAAAATCACATTCTATCAGGTTTATAAACTTTTTAAATAATTTAATTAACTTGAAATTTTGTCTGTTTTTTCCTTTATGCTTTCTGATAACATGTTATTACAAACATTAGGATCGTCCTGATATCATGGCAAAGTATACTTGTCGCATTGAAGCTGACAAGTCATTGTACCCTGTACTGTTGTCCAATGGGAATCTCATAGAGCAAGGAGAAATGGAGGTGAAAAACCTTTTGTTTTTCTTTTTTTCTTTTCTTGAATGTCTAATAATGTTTTGAATTTGTAATTTATTCTAAACTTATTTGTTGCATTAATGTAGGGTAACAGGCATTTTGCAATATGGGAGGATCCTTTTGTGAAACCATGCTATCTTTTTGCATTAGTTGCTGGACAATTGGTCAGCCGAGACGACACATTCACAACTTGTTCTGGCCGAAAGGTTTCACTTAGAATCTATACTCCTGTACAAGATCTTCCAAAGACAGCTCATGCTATGTGTGCTCTTAAATCTGCAATGAAATGGGATGAAGATGTAAGAATTGTATCTACTTCATATTGTGCTTTTGAGGTTTCTTGTTTTTGTAATAACAGACTTTTGCCCTTTTCATTATTCAGGTTTTTGGGCGTGAATATGACCTGGATCTCTTTAACATTGTAGCTGTTCCGGATTTTAACATGTTTGTTGATTTTTCTTTTATTTTAAACAATTTATTTCCTTTTTTTAAAAAATAGTTCCACATTACTGAAGATTTTCTTTTTGTTTTGGTTGACAGGGGAGCCATGGAAAACAAGAGTTTGAACGTATGCTGAAAAAGCTACAACATTATCTTATAATCTCATTTTATGATATTCTTGCTTCGTTCTTTTTAAACAAAAATTATGATTTTATTTATGCAGATTTTTAATTCAAAACTTGTCTTGGCATCTCCCGAAACTGCAAGTGATGCAGATTATGCTGCAATTTTGGGTGTGATAGGGCATGAGGTTCGTTCTCCACGCGTATTACTATTTCTGATTTTCTTTAATTATCTCCTCTCAAAATGGAATAAACTGCCCTTGAATTCTTGTGTCTATGTTTGCAGTATTTTCACAACTGGACAGGAAACAGGTTAGTTTGTATACCCTGTATTCTTGCATTGTTATAGAATTCTAATGTTGTCTAAATAAATACAAAAGCTGAAGCTGAATTTGACATTAACTAAATGGCAGAGTTACATGCCGGGATTGGTTCCAGCTTAGCTTAAAGGAAGGTCTCACTGTTTTCAGGGATCAGGTAAAAACACATTTCAAGTTCGAGTAGGCTTCAAAATTTTTGTCAGTATAAATTAGCTCAGATTACATCTATACTATTTAATAATTCTCCTTACTCTTACCTTTTGGGTCTCTCCAAATTTTTGGTCCGTCAAATTTTTTGGTCTGTCAATTTTTAAATAAAAGGAAAAAAAAATAAAAAGATTTACTCTTTTTCTCTCTCCATCTCTTCTCCAAGTTCCTTTTATTTCTCTCTTCCATTCTCACATTCTCTCTCTCTCTCTCTCTCTCTCTATTATTCACATTTCCACTCTTAATTCTATTAATTTATTCTTATAACCATTAAATTTTATTTTTTTATATATACTAAAATAATATAATTAAAAATCATGGTAAAAATTTAATAAAAGCATTTATAATTTTAGTATGTTAAAATTTAATATATTATTAGTTACATTTATTTTTGTTTTGCACACGGATCAAGTGTGCCAAAATTACTAGTATAAATAATGTGTCTAATTTCCAGGAGTTCTCATCTGACATGGGAAGCCGTACTGTAAAGCGAATAGCTGATGTTTCAAAGCTTCGAACTTATCAATTTCCTCAGGTATGGTCAAAATAGATACCTAATCCTATTCTTCTTAGCAATCTTGAAAATATTCACTTTAATATTATGATTCTGTGTTTTTATCTTTTTAGCTTGTAGACACTAATACTTGTCTTGGTTTTCCAGGATGCAGGCCCCATGTCCCATCCTGTGCGACCTCACTCTTATATTAAGGTGTCAATACTTTCTTTTTTCAAAATGTCCTTTCAAAACCTGATTCTTTGCAAGCAAAGCTGATGTTTTCTTTTCCATTTATTTTTACTTTTAACAGATGGATAACTTCTACACAGGCAAGTACCTTTTTTCCGTTTTTAATGGGAATAAATAATAATTCTCACGTATAATTTACAATTTTTAATTATCTTTTGAGTTTTGTCTACTGAGTTCTGATGCTTGACATATTTGACTGTACCCTCTTCTGATGCTCTGGTTGTGATGGTTGGCCATGAACTTTAAATTGCAGTGACGGTATTGCTCTAACCCTTTATTCATTAGTTTTTTTCTCTTTTTATTTTTCTCCCTAATATGGATTGATTACTAACTGTTTTCGCATCCTTGTTTCTTTTCCATCTTAACAGGTGTATGAGAAGGTTTGTTTCAATCGTCTCAACAGTTATATGTTTTTCTGTTTCAGGATTAACCTTGCTTAAATAATGCTGTCTTTTGATTAGGGAGCTGAAGTGGTTAGGATGTACAAAACCTTGTTGACTAGTGAAGGATTTCGAAAGGTGACAAAAACATTAATTATCTTATCTCACACACTGTATGTGATGCTTTGAAAATAATGACCATATTTTTTCCACCTTTTTCAGGGTATGGATCTATATTTCGAGAGGCACGATGGACAAGCTGTGACATGTGAAGATTTCTTTGCTGCCATGAGAGATGCAAATGGTTTTGATTTCGCCAATTTCTTGTTATGGTATATTTTCAACTGACACTGCTTTTAAATTTGATAATGAACGACTTGCTTTTGGTGCATAATATTTTATTCAAATGTAGGTACTCCCAAGCTGGGACACCTCGACTGAAGGTTGTTTCCGACTATAATGCTGAAGCTAATACTTACTCTCTCAAGTTTAGGTAAGATCTTGTCTCCTGATTTTGTACCTGAACATAGCATCTCTAATAAAATCTCATATTCCCATAAAAAAAAAAACCCAGTGAAACTTTATTTGCTCATCGCTGCCTTTCTTTTGCACTAAAACCACTATAACATCCCATTTTACCCTTACTCAAATAAAGGTATACCGTGAAAAATGCATGCAATTTTCACGGTCAATGCACGTGAGATTTTTTGAGGTTTTCTAAGCTAATTTAAATTTCACAGTCTTTTATGAGATTTTTTTTGCTTTTGAGTCTTTTATGCTCATTATCCACACACACGCGGTTGGGTACAATTAACTCATTTTGCTAATGACATAATTTGATTCGTATTTTCAGTCAAGAGGTCCCACCTACCCCGGGACAACCTGTGAAAGAGGCCATGTTTATTCCTGTAGCTTTGGGTCTGCTTAGCTCCAATGGCATAGACATGCCTCTATCTTCTGTTCATCATGATGGAAAGTTGGAGAATCTCACCAAGAACGGTCAGCCAATTCACACTACAGTTCTCAGAGTCACTAAGGTTAGCCCAATCTGTGCATGTGCTAAATATTTGAATAAATGTTGGTATTTAGAGTTCTTTTCCATTTTTCTAAAATAAATATTATTTTTTATATTTATTGAACTTTTTTTAAATATTGGTAGTTTAAGAGTTATTTTTAGAATTAATATTGGTACTCGAGATTTTTTTTCACCTTTTGTTGAATAAGTATTGGTATTTAGGGTTCTTTGTAATAAAAAATGTTATTTATTATGAGCAGAAAGAAGAAGAATTTGTATTCAACGACATCCAAGAGCGACCCGTACCATCCATCCTGAGGGGTTACAGTGCTCCTGTTCGTCTGGATTCAGATCTCACTGATGCTGATCTGTATTTCCTTCTTGCTAATGATTCAGACGAGTTCAACCGGTATGTAATTTCGAAATTAAGTAACATATACAGAATTTGTAAACTGTTCAAATAATCTTGAATTGAAGCATCATTTTCTTTGCTGCCTTAGTTGGGAGGCTGGGCAGGTTTTGGGTAGAAAATTGATGCTGAGCCTAGTCTCGGATTTTCAACAAAACAAGCCGTTGATGCTCAATTCTCAGTTTGTCAAAGGAATTAAAAGCATACTCGGAGATTCAACCTTAGATAAGGTATACTTTGCATCTTATATAATTATTATTTACAAAGAAAGAAGTTGTACTAAATTTTTTGTGAAATACTTTTCAGGAATTCATTGCTAAGGCAATAGTTCTACCTGGAGCAGGTGAAATCATGGACATGATGGATGTTGCCGACCCTGATGCTGTTCATGCAGTTAGAAACTTCATCAAAAAGCAGCTCGCTACTGAACTGAAACAAGATTTAATCAACACTGTACGTCACTGTATTAATTTCTACTGTAGAGAACATGTCATATCATATCTTGCGATTTATCATTTTGTCATGTAAACGCTTTACAGGTTATGAACAACAGAAGTTCCGAGCCATTTGAATTCAACCATACAAGCATGGCAAGACGTGCTCTAAAAAATGTGGCTCTTGGTACATGTTAATCCTTTTATATATATATATATATATATATATATATATATATAAATTAATTCTTTTGTTATTTTTTATTAAGTGATATTGTAAATTTATGTTTTCTTTGATTGGGCAGCATATCTTGGATCACTTGGAGATGCTGAGATAACTGAGCTTGCTCTGAATGAATACAAAACTGCCTCAAATATGACTGAGCAATTTGCAGCCCTTGTAGCTCTTGACCAGATTTCGGGGAAAACTAGAGACGAGGTTTTGGCTGATTTCTATGAGAAGTGGAAGCACGAGTACTTGGTATGTGTTTTTGTACCTTACCAATATATATATATATATATTTGTGTAATATTTGTAAAAATATATATATTTAATTTGAATTTCGTCTCGTCAAGGTTGTAAATAAATGGTTCGCTCTCCAAGCGATGTCGGATTTACCTGGCAATGTTCAGAATGTGCGTAAACTCCTAAACCATCCCGCCTTTGACATGCGTAATCCAAACAAGGTTTGTAAACATTAATTTTATAATTTTTACCATTGTAACCTTTATTTCTTCTACTGAATTGTTTCTTAAGGGGTAAATATGACAATTATTTCAAACTTTGTACAGGTATACTCACTCATTGGTGGATTTGTCGGGTCCCTCGTTAACTTCCATGCAAAGGATGGATCGGGCTACAAATTCTTGGGCGAAATTGTCATTCAGCTCGACAAGATCAATCCTCAGGTCAGCTCATAATCAGAAGTTCTAAATTCTTGGGAAACTTACACTCACTGCCCTTGATGTTTTGTGTAAATACAAATTATTAGTCCCTCTTATTTTAGAAATTATATGTGTGTATGTTTGTTTGTAGGTGGCTTCACGGATGGTATCGCCCTTTTCTAGATGGAAGCGTTACGATGAAACCCGACAAAAACTTGCAAAGGTGATATGAAGTTTTGGTTTTGAAGATCTCTTTTGCAACCAATGTTAACGGTGAATTTAACGATGTAATGACTTTTTTTTTTTGCAGGCTCAACTGGAAATGATCCTGGCTGCAAATGGGCTTTCTGAGAATGTTTATGAGATAGCGTCCAAGAGTTTGGCTGCTTGAATGTTTTTCCAAAGATAAGAGTTATGGTTTATTAAAATATGTTTTTAATGGTTAACAGAAAGTTGGTTGAATTATTAAGACATATTGTTGAGGAAATTTAATTTAAATAATGATAGCAGCCTTTATTCTGCCCTTTCCGCCTCCACGCCATAAAGATTCATAGGAATAAAAATAATGTATGACCTGCTATGGTCCCATTGGATGTAAAGTTTGTCATAATTATTAAGGTTACGGTTAGACTTAGATGAATAAAGTATTTACGGAAGTAACAAAACATGTTCTATGTGGAATCAATTGTGCTACGCCATATCCTAGAATATGTTCTTCACAGGACACGATATAGATTTTTTTTGATATTTTATACTAGAAAAATGTTTGACAAGGCGTCCGATATGAGTAAGATTGTTAGAAATGTTTATGCATTATACCCTTGACCTATATCAACTGTAAGGGTGTCCTCAACTTATAAATTAGGAAGAATTTATACTATATATAATTACATATAAATTTTGGGGGAGTATTTGATATTACAAATGTATTCGTGGATGACTTTGGAAATTAAAGAACAAACCAATATTTCAGGTTCTATCAATAAGTTTTAAATTCGAGTGTATTTGTAATATTTTAACTAAAAGTGGTCTAATTATGATTTAATAAAATATTTAACTTTTATATTGTTTATTTTCTATTATTTGTCTATACTTTTATACTGCACGCTACTTTTAAAGTAAGTTCCTTTTATTTCTCTATTCTATCTTCACTTTTTATCACTCTTATTATTCAAACATTTTCAGTCTTAATTCTGTTTATTATTTTATTTGATTTTTCTCACTTACCATTAGCTTGGTAAATACTTAGTATAATTTAAATTAGAATTAATGAAAAAAGTATAATAATATAACAATTTAATTTTTTGATAATTACTAGTGTACGATGAATTACACAAATGTGCATGTTAGTCAACGGGGAAGGTGAGAGGGAGGAATTTTGTGTTGGGTCCCAAAGTAGGTTAAGCACAAAATGCATGCCTTGTAGAATTAGATGAGCACTCGTGCGTACACTACTAAGAATGATTTTATTGGCCAAGGAGCATTCCTTGGCCGAGCGGTAAGGGAAAGTCATGAGTTCGAGTATCATGACAGTGGGTATTAACAGCCTTGTATAGAAATGTTGATATTCAGTGGTAATTTTTGCAAATATATTCGTCTTATATTTACAAAAATTTTAACACATTAAGGCATGCTTGCATTCAATTGTATATAAGCCATAAAACATTATAAAAAAGAAAAGTAAAATACACTTAGACGACAAAGCTTTTGTTATGATCCCGGCCTGGGTGTCAAGTGTCAACCATGTATGTATATTAGTCATTGGCGGCATACGTGTTTGAGACTTACAGCAAAAACACACAGAATTTCGCTGTCTCCACGCACCATTTTCTCCCGGCGCGGTCGATTAATATTGCAACTAATTGTTCTTTGGTCTTTTCATCTTTGATGCTTGTTCGATTTATTGCTTCGGTATACGCAAATGATGAGAAGACGAAGAATCAATGGATCCGACGCCCTGGAGACGATAAACGCCGCCGCCGCAACTGCGATTGCTTCGGTCGACAATATTCGCGTTGCTCAAGCTTCAGTTCAGGTTTAAAAAGGAGTTTCGCGACTTTGTCCTTTCGCATTTTAGAGTTTTTCGTAATTAATTGTTCGATGCTTGTTTCTGAATGATATATTATTATTTTTGCTTTTTTGCTTCGTTCAACTTCACTAGATCTGTTCGTGTTCGTTAAATTTGTATAAAATTGGAGATAAAATTATTTGGTAAAGTTTATCACTTTATGTTGCTCAGCGTGATCGCCATAGATTTTGGTTATAAAACAATCTCTGCTGTAGCCTAGCTAGCCTGTAAGAGCTGGAGGAAAAAGAAAGTTCCTCAGCTGTGATCACCATCTCTGCCCATGTTCTCTCTCTTTTCCGCTTATTTACTTTGGTAAATAAACCCAAAGAAGCAAATTGTAAAATTAAATGATGTGCAGAGAAGAAGGTGGTTAAGCTGCTGGAGTCTCTACTGGTGTTTTGGATCATTCAAGAACAACAACAGAATCAGAGACGCTCTCCTCGGCCCCGAAACTTCATCCCATCAAGCAGATGAACATCAATCCCAACCACTCTTACTCCCTTTCATCGTGCCTCCTTCCTCTCCCGCATCAATCCTTCCATCAGAACCTCAATCGTCACCTCAATCACCTACCGCTCTATTATTCCTCAATCAATCACCATCCTCAATTTTTGCTATCGCCCCTTACGCCCACGAGACTCAATTAGTCTCTCCTCCAGTTTTCTCAAACTTCGCCACCGAGCCATCCACCGCACCGTACACTCCTCCCCCTGAATCGGTCCACTTAACAACACCTTCCTCTCCTGAGGTGCCATTTGCACATCTTCTTGAACCCACACAAAGATACAACCTCTCTCAGTACTGTGAATTTCAATCCTATCATCAGCTTCAACCTGGTAGTCCGTGTGTTTCTGGTTCAGGCACCTCGTCGCCTTTTCCTGAGTGCGAGTATGGTATTGGGCTCTCCTTCTTCCTTGATTTGAGAAATGACAACAAAACTCAAATTTTGGATCTTGACAAGATTGTGGATTGTCAGAAAGAATCAAATGAGGCATCTGAGAGAGTGAATCCTGATGATGAGAATGAATTGGGGCATCAGAAAAACCGAATGAGCACTCTTGGATCAGTGAGAGAATTTAACATTGAGTATGTGGATGCAGGAAATTGTGATGAAGCTAATATTGTAGTAGATTGGTGGGCGAATGAGAAGGTTGTTGTGGAAGATGATGGGCTGAATAAGAACTGGTCTTTCTTCCCAATGTTAGCAGGCTGACTCTTACTTAAAAAGTTAGGGATAATTATGAAAAAAACTCTTAGAGTTGCGCTGTTTACGAAAATCACCCTGAAACTTCAAAAATTACAAAAAACACCCTGAAACAACAATTTTTTGTTAGTTTGAGGGTGTTTTTCATTATGATTTGCCAAACCTCGGGGTGTTTTTCGTAAATGGCACAAATCTAAGGGAGTATTTGTGACTGACCCTAAAAAATTGAAGGCAGGTTTTGAAGTCCTCCTTAGCTTAGGAACATGGTTGGTTTTAATCTTGTGACGAATACTATGATTATATGATGATAATGTGTTGTAGCAGGATCAGTTTGTCTTCTTCTTCTTCTTTCTGTATGTAAAATATTGTACTAATGTACTTGTTGTGGGATCATTTATGTAGCTTCTTTTTCTCTGTGTGTACAATTTTACAGAGACAACTGCCAATTATAAATATATCATACTTCATTGCAACAGTGATCTTGGTCCCGCCTTAGCTCAATTTTGCAAAAAAAAAAAAAAATATATATATATATATATATATATATATATATAATCAATTTTCTGATTCTTATCACGTGAATAAATACCAGATAATAGGCTGAAGGTTAACCAGCTTAAAATAATTAATACAACGCTTCGTTGTGTCAAAAGTTGTTTTTTTATTAAAAAATTAACGCAGTAAGACCAAAAAGAGCCCAATGTGCAAACGAGATTTCAAATTTACCAAAAACATATCAAGTCAGGACTCACAACTGAACTTTTTTCTTCTTTTAACTGCAAATATATGCCCAATGAGAAGCCCGTGTTTTTGGGCTACGCCCAGTTACTTT